>JAUDYJ010000006.1:52328023-52773055 GCA_030761175.1 Masticophis lateralis | reverse complement strand
GAGGGAAAAACAGTAACCTTTACTGCCATTGAATCCAATAAATACTCTGTGTTCCTATGGCATATTTACTTAACTCAAAGTCCCTAGAACCTTTACTCTGGCACAATGTCATGCCTTTGCCTCAGTTGTCCTTGAACACTAATATGGGAAGATTCCTCACCTGGAGAAATAATGCCCCTGTGATTCTGTACACAGAAACAATAGAGCATGTGTCTGTATTAAATTCATACTAATCTTATTTCAACATTATTGCACAAATACCAAGGTACATAGAACAATTCTTGTTGTTTTCATGTACCAACCCTACTACAACATACACTATTGCTAGGACCTATAAATAGTCTTAATGATCATCTAGTTCTCCTTATTAGAGTACTCTGTCATTTGATGCAGTCAAAGATTTATGTTCCTTTACACTCATTTAATGTTCATATCCCTTCTTATAGATTTTCATATATACTTCCTGGTTTAATATCATCTAGTTTTTCATATTAAAACACATTTATTTATTTGATTTTTATCCCTTCCTTATTCCTTTTTACGTAACTTAAGGTGGCAAACATATTCTTTCCATCTCCTATTTTTCCCACAAAACAATCCTGTGAGGAGAGTTGGGCTGAGAAACTGTGACTGGGCCAAAGTCACCCAACTGACTTTCAAGCCTAAACTGGGATTAGAACTCACAGGATTCTGGTTTACAGACTGTCACCTTAACCACTGCATCAAACTGGCTCTCTTTTTGCATCTTCTTATGCTTTATGATGGGATGTGGTGGCTCAGTGGCTAAGACACTTTCGATCACTTGTTGATTGAAAGGTTGGTAGTTCAGCGGTTTGAATCCCTAGTACCGCGTAACGGGGTGAGCTCCCGTTACTTGTCCCAGCTTCTGCCAACCTAGCAGTTCAAAAGCACATAAAAAAATGCAAGTAGAAAAATAGGGACCACCTTTGGTGTGAAGATGTTCCGTGCGCCTTTGGCATTTACTCGTGTTGGCCACGTGACCACAGAGACGTCTTTGGAAAGCACTGGCCCTTCGGCTTTGAAATGAAGATGAGCACCGCCCCCTAGAGTCAGGAACGACTAGCACATGTGTGCGAGGGGAACCTTTACTGTTATCTTTACCTTATGCTTTTTAATTTGGCTAATAAAATGTCCTTAAGCATTTCAAACCAATAGATTTATGTTAATGTAGTTATTTTCAATTGTATCAGCTCTATCCAATATATGAACTAGTAAGGCAACAACCCTGTAGAAAAATGTGACAACTATATACAATAGATTTCTTTTTTCAGAGGGTGTTTCACATTATTAATAATGGTGCATAAGAACAGGAAAGACTAACTGTTTTTAATGTCTTACCAATAGACCAATGGTAGACATCTAGCTGAGAAACAAATGCTGGATTAAAGTAAGGCTAGGAAATAAGTCCTTTGTTGTTTTAGTAGATTAGATGATGACAGATGTACCAGTATTCTCCACTTCACTCTCCCAGAGTGAGAGGTAGTCCTCCACAGAGGTACACATAGTCCTTAATTTACAACACTTCATTTAGTGACCGTTCAAAGTTACAACAGCACTGAAAAATGTGACTTATGTTTTTCACGGTTATGACATCTGCAGCATCCCCATAATAATGTGATCAAAATTCAGATGCTTGACAACTGGTTCATATTTATGAACGTTGCTGTGTCCCAAGATCATGTGATCATTTTTTGCAACCTTCTGACAAGCAAAGTCAATGGGAAAGCCAGATTCACTTAACAATTGGGTTACTAACTTATCAACTGCAGTGATTCACTGCAACTGTGGCAACAAAGATTGTAAAGTAGGGCAAAACTCATTTAACAAATGTCTCACTTAACAACAGAAATTGTGGGCTCAGTTGTGGTTGTAAGTCAAGGAGTATATGAGATAACTCATGAGTTCTCTACACAAACTAGAATAATTTTGTCTGGTACAGTAGAGCTCTTCTGTTATACTATATTACTGTATATAAAAGCTTATTCCTATCTGCATATAACATATCATAAGATAATATAATAAAAATAAGAACAATATCACACATGAATTCTGCATTCTGGCATTCATTTCTGTACCTCTGTACGGCAGTAAATTTAATAGTTAGAGCAAGGTTGTCAAACTCAATTTCATTGAGAGCCGCATCAGCATTATGGTTGCCCTCAAAAGGCCAGTTGCATGTAAGACTATGATGACTCACAGCGGCCAGGTGTGTGGCTGGGTAGGCATTGCCAGCTCAACGTTGCTCACGGGGTGCAGTTGACTCAGAATGGCTGAGGTCGAGATGAAACAAGTTGCACCGGTTAACTCAACATGGGGACAATTTGGTGCCCCACAAGCTCCTTCCTGAAACTGCTGGCAGCCAAGTGCATGTGTGTACACACACACACACACACACACACACACACACACCACATTCTAAGTTTGGGGACTTCTATCTTTATCTTTTATCTTTTATTAGACTTATATACCGCCCTTCTCCTTTCGGACTCAGGGTGGTGAACAGCCAGAGTAAAAACATTTGTACACAAAAGTTAAAATAATTTTAAAAGTAATTGAATAAATTTGGCCCATAATTTAAAACATTTCAATTAAAAACAATATCAAACTTTAAAATCAACATAAAATCAGGCCAACCCAGCTAACTGAAAAAAGTAAGTTTTTAGGGCCCGATGAAAAGTCTGAAGGTCTGGGATCATTCGTATCTCTGGGGGTAGATCGTTCCAGAGGGCAGGTGCCACCACAGACAAGGCTCTCCCCCTGGGGGTCACCAGTCAACATTGTCTGGTTGACAGCACCCTGAGGAGGCCCTCTCTGTGGGAGCAAACCAGCCGGTAGGAGGCAATTGGTGGCAGAAGGCGGTCCCGTAAGTACCCCGGCCCTAAGCCATGGAGTGCTTTAAAGGTGGTCACCTTTATCCACAGAGGAAGGAGAGGACCTTCTCCCCAAACCCAGGCAGTTTGCAAGCTCAGATGTGGATAAAAGTCTCCAAGCTTGGAATGGTGTGTGTGTGATTGTGTGTGTGGGCACAGCACACCAAAGGAGACATTCTTTTCCCAAACCCAGACATTGTTGGTGTTTCCTTGTCTGGTGCCCCTCCCTCCAAAGCAGGAGGCAGAGGATGAAGCAGCTGTGCATGGAAGCCCAGAGGAGAAAGTATGCAGGAAGCAGTTTCCACTGACTCTAACTTCTGCCTTGACAGATCTCTGGAGAGCAAGAGGAGAAGATAGGGGAGTAGAGTTCCCCAGTCCTGCATGAGGGAGGCTGGCCCTTCTCAAAAGGGAATCCTCATTTCCAATCTTGTGCAGTAAGGATGCTGGCTTGTGGGGGGCAGCCTTCCCTCATGCAACTCCCTGCCACCCCATTCTCCTCTCCAGAGAAGCTAAGGCAGAAGTTGGATTTGGAGGAAACTGCTTCCATTTCTCCTCCATGCTTCCACATGCAGCAGTGTCATCCTCTGCCTCCTGTGGAGGGCCAGGAAAGTTTGGGAAGGAGGATCTGGAGGTCTCCAGTGGAAGATGAGACTCATCCATCAGAACAGCCTTGCTGTCCCTCTCAGGGGATACAGCAGAGCCCCAGATAGTGGTGTGGGCTGCCTGGAGCCCTGGGCAGTGCACAGCAAACACTGGGACCTGACAGCCCACCTCACTTTCCCAAGGGGACGCCTGACCATGCTTACCTCCTCTTTGAGGCTGTTGCTGTTGTGCTCATTCTTTCGCCAGGTTGCTCATGGTGGGTGTGGGAGGGTAAAGTGCTTCAGTCAGAGGGAGACCCAGCTTTATAAGCAAAGCATCCTCAGAGACCGAATGGGAGACCACCAGGAGAGGCCAGGAGGAAGGGGCAAGGGGATGGTGATAGGGCAGCAAGGCTGCTGGTAGCCAAGTGCTAAGTCAGGACTTCCCTCAGACCAGTGGTGGGTTGCTCCTGGTTTGCACCAGTTCACAAGAACCTGTAGTAAAAAAAATTAATAGTTCAAAGAACCGGTAATAAGATTGGCTGGCCACGCCCCCGAACCAATTCCTGGCCCAGTTGCTGATTGCTTACCCTGCCCATTCCCAATCTATTGCTGCCTCCTGAGTCCCAGCTGATGGCTAGAGGGAAAAAAAATTGTTTAAACTCTTGCCTGGGCTTCAAATGGCCACCCTACAGCTGATCAGTGTTAAAAGAAAATAAATTAGTAGACCAGTGCCTGCAAAAATAGGGGGGAAAAGCCCCTTTCAGCTTCAGCATAGGTTAATTACAACAAGTTGATTAGATCGGCCTCCCCACTCTCAATTGATTTGCTCTCAGCTGTTTTGCGCAGGGGTCTTTTGCTAGCTGCAAAGAGTGCTTGCTGGAGCAGATTTTTTTTTCCCTAGCTGAAAAAGCGAAACTGAAATTAAAGCAGGGTCTTTGCTGCAATGTGACAAAATGAGGCAGAGAGAGACTGCTTTTTCTTTTTCCTCACCAAAAAAGGTAGGTGCAAAACTGCAAACAATGGGAAATTTAGGGGCAAAAAAGGAGAGTTCAAGATTTTAAAACACAAAAGAAAAAAAGCTCTATTTAACTAGGGAATTGTAATAATTGAGATACTATTAATTGTATATTGTGTTGAAAGCAGAAATGGTTAAGTTGTGGTTTGGAGGAATAAATGGGGGAAATTATTTAGTTTATTATTATTGGTAAATATAATTAATTGATTTGTAAGAAATTGGATTGCATGGAAATAATTGGAATATTCATGTTCATATTGATTAATATAAAAAAAAGTATTATAACTAATGGATTTATATTAAAATGTTGAATTTGTATTAAACAACTGTAATATTACACAATTAACCAATGTGAGGATGGATATAAAAATAGATGACAATGGGAAGGGGTATAATATAGAATAGAAGGGAAAAATTGAATTTGATTAAGATTAGAGATGAGGATGAAGGGTAATATTGGTTTTTTAAAAAAATAGATGAGGAATAAATATGGCAAAAAGGAAATATAGAAATTATAAATTTAATTGAAATGACTAAACACTGTTTAAATTTGTGAACGGGCCAAATACTCTGTTCAAAGAAAATACATTGTATGTTTGTATGTGTGTTTCTAATTATTGCTATTTATTCATGTTTGTTCTTTTTATTCTTTAAAGTTTAACAATTCATTCTTTATCTTAATATCTTTATATTTGTTTGGGGCTGGCTTTCTTCCCTTTCATCTTTTTTATAGTACAGCAATCTTTCTCCTCAAACCTACCACCTCTCTCTTTTCTTTCCTTCTTACTTTCTCTTCCCCCACTCTTCTTCTCCTCCCTACTTCCTTCCTTTCTTACCCTCACTCCTACTCTAATTTCCCTTCCCTTCCTTCATCCCTCTCTATTGCTGTATCCTTTTATGCATATGGACTACTCAGAGGGCTGAAAAAGTTATTTTTGGCTGGTCCTCGCACTTTTGACCAGTCCTCGAACTTACGACTGTCCTCACATTTTACGTTTTTGCCCTATGTTGTCACCATGGGGAAGAGAAGCAGTTGTGAAATGAGTAACACGGTTATTAAAAATGCTGCAATGGGCATAAATGATGACCAGTTATTTATTATTTATTTATTTATTTATTTATTAAATTTCTATACCGCCCTTCTCCTTCCGGACTCAGGGCGGTGAACAGCCAATTTAAAACCAGTGCAATACAATAAGATTAAAACGTACTAAAATCAATATAAATTTAGGCTGAAGATTCAAACCGAATAAAACTCTGAAACACTAAAAAATTAAATAATTTAAAATATTAAAAATATTTAAAAATAGGAGGGATCAGGCAAGTCCGGCAAGTTGGAAAAAATGAGTCTTCAAAGCCCGACGAAAGGTCCGGAGGTCAGTGATAGTTCTCAGATCTGGAGGGAGATCGTTCCAGAGGGTGGGGGCTACCACAGAGAATGCTCTCCCCCTGGGGGTCGCCAGCCGGCACTGTCTGGCTGACGGCACCCTGAGGAGGCCCTCTCTGTGGGAGCGAACCGGCCGGTGGGAGGCAATAGGTGGCAGAAGGCGGTCCTGTAAGTACCCTGGTCCTAAGCCATGGAGCGCTTTAAAGGTGATTACCAACACCTTGAAACGCACCCGGAAATCAACCGGCAACCAATGCAGCTCACGCAGGAGAGGTGTCACATGGGAGCGCCCTGTCGCTCCCATAATCCCCCGCGCGGCCGCATTCTGTACCAGCTGAAGCCTCCGGATGCATCCCAAGGGGAGCCCCATGTAGAGAGCATTACAGTAGTCCAAGCGAGACGTGACGAGCGCCTGAGTGACTGTGCGTAGGGAGTCCCGATCTAGAAAGGGCCGCAGCTGGCGTATCAGGCGGACCTGATAAAAAGCTCCCCTGGCCACAGCCGTCGTATGTTCCTCTAAAGACAGCCGTGGATCCAGGAGGACGCCCAAGTTGCGCACCCTTTCCGTGGGGGCCAATGATTCGCCCCCAATAACCAACGATGGAGTCAGTTGGCTATATCGGGACGCCGGTAGCCACAGCCACTCAGTCTTGGAGGGGTTGAGTCGAAGCCTGTTTCTCCCCATCCAGACCCGCACAGCTTCAAGGCACTGGGACATCACTTCCACGGCATCGTTGGGGTGGTCCGGGGTGGAAATGTACAGCTGAGTGTCATCAGGAAGAGAAGCAGTTGTGAAATGAGTAACACGGTTATTAAAAATGCTGCAATGGGCATAAATGATGACCAGTTATAAGTGTGAAGACCGGTCAAAAGTGGGAGGACCTGTCAGAAATGACTTTTTTCAGCCCTCTGAGTAGTCCCTATACACATAGCCATGGCCACCCAGTCACATGACCAGCTAGCCATGCCCACCCAGTCACATGATCTCCGAGCCACACCCACAAAATAAGCCACGGCCACAGAACTGGTGGTAAAAAAATTTAGAACACACCCCTGCCTCAGACCCTCCTTCTGTCTCATTCCAATCTCCCTCCCTCCTTCTCCTCCCTCCTTCTCCTTCTCCTTCTCTTCTGTCTTCTTCCTTCTTCTCCTTCTCCTTCTCATCTCCTTCCTTCCTTTCTCCCTCCCTCCCTCTGTGCCCAGAAGGGATGAAGGGAGGGGGAGAAGGTGTCAGCACTGCCAGTTGCCGTGGCTTTTCCACATGGGGGTGGGAGGGGGGAGAAGGGGGGGCATCCTGTTGAAAGGGAAGCACTCAAGTGCTGCAGGCCATGGAGGCAGTGAAAGCACTGATGGCAGGCATAGCGCTGCTGCTGGGGCTCTACGTACTGATCTACAACAACTTTGTAGATCAGATTAAACAATGGTTATAGGACTGTCTCCCAAGGCTTTTCAACATATCATAACTGCTTAGAGATAGTTTTCCCCTGAATTTAATGTTTCCTAGTTTATTTTGAATTATGCTGTTTAAGTAATCATTTAAGTACGATCGTTTTGAGGTGCGTGTGTGTGTAGTACAAGTTCAGATTTCAAGTTTGCCAGGTCCTTTACATCTTGCAATCTTTAATTATATTTGACAGTGAAATCCAATATTATACTATTGAGTTACAGCATATAATATTTGACCTACAAAGAGCAATATCTAGAAAAGATAATAAACATAAGGCTTCTTTTTATAACAAGACACTCCAAGACACTGTTTTTAGATTGCAACTCAATCTCCAGCTCCAGCCTGCATCTTAAGCAGCGAGTGAAGACAGTTGGATGAATCAAGTGATCTCAAAGAAATGTAGTGGGTTAGCCTCTTTCCATTTAATCCAAAAGGAGAGGGAAAAACAGTAACCTTTACTGCCATTGAATCCAATAAATACTCTGTGTTCCTATGGCATATTTACTTAACTCAAAGTCCCTAGAACCTTTACTCTGGCACAATGTCATGCCTTTGCCTCAGTTGTCCTTGAACACTAATATGGGAAGATTCCTCACCTGGAGAAATAATGCCCCTGTGATTCTGTACACAGAAACAATAGAGCATGTGTCTGTATTAAATTCATACTAATCTTATTTCAACATTATTGCACAAATACCAAGGTACATAGAACAATTCTTGTTGTTTTCATGTACCAACCCTACTACAACATACACTATTGCTAGGACCTATAAATAGTCTTAATGATCATCTAGTTCTCCTTATTAGAGTACTCTGTCATTTGATGCAGTCAAAGATTTATGTTCCTTTACACTCATTTAATGTTCATATCCCTTCTTATAGATTTTCATATATACTTCCTGGTTTAATATCATCTAGTTTTTCATATTAAAACACATTTATTTATTTGATTTTTATCCCTTCCTTATTCCTTTTTACGTAACTTAAGGTGGCAAACATATTCTTTCCATCTCCTATTTTTCCCACAAAACAATCCTGTGAGGAGAGTTGGGCTGAGAAACTGTGACTGGGCCAAAGTCACCCAACTGACTTTCAAGCCTAAACTGGGATTAGAACTCACAGGATTCTGGTTTACAGACTGTCACCTTAACCACTGCATCAAACTGGCTCTCTTTTTGCATCTTCTTATGCTTTATGATGGGATGTGGTGGCTCAGTGGCTAAGACACTTTCGATCACTTGTTGATTGAAAGGTTGGTAGTTCAGCGGTTTGAATCCCTAGTACCGCGTAACGGGGTGAGCTCCCGTTACTTGTCCCAGCTTCTGCCAACCTAGCAGTTCAAAAGCACATAAAAAAATGCAAGTAGAAAAATAGGGACCACCTTTGGTGTGAAGATGTTCCGTGCGCCTTTGGCATTTACTCGTGTTGGCCACGTGACCACAGAGACGTCTTTGGAAAGCACTGGCCCTTCGGCTTTGAAATGAAGATGAGCACCGCCCCCTAGAGTCAGGAACGACTAGCACATGTGTGCGAGGGGAACCTTTACTGTTATCTTTACCTTATGCTTTTTAATTTGGCTAATAAAATGTCCTTAAGCATTTCAAACCAATAGATTTATGTTAATGTAGTTATTTTCAATTGTATCAGCTCTATCCAATATATGAACTAGTAAGGCAACAACCCTGTAGAAAAATGTGACAACTATATACAATAGATTTCTTTTTTCAGAGGGTGTTTCACATTATTAATAATGGTGCATAAGAACAGGAAAGACTAACTGTTTTTAATGTCTTACCAATAGACCAATGGTAGACATCTAGCTGAGAAACAAATGCTGGATTAAAGTAAGGCTAGGGAAATAAGTCCTTTGTTGTTTTAGTAGATTAGATGATGACAGATGTACCAGTATTCTCCACTTCACTCTCCCAGAGTGAGAGGTAGTCCTCCACAGAGGTACACATAGTCCTTAATTTACAACACTTCATTTAGTGACCGTTCAAAGTTACAACAGCACTGAAAAATGTGACTTATGTTTTTCACGGTTATGACATCTGCAGCATCCCCATAATAATGTGATCAAAATTCAGATGCTTGACAACTGGTTCATATTTATGAACGTTGCTGTGTCCCAAGATCATGTGATCATTTTTTGCAACCTTCTGACAAGCAAAGTCAATGGGAAAGCCAGATTCACTTAACAATTGGGTTACTAACTTATCAACTGCAGTGATTCACTGCAACTGTGGCAACAAAGATTGTAAAGTAGGGCAAAACTCATTTAACAAATGTCTCACTTAACAACAGAAATTGTGGGCTCAGTTGTGGTTGTAAGTCAAGGAGTATATGAGATAACTCATGAGTTCTCTACACAAACTAGAATAATTTTGTCTGGTACAGTAGAGCTCTTCTGTTATACTATATTACTGTATATAAAAGCTTATTCCTATCTGCATATAACATATCATAAGATAATATAATAAAAATAAGAACAATATCACACATGAATTCTGCATTCTGGCATTCATTTCTGTACCTCTGTACGGCAGTAAATTTAATAGTTAGAGCAAGGTTGTCAAACTCAATTTCATTGAGAGCCGCATCAGCATTATGGTTGCCCTCAAAAGGCCAGTTGCATGTAAGACTATGATGACTCACAGCGGCCAGGTGTGTGGCTGGGTAGGCATTGCCAGCTCAACGTTGCTCACGGGGTGCAGTTGACTCAGAATGGCTGAGGTCGAGATGAAACAAGTTGCACCGGTTAACTCAACATGGGGACAATTTGGTGCCCCACAAGCTCCTTCCTGAAACTGCTGGCAGCCAAGTGCATGTGTGTACACACACACACACACACACACACACACACACACCACATTCTAAGTTTGGGGACTTCTATCTTTATCTTTTATCTTTTATTAGACTTATATACCGCCCTTCTCCTTTCGGACTCAGGGTGGTGAACAGCCAGAGTAAAAACATTTGTACACAAAAGTTAAAATAATTTTAAAAGTAATTGAATAAATTTGGCCCATAATTTAAAACATTTCAATTAAAAACAATATCAAACTTTAAAATCAACATAAAATCAGGCCAACCCAGCTAACTGAAAAAAGTAAGTTTTTAGGGCCCGATGAAAAGTCTGAAGGTCTGGGATCATTCGTATCTCTGGGGGTAGATCGTTCCAGAGGGCAGGTGCCACCACAGACAAGGCTCTCCCCCTGGGGGTCACCAGTCAACATTGTCTGGCTGACAGCACCCTGAGGAGGCCCTCTCTGTGGGAGCAAACCAGCCGGTAGGAGGCAATTGGTGGCAGAAGGCGGTCCCGTAAGTACCCCGGCCCTAAGCCATGGAGTGCTTTAAAGGTGGTCACCTTTATCCACAGAGGAAGGAGAGGACCTTCTCCCCAAACCCAGGCAGTTTGCAAGCTCAGATGTGGATAAAAGTCTCCAAGCTTGGAATGGTGTGTGTGTGATTGTGTGTGTGGGCACAGCACACCAAAGGAGACATTCTTTTCCCAAACCCAGACATTGTTGGTGTTTCCTTGTCTGGTGCCCCTCCCTCCAAAGCAGGAGGCAGAGGATGAAGCAGCTGTGCATGGAAGCCCAGAGGAGAAAGTATGCAGGAAGCAGTTTCCACTGACTCTAACTTCTGCCTTGACAGATCTCTGGAGAGCAAGAGGAGAAGATAGGGGAGTAGAGTTCCCCAGTCCTGCATGAGGGAGGCTGGCCCTTCTCAAAAGGGAATCCTCATTTCCAATCTTGTGCAGTAAGGATGCTGGCTTGTGGGGGGCAGCCTTCCCTCATGCAACTCCCTGCCACCCCATTCTCCTCTCCAGAGAAGCTAAGGCAGAAGTTGGATTTGGAGGAAACTGCTTCCATTTCTCCTCCATGCTTCCACATGCAGCAGTGTCATCCTCTGCCTCCTGTGGAGGGCCAGGAAAGTTTGGGAAGGAGGATCTGGAGGTCTCCAGTGGAAGATGAGACTCATCCATCAGAACAGCCTTGCTGTCCCTCTCAGGGGATACAGCAGAGCCCCAGATAGTGGTGTGGGCTGCCTGGAGCCCTGGGCAGTGCACAGCAAACACTGGGACCTGACAGCCCACCTCACTTTCCCAAGGGGACGCCTGACCATGCTTACCTCCTCTTTGAGGCTGTTGCTGTTGTGCTCATTCTTTCGCCAGGTTGCTCATGGTGGGTGTGGGAGGGTAAAGTGCTTCAGTCAGAGGGAGACCCAGCTTTATAAGCAAAGCATCCTCAGAGACCGAATGGGAGACCACCAGGAGAGGCCAGGAGGAAGGGGCAAGGGGATGGTGATAGGGCAGCAAGGCTGCTGGTAGCCAAGTGCTAAGTCAGGACTTCCCTCAGACCAGTGGTGGGTTGCTCCTGGTTTGCACCAGTTCACAAGAACCTGTAGTAAAAAAAATTAATAGTTCAAAGAACCGGTAATAAGATTGGCTGGCCACGCCCCCGAACCAATTCCTGGCCCAGTTGCTGATTGCTTACCCTGCCCATTCCCAATCTATTGCTGCCTCCTGAGTCCCAGCTGATGGCTAGAGGGAAAAAAAATTGTTTAAACTCTTGCCTGGGCTTCAAATGGCCACCCTACAGCTGATCAGTGTTAAAAGAAAATAAATTAGTAGACCAGTGCCTGCAAAAATAGGGGGGAAAAGCCCCTTTCAGCTTCAGCATAGGTTAATTACAACAAGTTGATTAGATCGGCCTCCCCACTCTCAATTGATTTGCTCTCAGCTGTTTTGCGCAGGGGTCTTTTGCTAGCTGCAAAGAGTGCTTGCTGGAGCAGATTTTTTTTTCCCTAGCTGAAAAAGCGAAACTGAAATTAAAGCAGGGTCTTTGCTGCAATGTGACAAAATGAGGCAGAGAGAGACTGCTTTTTCTTTTTCCTCACCAAAAAAGGTAGGTGCAAAACTGCAAACAATGGGAAATTTAGGGGCAAAAAAGGAGAGTTCAAGATTTTAAAACACAAAAGAAAAAAAGCTCTATTTAACTAGGGAATTGTAATAATTGAGATACTATTAATTGTATATTGTGTTGAAAGCAGAAATGGTTAAGTTGTGGTTTGGAGGAATAAATGGGGGAAATTATTTAGTTTATTATTATTGGTAAATATAATTAATTGATTTGTAAGAAATTGGATTGCATGGAAATAATTGGAATATTCATGTTCATATTGATTAATATAAAAAAAAGTATTATAACTAATGGATTTATATTAAAATGTTGAATTTGTATTAAACAACTGTAATATTACACAATTAACCAATGTGAGGATGGATATAAAAATAGATGACAATGGGAAGGGGTATAATATAGAATAGAAGGGAAAAATTGAATTTGATTAAGATTAGAGATGAGGATGAAGGGTAATATTGGTTTTTTAAAAAAATAGATGAGGAATAAATATGGCAAAAAGGAAATATAGAAATTATAAATTTAATTGAAATGACTAAACACTGTTTAAATTTGTGAACGGGCCAAATACTCTGTTCAAAGAAAATACATTGTATGTTTGTATGTGTGTTTCTAATTATTGCTATTTATTCATGTTTGTTCTTTTTATTCTTTAAAGTTTAACAATTCATTCTTTATCTTAATATCTTTATATTTGTTTGGGGCTGGCTTTCTTCCCTTTCATCTTTTTTATAGTACAGCAATCTTTCTCCTCAAACCTACCACCTCTCTCTTTTCTTTCCTTCTTACTTTCTCTTCCCCCACTCTTCTTCTCCTCCCTACTTCCTTCCTTTCTTACCCTCACTCCTACTCTAATTTCCCTTCCCTTCCTTCATCCCTCTCTATTGCTGTATCCTTTTATGCATATGGACTACTCAGAGGGCTGAAAAAGTTATTTTTGGCTGGTCCTCGCACTTTTGACCAGTCCTCGAACTTACGACTGTCCTCACATTTTACGTTTTTGCCCTATGTTGTCACCATGGGGAAGAGAAGCAGTTGTGAAATGAGTAACACGGTTATTAAAAATGCTGCAATGGGCATAAATGATGACCAGTTATTTATTATTTATTTATTTATTTATTTATTAAATTTCTATACCGCCCTTCTCCTTCCGGACTCAGGGCGGTGAACAGCCAATTTAAAACCAGTGCAATACAATAAGATTAAAACGTACTAAAATCAATATAAATTTAGGCTGAAGATTCAAACCGAATAAAACTCTGAAACACTAAAAAATTAAATAATTTAAAATATTAAAAATATTTAAAAATAGGAGGGATCAGGCAAGTCCGGCAAGTTGGAAAAAATGAGTCTTCAAAGCCCGACGAAAGGTCCGGAGGTCAGTGATAGTTCTCAGATCTGGAGGGAGATCGTTCCAGAGGGTGGGGGCTACCACAGAGAATGCTCTCCCCCTGGGGGTCGCCAGCCGGCACTGTCTGGCTGACGGCACCCTGAGGAGGCCCTCTCTGTGGGAGCGAACCGGCCGGTGGGAGGCAATAGGTGGCAGAAGGCGGTCCTGTAAGTACCCTGGTCCTAAGCCATGGAGCGCTTTAAAGGTGATTACCAACACCTTGAAACGCACCCGGAAATCAACCGGCAACCAATGCAGCTCACGCAGGAGAGGTGTCACATGGGAGCGCCCTGTCGCTCCCATAATCCCCCGCGCGGCCGCATTCTGTACCAGCTGAAGCCTCCGGATGCATCCCAAGGGGAGCCCCATGTAGAGAGCATTACAGTAGTCCAAGCGAGACGTGACGAGCGCCTGAGTGACTGTGCGTAGGGAGTCCCGATCTAGAAAGGGCCGCAGCTGGCGTATCAGGCGGACCTGATAAAAAGCTCCCCTGGCCACAGCCGTCGTATGTTCCTCTAAAGACAGCCGTGGATCCAGGAGGACGCCCAAGTTGCGCACCCTTTCCGTGGGGGCCAATGATTCGCCCCCAATAACCAACGATGGAGTCAGTTGGCTATATCGGGACGCCGGTAGCCACAGCCACTCAGTCTTGGAGGGGTTGAGTCGAAGCCTGTTTCTCCCCATCCAGACCCGCACAGCTTCAAGGCACTGGGACATCACTTCCACGGCATCGTTGGGGTGGTCCGGGGTGGAAATGTACAGCTGAGTGTCATCAGGAAGAGAAGCAGTTGTGAAATGAGTAACACGGTTATTAAAAATGCTGCAATGGGCATAAATGATGACCAGTTATAAGTGTGAAGACCGGTCAAAAGTGGGAGGACCTGTCAGAAATGACTTTTTTCAGCCCTCTGAGTAGTCCCTATACACATAGCCATGGCCACCCAGTCACATGACCAGCTAGCCATGCCCACCCAGTCACATGATCTCCGAGCCACACCCACAAAATAAGCCACGGCCACAGAACTGGTGGTAAAAAAATTTAGAACACACCCCTGCCTCAGACCCTCCTTCTGTCTCATTCCAATCTCCCTCCCTCCTTCTCCTCCCTCCTTCTCCTTCTCCTTCTCTTCTGTCTTCTTCCTTCTTCTCCTTCTCCTTCTCATCTCCTTCCTTCCTTTCTCCCTCCCTCCCTCTGTGCCCAGAAGGGATGAAGGGAGGGGGAGAAGGTGTCAGCACTGCCAGTTGCCGTGGCTTTTCCACATGGGGGTGGGAGGGGGGAGAAGGGGGGGCATCCTGTTGAAAGGGAAGCACTCAAGTGCTGCAGGCCATGGAGGCAGTGAAAGCACTGATGGCAGGCATAGCGCTGCTGCTGGGGCTCTACGTACTGATCTACAACAACTTTGTAGATCAGATTAAACAATGGTTATAGGACTGTCTCCCAAGGCTTTTCAACATATCATAACTGCTTAGAGATAGTTTTCCCCTGAATTTAATGTTTCCTAGTTTATTTTGAATTATGCTGTTTAAGTAATCATTTAAGTACGATCGTTTTGAGGTGCGTGTGTGTGTAGTACAAGTTCAGATTTCAAGTTTGCCAGGTCCTTTACATCTTGCAATCTTTAATTATATTTGACAGTGAAATCCAATATTATACTATTGAGTTACAGCATATAATATTTGACCTACAAAGAGCAATATCTAGAAAAGATAATAAACATAAGGCTTCTTTTTATAACAAGACACTCCAAGACACTGTTTTTAGATTGCAACTCAATCTCCAGCTCCAGCCTGCATCTTAAGCAGCGAGTGAAGACAGTTGGATGAATCAAGTGATCTCAAAGAAATGTAGTGGGTTAGCCTCTTTCCATTTAATCCAAAAGGAGAGGGAAAAACAGTAACCTTTACTGCCATTGAATCCAATAAATACTCTGTGTTCCTATGGCATATTTACTTAACTCAAAGTCCCTAGAACCTTTACTCTGGCACAATGTCATGCCTTTGCCTCAGTTGTCCTTGAACACTAATATGGGAAGATTCCTCACCTGGAGAAATAATGCCCCTGTGATTCTGTACACAGAAACAATAGAGCATGTGTCTGTATTAAATTCATACTAATCTTATTTCAACATTATTGCACAAATACCAAGGTACATAGAACAATTCTTGTTGTTTTCATGTACCAACCCTACTACAACATACACTATTGCTAGGACCTATAAATAGTCTTAATGATCATCTAGTTCTCCTTATTAGAGTACTCTGTCATTTGATGCAGTCAAAGATTTATGTTCCTTTACACTCATTTAATGTTCATATCCCTTCTTATAGATTTTCATATATACTTCCTGGTTTAATATCATCTAGTTTTTCATATTAAAACACATTTATTTATTTGATTTTTATCCCTTCCTTATTCCTTTTTACGTAACTTAAGGTGGCAAACATATTCTTTCCATCTCCTATTTTTCCCACAAAACAATCCTGTGAGGAGAGTTGGGCTGAGAAACTGTGACTGGGCCAAAGTCACCCAACTGACTTTCAAGCCTAAACTGGGATTAGAACTCACAGGATTCTGGTTTACAGACTGTCACCTTAACCACTGCATCAAACTGGCTCTCTTTTTGCATCTTCTTATGCTTTATGATGGGATGTGGTGGCTCAGTGGCTAAGACACTTTCGATCACTTGTTGATTGAAAGGTTGGTAGTTCAGCGGTTTGAATCCCTAGTACCGCGTAACGGGGTGAGCTCCCGTTACTTGTCCCAGCTTCTGCCAACCTAGCAGTTCAAAAGCACATAAAAAAATGCAAGTAGAAAAATAGGGACCACCTTTGGTGTGAAGATGTTCCGTGCGCCTTTGGCATTTACTCGTGTTGGCCACGTGACCACAGAGACGTCTTTGGAAAGCACTGGCCCTTCGGCTTTGAAATGAAGATGAGCACCGCCCCCTAGAGTCAGGAACGACTAGCACATGTGTGCGAGGGGAACCTTTACTGTTATCTTTACCTTATGCTTTTTAATTTGGCTAATAAAATGTCCTTAAGCATTTCAAACCAATAGATTTATGTTAATGTAGTTATTTTCAATTGTATCAGCTCTATCCAATATATGAACTAGTAAGGCAACAACCCTGTAGAAAAATGTGACAACTATATACAATAGATTTCTTTTTTCAGAGGGTGTTTCACATTATTAATAATGGTGCATAAGAACAGGAAAGACTAACTGTTTTTAATGTCTTACCAATAGACCAATGGTAGACATCTAGCTGAGAAACAAATGCTGGATTAAAGTAAGGCTAGGGAAATAAGTCCTTTGTTGTTTTAGTAGATTAGATGATGACAGATGTACCAGTATTCTCCACTTCACTCTCCCAGAGTGAGAGGTAGTCCTCCACAGAGGTACACATAGTCCTTAATTTACAACACTTCATTTAGTGACCGTTCAAAGTTACAACAGCACTGAAAAATGTGACTTATGTTTTTCACGGTTATGACATCTGCAGCATCCCCATAATAATGTGATCAAAATTCAGATGCTTGACAACTGGTTCATATTTATGAACGTTGCTGTGTCCCAAGATCATGTGATCATTTTTTGCAACCTTCTGACAAGCAAAGTCAATGGGAAAGCCAGATTCACTTAACAATTGGGTTACTAACTTATCAACTGCAGTGATTCACTGCAACTGTGGCAACAAAGATTGTAAAGTAGGGCAAAACTCATTTAACAAATGTCTCACTTAACAACAGAAATTGTGGGCTCAGTTGTGGTTGTAAGTCAAGGAGTATATGAGATAACTCATGAGTTCTCTACACAAACTAGAATAATTTTGTCTGGTACAGTAGAGCTCTTCTGTTATACTATATTACTGTATATAAAAGCTTATTCCTATCTGCATATAACATATCATAAGATAATATAATAAAAATAAGAACAATATCACACATGAATTCTGCATTCTGGCATTCATTTCTGTACCTCTGTACGGCAGTAAATTTAATAGTTAGAGCAAGGTTGTCAAACTCAATTTCATTGAGAGCCGCATCAGCATTATGGTTGCCCTCAAAAGGCCAGTTGCATGTAAGACTATGATGACTCACAGCGGCCAGGTGTGTGGCTGGGTAGGCATTGCCAGCTCAACGTTGCTCACGGGGTGCAGTTGACTCAGAATGGCTGAGGTCGAGATGAAACAAGTTGCACCGGTTAACTCAACATGGGGACAATTTGGTGCCCCACAAGCTCCTTCCTGAAACTGCTGGCAGCCAAGTGCATGTGTGTACACACACACACACACACACACACACACACACACACCACATTCTAAGTTTGGGGACTTCTATCTTTATCTTTTATCTTTTATTAGACTTATATACCGCCCTTCTCCTTTCGGACTCAGGGTGGTGAACAGCCAGAGTAAAAACATTTGTACACAAAAGTTAAAATAATTTTAAAAGTAATTGAATAAATTTGGCCCATAATTTAAAACATTTCAATTAAAAACAATATCAAACTTTAAAATCAACATAAAATCAGGCCAACCCAGCTAACTGAAAAAAGTAAGTTTTTAGGGCCCGATGAAAAGTCTGAAGGTCTGGGATCATTCGTATCTCTGGGGGTAGATCGTTCCAGAGGGCAGGTGCCACCACAGACAAGGCTCTCCCCCTGGGGGTCACCAGTCAACATTGTCTGGCTGACAGCACCCTGAGGAGGCCCTCTCTGTGGGAGCAAACCAGCCGGTAGGAGGCAATTGGTGGCAGAAGGCGGTCCCGTAAGTACCCCGGCCCTAAGCCATGGAGTGCTTTAAAGGTGGTCACCTTTATCCACAGAGGAAGGAGAGGACCTTCTCCCCAAACCCAGGCAGTTTGCAAGCTCAGATGTGGATAAAAGTCTCCAAGCTTGGAATGGTGTGTGTGTGATTGTGTGTGTGGGCACAGCACACCAAAGGAGACATTCTTTTCCCAAACCCAGACATTGTTGGTGTTTCCTTGTCTGGTGCCCCTCCCTCCAAAGCAGGAGGCAGAGGATGAAGCAGCTGTGCATGGAAGCCCAGAGGAGAAAGTATGCAGGAAGCAGTTTCCACTGACTCTAACTTCTGCCTTGACAGATCTCTGGAGAGCAAGAGGAGAAGATAGGGGAGTAGAGTTCCCCAGTCCTGCATGAGGGAGGCTGGCCCTTCTCAAAAGGGAATCCTCATTTCCAATCTTGTGCAGTAAGGATGCTGGCTTGTGGGGGGCAGCCTTCCCTCATGCAACTCCCTGCCACCCCATTCTCCTCTCCAGAGAAGCTAAGGCAGAAGTTGGATTTGGAGGAAACTGCTTCCATTTCTCCTCCATGCTTCCACATGCAGCAGTGTCATCCTCTGCCTCCTGTGGAGGGCCAGGAAAGTTTGGGAAGGAGGATCTGGAGGTCTCCAGTGGAAGATGAGACTCATCCATCAGAACAGCCTTGCTGTCCCTCTCAGGGGATACAGCAGAGCCCCAGATAGTGGTGTGGGCTGCCTGGAGCCCTGGGCAGTGCACAGCAAACACTGGGACCTGACAGCCCACCTCACTTTCCCAAGGGGACGCCTGACCATGCTTACCTCCTCTTTGAGGCTGTTGCTGTTGTGCTCATTCTTTCGCCAGGTTGCTCATGGTGGGTGTGGGAGGGTAAAGTGCTTCAGTCAGAGGGAGACCCAGCTTTATAAGCAAAGCATCCTCAGAGACCGAATGGGAGACCACCAGGAGAGGCCAGGAGGAAGGGGCAAGGGGATGGTGATAGGGCAGCAAGGCTGCTGGTAGCCAAGTGCTAAGTCAGGACTTCCCTCAGACCAGTGGTGGGTTGCTCCTGGTTTGCACCAGTTCACAAGAACCTGTAGTAAAAAAAATTAATAGTTCAAAGAACCGGTAATAAGATTGGCTGGCCACGCCCCCGAACCAATTCCTGGCCCAGTTGCTGATTGCTTACCCTGCCCATTCCCAATCTATTGCTGCCTCCTGAGTCCCAGCTGATGGCTAGAGGGAAAAAAAATTGTTTAAACTCTTGCCTGGGCTTCAAATGGCCACCCTACAGCTGATCAGTGTTAAAAGAAAATAAATTAGTAGACCAGTGCCTGCAAAAATAGGGGGGAAAAGCCCCTTTCAGCTTCAGCATAGGTTAATTACAACAAGTTGATTAGATCGGCCTCCCCACTCTCAATTGATTTGCTCTCAGCTGTTTTGCGCAGGGGTCTTTCGCTAGCTGCAAAGAGTGCTTGCTGGAGCAGATTTTTTTTTCCCTAGCTGAAAAAGCGAAACTGAAATTAAAGCAGGGTCTTTGCTGCAATGTGACAAAATGAGGCAGAGAGAGACTGCTTTTTCTTTTTCCTCACCAAAAAAGGTAGGTGCAAAACTGCAAACAATGGGAAATTTAGGGGCAAAAAAGGAGAGTTCAAGATTTTAAAACACAAAAGAAAAAAAGCTCTATTTAACTAGGGAATTGTAATAATTGAGATACTATTAATTGTATATTGTGTTGAAAGCAGAAATGGTTAAGTTGTGGTTTGGAGGAATAAATGGGGGAAATTATTTAGTTTATTATTATTGGTAAATATAATTAATTGATTTGTAAGAAATTGGATTGCATGGAAATAATTGGAATATTCATGTTCATATTGATTAATATAAAAAAAAGTATTATAACTAATGGATTTATATTAAAATGTTGAATTTGTATTAAACAACTGTAATATTACACAATTAACCAATGTGAGGATGGATATAAAAATAGATGACAATGGGAAGGGGTATAATATAGAATAGAAGGGAAAAATTGAATTTGATTAAGATTAGAGATGAGGATGAAGGGTAATATTGGTTTTTTAAAAAAATAGATGAGGAATAAATATGGCAAAAAGGAAATATAGAAATTATAAATTTAATTGAAATGACTAAACACTGTTTAAATTTGTGAACGGGCCAAATACTCTGTTCAAAGAAAATACATTGTATGTTTGTATGTGTGTTTCTAATTATTGCTATTTATTCATGTTTGTTCTTTTTATTCTTTAAAGTTTAACAATTCATTCTTTATCTTAATATCTTTATATTTGTTTGGGGCTGGCTTTCTTCCCTTTCATCTTTTTTATAGTACAGCAATCTTTCTCCTCAAACCTACCACCTCTCTCTTTTCTTTCCTTCTTACTTTCTCTTCCCCCACTCTTCTTCTCCTCCCTACTTCCTTCCTTTCTTACCCTCACTCCTACTCTAATTTCCCTTCCCTTCCTTCATCCCTCTCTATTGCTGTATCCTTTTATGCATATGGACTACTCAGAGGGCTGAAAAAGTTATTTTTGGCTGGTCCTCGCACTTTTGACCAGTCCTCGAACTTACGACTGTCCTCACATTTTACGTTTTTGCCCTATGTTGTCACCATGGGGAAGAGAAGCAGTTGTGAAATGAGTAACACGGTTATTAAAAATGCTGCAATGGGCATAAATGATGACCAGTTATTTATTATTTATTTATTTATTTATTTATTAAATTTCTATACCGCCCTTCTCCTTCCGGACTCAGGGCGGTGAACAGCCAATTTAAAACCAGTGCAATACAATAAGATTAAAACGTACTAAAATCAATATAAATTTAGGCTGAAGATTCAAACCGAATAAAACTCTGAAACACTAAAAAATTAAATAATTTAAAATATTAAAAATATTTAAAAATAGGAGGGATCAGGCAAGTCCGGCAAGTTGGAAAAAATGAGTCTTCAAAGCCCGACGAAAGGTCCGGAGGTCAGTGATAGTTCTCAGATCTGGAGGGAGATCGTTCCAGAGGGTGGGGGCTACCACAGAGAATGCTCTCCCCCTGGGGGTCGCCAGCCGGCACTGTCTGGCTGACGGCACCCTGAGGAGGCCCTCTCTGTGGGAGCGAACCGGCCGGTGGGAGGCAATAGGTGGCAGAAGGCGGTCCTGTAAGTACCCTGGTCCTAAGCCATGGAGCGCTTTAAAGGTGATTACCAACACCTTGAAACGCACCCGGAAATCAACCGGCAACCAATGCAGCTCACGCAGGAGAGGTGTCACATGGGAGCGCCCTGTCGCTCCCATAATCCCCCGCGCGGCCGCATTCTGTACCAGCTGAAGCCTCCGGATGCATCCCAAGGGGAGCCCCATGTAGAGAGCATTACAGTAGTCCAAGCGAGACGTGACGAGCGCCTGAGTGACTGTGCGTAGGGAGTCCCGATCTAGAAAGGGCCGCAGCTGGCGTATCAGGCGGACCTGATAAAAAGCTCCCCTGGCCACAGCCGTCGTATGTTCCTCTAAAGACAGCCGTGGATCCAGGAGGACGCCCAAGTTGCGCACCCTTTCCGTGGGGGCCAATGATTCGCCCCCAATAACCAACGATGGAGTCAGTTGGCTATATCGGGACGCCGGTAGCCACAGCCACTCAGTCTTGGAGGGGTTGAGTCGAAGCCTGTTTCTCCCCATCCAGACCCGCACAGCTTCAAGGCACTGGGACATCACTTCCACGGCATCGTTGGGGTGGTCCGGGGTGGAAATGTACAGCTGAGTGTCATCAGGAAGAGAAGCAGTTGTGAAATGAGTAACACGGTTATTAAAAATGCTGCAATGGGCATAAATGATGACCAGTTATAAGTGTGAAGACCGGTCAAAAGTGGGAGGACCTGTCAGAAATGACTTTTTTCAGCCCTCTGAGTAGTCCCTATACACATAGCCATGGCCACCCAGTCACATGACCAGCTAGCCATGCCCACCCAGTCACATGATCTCCGAGCCACACCCACAAAATAAGCCACGGCCACAGAACTGGTGGTAAAAAAATTTAGAACACACCCCTGCCTCAGACCCTCCTTCTGTCTCATTCCAATCTCCCTCCCTCCTTCTCCTCCCTCCTTCTCCTTCTCCTTCTCTTCTGTCTTCTTCCTTCTTCTCCTTCTCCTTCTCATCTCCTTCCTTCCTTTCTCCCTCCCTCCCTCTGTGCCCAGAAGGGATGAAGGGAGGGGGAGAAGGTGTCAGCACTGCCAGTTGCCGTGGCTTTTCCACATGGGGGTGGGAGGGGGGAGAAGGGGGGGCATCCTGTTGAAAGGGAAGCACTCAAGTGCTGCAGGCCATGGAGGCAGTGAAAGCACTGATGGCAGGCATAGCGCTGCTGCTGGGGCTCTACGTACTGATCTACAACAACTTTGTAGATCAGATTAAACAATGGTTATAGGACTGTCTCCCAAGGCTTTTCAACATATCATAACTGCTTAGAGATAGTTTTCCCCTGAATTTAATGTTTCCTAGTTTATTTTGAATTATGCTGTTTAAGTAATCATTTAAGTACGATCGTTTTGAGGTGCGTGTGTGTGTAGTACAAGTTCAGATTTCAAGTTTGCCAGGTCCTTTACATCTTGCAATCTTTAATTATATTTGACAGTGAAATCCAATATTATACTATTGAGTTACAGCATATAATATTTGACCTACAAAGAGCAATATCTAGAAAAGATAATAAACATAAGGCTTCTTTTTATAACAAGACACTCCAAGACACTGTTTTTAGATTGCAACTCAATCTCCAGCTCCAGCCTGCATCTTAAGCAGCGAGTGAAGACAGTTGGATGAATCAAGTGATCTCAAAGAAATGTAGTGGGTTAGCCTCTTTCCATTTAATCCAAAAGGAGAGGGAAAAACAGTAACCTTTACTGCCATTGAATCCAATAAATACTCTGTGTTCCTATGGCATATTTACTTAACTCAAAGTCCCTAGAACCTTTACTCTGGCACAATGTCATGCCTTTGCCTCAGTTGTCCTTGAACACTAATATGGGAAGATTCCTCACCTGGAGAAATAATGCCCCTGTGATTCTGTACACAGAAACAATAGAGCATGTGTCTGTATTAAATTCATACTAATCTTATTTCAACATTATTGCACAAATACCAAGGTACATAGAACAATTCTTGTTGTTTTCATGTACCAACCCTACTACAACATACACTATTGCTAGGACCTATAAATAGTCTTAATGATCATCTAGTTCTCCTTATTAGAGTACTCTGTCATTTGATGCAGTCAAAGATTTATGTTCCTTTACACTCATTTAATGTTCATATCCCTTCTTATAGATTTTCATATATACTTCCTGGTTTAATATCATCTAGTTTTTCATATTAAAACACATTTATTTATTTGATTTTTATCCCTTCCTTATTCCTTTTTACGTAACTTAAGGTGGCAAACATATTCTTTCCATCTCCTATTTTTCCCACAAAACAATCCTGTGAGGAGAGTTGGGCTGAGAAACTGTGACTGGGCCAAAGTCACCCAACTGACTTTCAAGCCTAAACTGGGATTAGAACTCACAGGATTCTGGTTTACAGACTGTCACCTTAACCACTGCATCAAACTGGCTCTCTTTTTGCATCTTCTTATGCTTTATGATGGGATGTGGTGGCTCAGTGGCTAAGACACTTTCGATCACTTGTTGATTGAAAGGTTGGTAGTTCAGCGGTTTGAATCCCTAGTACCGCGTAACGGGGTGAGCTCCCGTTACTTGTCCCAGCTTCTGCCAACCTAGCAGTTCAAAAGCACATAAAAAAATGCAAGTAGAAAAATAGGGACCACCTTTGGTGTGAAGATGTTCCGTGCGCCTTTGGCATTTACTCGTGTTGGCCACGTGACCACAGAGACGTCTTTGGAAAGCACTGGCCCTTCGGCTTTGAAATGAAGATGAGCACCGCCCCCTAGAGTCAGGAACGACTAGCACATGTGTGCGAGGGGAACCTTTACTGTTATCTTTACCTTATGCTTTTTAATTTGGCTAATAAAATGTCCTTAAGCATTTCAAACCAATAGATTTATGTTAATGTAGTTATTTTCAATTGTATCAGCTCTATCCAATATATGAACTAGTAAGGCAACAACCCTGTAGAAAAATGTGACAACTATATACAATAGATTTCTTTTTTCAGAGGGTGTTTCACATTATTAATAATGGTGCATAAGAACAGGAAAGACTAACTGTTTTTAATGTCTTACCAATAGACCAATGGTAGACATCTAGCTGAGAAACAAATGCTGGATTAAAGTAAGGCTAGGGAAATAAGTCCTTTGTTGTTTTAGTAGATTAGATGATGACAGATGTACCAGTATTCTCCACTTCACTCTCCCAGAGTGAGAGGTAGTCCTCCACAGAGGTACACATAGTCCTTAATTTACAACACTTCATTTAGTGACCGTTCAAAGTTACAACAGCACTGAAAAATGTGACTTATGTTTTTCACGGTTATGACATCTGCAGCATCCCCATAATAATGTGATCAAAATTCAGATGCTTGACAACTGGTTCATATTTATGAACGTTGCTGTGTCCCAAGATCATGTGATCATTTTTTGCAACCTTCTGACAAGCAAAGTCAATGGGAAAGCCAGATTCACTTAACAATTGGGTTACTAACTTATCAACTGCAGTGATTCACTGCAACTGTGGCAACAAAGATTGTAAAGTAGGGCAAAACTCATTTAACAAATGTCTCACTTAACAACAGAAATTGTGGGCTCAGTTGTGGTTGTAAGTCAAGGAGTATATGAGATAACTCATGAGTTCTCTACACAAACTAGAATAATTTTGTCTGGTACAGTAGAGCTCTTCTGTTATACTATATTACTGTATATAAAAGCTTATTCCTATCTGCATATAACATATCATAAGATAATATAATAAAAATAAGAACAATATCACACATGAATTCTGCATTCTGGCATTCATTTCTGTACCTCTGTACGGCAGTAAATTTAATAGTTAGAGCAAGGTTGTCAAACTCAATTTCATTGAGAGCCGCATCAGCATTATGGTTGCCCTCAAAAGGCCAGTTGCATGTAAGACTATGATGACTCACAGCGGCCAGGTGTGTGGCTGGGTAGGCATTGCCAGCTCAACGTTGCTCACGGGGTGCAGTTGACTCAGAATGGCTGAGGTCGAGATGAAACAAGTTGCACCGGTTAACTCAACATGGGGACAATTTGGTGCCCCACAAGCTCCTTCCTGAAACTGCTGGCAGCCAAGTGCATGTGTGTACACACACACACACACACACACACACACACACACACCACATTCTAAGTTTGGGGACTTCTATCTTTATCTTTTATCTTTTATTAGACTTATATACCGCCCTTCTCCTTTCGGACTCAGGGTGGTGAACAGCCAGAGTAAAAACATTTGTACACAAAAGTTAAAATAATTTTAAAAGTAATTGAATAAATTTGGCCCATAATTTAAAACATTTCAATTAAAAACAATATCAAACTTTAAAATCAACATAAAATCAGGCCAACCCAGCTAACTGAAAAAAGTAAGTTTTTAGGGCCCGATGAAAAGTCTGAAGGTCTGGGATCATTCGTATCTCTGGGGGTAGATCGTTCCAGAGGGCAGGTGCCACCACAGACAAGGCTCTCCCCCTGGGGGTCACCAGTCAACATTGTCTGGTTGACAGCACCCTGAGGAGGCCCTCTCTGTGGGAGCAAACCAGCCGGTAGGAGGCAATTGGTGGCAGAAGGCGGTCCCGTAAGTACCCCGGCCCTAAGCCATGGAGTGCTTTAAAGGTGGTCACCTTTATCCACAGAGGAAGGAGAGGACCTTCTCCCCAAACCCAGGCAGTTTGCAAGCTCAGATGTGGATAAAAGTCTCCAAGCTTGGAATGGTGTGTGTGTGATTGTGTGTGTGGGCACAGCACACCAAAGGAGACATTCTTTTCCCAAACCCAGACATTGTTGGTGTTTCCTTGTCTGGTGCCCCTCCCTCCAAAGCAGGAGGCAGAGGATGAAGCAGCTGTGCATGGAAGCCCAGAGGAGAAAGTATGCAGGAAGCAGTTTCCACTGACTCTAACTTCTGCCTTGACAGATCTCTGGAGAGCAAGAGGAGAAGATAGGGGAGTAGAGTTCCCCAGTCCTGCATGAGGGAGGCTGGCCCTTCTCAAAAGGGAATCCTCATTTCCAATCTTGTGCAGTAAGGATGCTGGCTTGTGGGGGGCAGCCTTCCCTCATGCAACTCCCTGCCACCCCATTCTCCTCTCCAGAGAAGCTAAGGCAGAAGTTGGATTTGGAGGAAACTGCTTCCATTTCTCCTCCATGCTTCCACATGCAGCAGTGTCATCCTCTGCCTCCTGTGGAGGGCCAGGAAAGTTTGGGAAGGAGGATCTGGAGGTCTCCAGTGGAAGATGAGACTCATCCATCAGAACAGCCTTGCTGTCCCTCTCAGGGGATACAGCAGAGCCCCAGATAGTGGTGTGGGCTGCCTGGAGCCCTGGGCAGTGCACAGCAAACACTGGGACCTGACAGCCCACCTCACTTTCCCAAGGGGACGCCTGACCATGCTTACCTCCTCTTTGAGGCTGTTGCTGTTGTGCTCATTCTTTCGCCAGGTTGCTCATGGTGGGTGTGGGAGGGTAAAGTGCTTCAGTCAGAGGGAGACCCAGCTTTATAAGCAAAGCATCCTCAGAGACCGAATGGGAGACCACCAGGAGAGGCCAGGAGGAAGGGGCAAGGGGATGGTGATAGGGCAGCAAGGCTGCTGGTAGCCAAGTGCTAAGTCAGGACTTCCCTCAGACCAGTGGTGGGTTGCTCCTGGTTTGCACCAGTTCACAAGAACCTGTAGTAAAAAAAATTAATAGTTCAAAGAACCGGTAATAAGATTGGCTGGCCACGCCCCCGAACCAATTCCTGGCCCAGTTGCTGATTGCTTACCCTGCCCATTCCCAATCTATTGCTGCCTCCTGAGTCCCAGCTGATGGCTAGAGGGAAAAAAAATTGTTTAAACTCTTGCCTGGGCTTCAAATGGCCACCCTACAGCTGATCAGTGTTAAAAGAAAATAAATTAGTAGACCAGTGCCTGCAAAAATAGGGGGGAAAAGCCCCTTTCAGCTTCAGCATAGGTTAATTACAACAAGTTGATTAGATCGGCCTCCCCACTCTCAATTGATTTGCTCTCAGCTGTTTTGCGCAGGGGTCTTTCGCTAGCTGCAAAGAGTGCTTGCTGGAGCAGATTTTTTTTTCCCTAGCTGAAAAAGCGAAACTGAAATTAAAGCAGGGTCTTTGCTGCAATGTGACAAAATGAGGCAGAGAGAGACTGCTTTTTCTTTTTCCTCACCAAAAAAGGTAGGTGCAAAACTGCAAACAATGGGAAATTTAGGGGCAAAAAAGGAGAGTTCAAGATTTTAAAACACAAAAGAAAAAAAGCTCTATTTAACTAGGGAATTGTAATAATTGAGATACTATTAATTGTATATTGTGTTGAAAGCAGAAATGGTTAAGTTGTGGTTTGGAGGAATAAATGGGGGAAATTATTTAGTTTATTATTATTGGTAAATATAATTAATTGATTTGTAAGAAATTGGATTGCATGGAAATAATTGGAATATTCATGTTCATATTGATTAATATAAAAAAAAGTATTATAACTAATGGATTTATATTAAAATGTTGAATTTGTATTAAACAACTGTAATATTACACAATTAACCAATGTGAGGATGGATATAAAAATAGATGACAATGGGAAGGGGTATAATATAGAATAGAAGGGAAAAATTGAATTTGATTAAGATTAGAGATGAGGATGAAGGGTAATATTGGTTTTTTAAAAAAATAGATGAGGAATAAATATGGCAAAAAGGAAATATAGAAATTATAAATTTAATTGAAATGACTAAACACTGTTTAAATTTGTGAACGGGCCAAATACTCTGTTCAAAGAAAATACATTGTATGTTTGTATGTGTGTTTCTAATTATTGCTATTTATTCATGTTTGTTCTTTTTATTCTTTAAAGTTTAACAATTCATTCTTTATCTTAATATCTTTATATTTGTTTGGGGCTGGCTTTCTTCCCTTTCATCTTCTTTATAGTACAGCAATCTTTCTCCTCAAACCTACCACCTCTCTCTTTTCTTTCCTTCTTACTTTCTCTTCCCCCACTCTTCTTCTCCTCCCTACTTCCTTCCTTTCTTACCCTCACTCCTACTCTAATTTCCCTTCCCTTCCTTCATCCCTCTCTATTGCTGTATCCTTTTATGCATATGGACTACTCAGAGGGCTGAAAAAGTTATTTTTGGCTGGTCCTCGCACTTTTGACCAGTCCTCGAACTTACGACTGTCCTCACATTTTACGTTTTTGCCCTATGTTGTCACCATGGGGAAGAGAAGCAGTTGTGAAATGAGTAACACGGTTATTAAAAATGCTGCAATGGGCATAAATGATGACCAGTTATTTATTATTTATTTATTTATTTATTTATTAAATTTCTATACCGCCCTTCTCCTTCCGGACTCAGGGCGGTGAACAGCCAATTTAAAACCAGTGCAATACAATAAGATTAAAACGTACTAAAATCAATATAAATTTAGGCTGAAGATTCAAACCGAATAAAACTCTGAAACACTAAAAAATTAAATAATTTAAAATATTAAAAATATTTAAAAATAGGAGGGATCAGGCAAGTCCGGCAAGTTGGAAAAAATGAGTCTTCAAAGCCCGACGAAAGGTCCGGAGGTCAGTGATAGTTCTCAGATCTGGAGGGAGATCGTTCCAGAGGGTGGGGGCTACCACAGAGAATGCTCTCCCCCTGGGGGTCGCCAGCCGGCACTGTCTGGCTGACGGCACCCTGAGGAGGCCCTCTCTGTGGGAGCGAACCGGCCGGTGGGAGGCAATAGGTGGCAGAAGGCGGTCCTGTAAGTACCCTGGTCCTAAGCCATGGAGCGCTTTAAAGGTGATTACCAACACCTTGAAACGCACCCGGAAATCAACCGGCAACCAATGCAGCTCACGCAGGAGAGGTGTCACATGGGAGCGCCCTGTCGCTCCCATAATCCCCCGCGCGGCCGCATTCTGTACCAGCTGAAGCCTCCGGATGCATCCCAAGGGGAGCCCCATGTAGAGAGCATTACAGTAGTCCAAGCGAGACGTGACGAGCGCCTGAGTGACTGTGCGTAGGGAGTCCCGATCTAGAAAGGGCCGCAGCTGGCGTATCAGGCGGACCTGATAAAAAGCTCCCCTGGCCACAGCCGTCGTATGTTCCTCTAAAGACAGCCGTGGATCCAGGAGGACGCCCAAGTTGCGCACCCTTTCCGTGGGGGCCAATGATTCGCCCCCAATAACCAACGATGGAGTCAGTTGGCTATATCGGGACGCCGGTAGCCACAGCCACTCAGTCTTGGAGGGGTTGAGTCGAAGCCTGTTTCTCCCCATCCAGACCCGCACAGCTTCAAGGCACTGGGACATCACTTCCACGGCATCGTTGGGGTGGTCCGGGGTGGAAATGTACAGCTGAGTGTCATCAGCGTACTGATGGAATTCCACCCCAAAACCACGGATGATCTCACCCAGCGGCTTTACATAGATGTTGAACAGAAGGGGCGAGAGGACCGACCCTTGTGGCACCCCACATACTAGGCGCCTCGGGGTCGACCGCTGCCCCCCTGTCAACACCGATTGCGACCGGTCGGAGAGGTAGGAGGAGAACCACCGCAGAACGGTGCCCCCCACCCCCAGTCCCTCCAACCGGCGCAACATGATACCATGGTCGATGGTATCAAAAGCCGCTGAGAGGTCTAACAGCACCAGGATAGAGGAGTACCCCCTACCCCGGGCCCTCCAGAGATCATCCATAAGTGTGAAGACCGGTCAAAAGTGGGAGGACCTGTCAGAAATGACTTTTTTCAGCCCTCTGAGTAGTCCCTATACACATAGCCATGGCCACCCAGTCACATGACCAGCTAGCCATGCCCACCCAGTCACATGATCTCCGAGCCACACCCACAAAATAAGCCACGGCCACAGAACTGGTGGTAAAAAAATTTAGAACACACCCCTGCCTCAGACCCTCCTTCTGTCTCATTCCAATCTCCCTCCCTCCTTCTCCTCCCTCCTTCTCCTTCTCCTTCTCTTCTGTCTTCTTCCTTCTTCTCCTTCTCCTTCTCATCTCCTTCCTTCCTTTCTCCCTCCCTCCCTCTGTGCCCAGAAGGGATGAAGGGAGGGGGAGAAGGTGTCAGCACTGCCAGTTGCCGTGGCTTTTCCACATGGGGGTGGGAGGGGGGAGAAGGGGGGGCATCCTGTTGAAAGGGAAGCACTCAAGTGCTGCAGGCCATGGAGGCAGTGAAAGCACTGATGGCAGGCATAGCGCTGCTGCTGGGGCTCTACGTACTGATCTACAACAACTTTGTGATGGCCACCAAGGCCATAACACAATCAGAGAGCTCTTCCCTTTCACCAGGACACCAGTCCCCACATGCTTGCTACCTCCTGTGTGTGCCCCCAGGGGAGCACTGGACCGGGTTTGGGTGGGCTGGGGCCGGATGGGCCCGCAGGTCTTGAGTTTTACATGTCTGAGTTAGAGTTTCTTAGCAGAGATATATCAGTTATGTCAACAACCAACTGTTTCTATCTTCAAAATAAAGTAATACAAAATAAAAATTACAGTAAAAGTAAGAGTTTGAATTAAGCTATACTATATAAAGTCATACTTAGGTATTCTGTTCTCTTTCAGTGAAGAGAGAAAATTCATCTGCTGAATATCTTTTGATCACAAAATTGCAAATGGCAGAGGAATGACCTTTAGATCAAGATGTTGTCAAATCTAAATTGACACAAAATATTTATTGAGCAGTGTTAAATAAATATCCATTTTGAGGTTATGCTTGACACCTTTCAGCTATAAAGGCCTGCTAAGTTTTAACCTCCCTTTTCAGGAATGTTATATGAAATTTGATATATGGTCCCATAAATAAACAGCATCAGCACTGAAAGTGTCCTCAGGCTGTCAGTTCTCCTATGATTGAAAAGTTTGGTCTTTTTTAAAAACAAAAACCAACAGAGCCATCATTGTGTGTCTGCTTAAAAGTCTGCACCAAAACTAGCACAATTGCATCTATCTTACTTTTCTAAAAAACAAAAAATCACCTCTTAATCCCTAAACCTCTTAGGGATTGATTTGACTTAACATGGGAAATTGTCTCATGGAGAGACATTGTTCTGCCTTGATTCAAGATCATCTTGAGACCAACCCATTTTAATTTGATGTGAATAAAGTAGGAATTGTAGCAAATAAGAAATTAGGTGAATAAAATAGGAATCATAGAAAGTCAGATACATAAAATCAGTTACATGAACTCTGAAGGACCCTCTCTATTCACATTATTATAAGGGAGAAATGTGCTTGGTTGGAAATTCTATTAAGAATCAGTTAAAGCCCATTATTGGTAAATATATCTTCTGATGAGACCTAGCTGTCAAGGAAGGACAAGCCATATGGAAAACATTTGAGGGGCATCACTGTCAAAGACACAAAGACATGTATGTTACAAAGAATCACTTATTATCTAAGGACAGCAATAACTCTCCGGTATTAGTAATTACAGAACTAAGGAAGGTTATCTAGCTAAAGATAATCTTATAAACTAGAAAATAATGGTTTAGTAATGATTTAGTAATTAGAAAGTGTGTCAATTATCATATAACAAATGTATATTAACCATATATAGAAAATGCATGAGTTTATGTTAACCATATGTCCGAGCGGAGTTGTCTAAAAAGAAATAAAGTGCCTCTCGTATTTTGATAATAAAGAAAAAAAAACTTTTATTTGTTAGAACAACATCCTCACGAACTCATATGTAGCCAGGAAATGACCTCTGCTCCAAATTCCCTCCCTTTCCTGGCTTGCTCCCTTATTCTTATTGGTCATTCTCTAAATCATTCTACTGCAGTTTCTCTTACTAATCCCACAGGAATTTAACCCCCCCTTTACTATGTCAGCCCTGAATGAAATGCAACTTGAGAGGCTGACACATATTCTTATGGAATTCTAGGAACTGACACGGAATTCCAGGATCAAACAGAAAAGGTTTATTACGCAAGGTTCAGTGCTAATACAAGAAGTCAAGCCTGAACAAACCAAAGATCCTGATGAAGCTTTTTTTATACATACTTTTGACATCTCATGATTGGTTACAGAGCTGACAACCCAAACCCCCCTCCCCTTCTCTAGCTACCCCCCCTTACTGCTAAAGCATAGAAGTTAAATAACTTGTTTTTGCAAAGTAGGTCAAAAGTGCTATGCCAACGAAGCTAAGCTTCCTGCCTTAGTTTCCTGCCTTTATGTCTGCGGTTACCTCTGCTTGGCTAGGTGTGATATTTAGTTCATGATGGTGTTACTTGAACTTTTCCACAGGAAGGGTTTGACTTTTTGAACCTACTAGTGAAAGGGACCCTTCAAAGATCCTCTAGACTGACCCTGTATTATATTCCATTTCCTTATTCCATCTTATCCCCCCCTTTGGAAGTTTTTCCATGCAAAAACTTACATTTTTATGCACTTCAGTAGGTAACGATTCTATATTTCTTAATAAGCAAGCAAGCATATAATATTTGACCTAACATAATCAGTTCAGGTTAAGGATACATAAAAAAAAACCCAGAAAAGATTAGTAATACATATGAAATGACTTTCAATTTTCAATTTCTGAAGGCACTCTCTCCATTTCCCTGGGTGCAAGTTGTACTTATGTATCTATATCAGAACCTTCATCTTCATCAATGGCATTGAAGCCTATCCGATGATCAAGAAGGCATTCCATTAAAACTAACTCTTTCTCAACTTGTATTTCCTTTACTGCTTTCATCGCCAGCTGTCTTAATATAGGGATTGCACAAGGAATAAAAGCTAGACCCATTGCAGCACAGATTAATATGAATAGCATCTGTTTTATCCAGCCAGACCAAGGCAACCAAGAAAACCACATGTCCATTGTTTGTACCCTCTGACCTATCTTGGATGCCCGATCCTGCAATTCCTTAGCAAACTCTCTCACCACACCTGACTTGTTCATGTAGAAACAACAGTCTTCTCCTAGGAAACCTAACCTCCTTTCTCTGCTGTTAAGAGGTCTATGGCACGTCGATTTTGTAAGACCACTGCTGCCAACGAACCTGATTTTTTTTTTATTGAAAAAGTTTTACAATACAAATTTTTTTCATTTTTTCCTCCCCCCCACCCCAACCCCCACCTCCCAACCCCTCCCCCTGCCTCCCTCCACCCCAACCCCTTCCCTCCCCATCCCCCCTTGACTTCCGCTACAGATTTTAAAAAGAAGTTTAGAACAAAAAAGAATTTTTTAAAAAAAATATTCAAATTTTAAATTGAAAAAATTTCAAAAGAAGAAGAGGAAAAAAAAAGAAAAAACAAACAAAACAAACCCAATACTTATAACAAGGTAGTATAACAATGAACCTATAAATATTAATGTTTTTCTAAAGTTAACAATATTGTAATAAGAAAACCAATAATAATAAACTCTATCTCATTAACCAACCATCAATATTCATTTATCAATCAAATCTATCTGATTTTGTACCTCTACTAAGGACCCAGCAATTTGGTTCAGGCTTTCTTGAAATTCCTCTGACAATAGCTGAAACTTTATTATGGAGTGTGTCAACCCACTTACACCTGTTCCAATTGCTGTCCCCATTCCTAAGATTACTAATAAGGGAATCAAGATAGGCACCCTTTTCTGAACATGTCCCATGAGGGGAACAGGGATAGTATGTTCCCCACTAACAACACCCATTTTAGGGAACAGATATATCAGTGTGCATGTTCCCGTCCAATTTGTTGGTAAACACAAATACGCATTTTTCCCACATAAGAAGAAAACTCCATTTTCCTCTACACACACACCCATGCTCATGGAAAAGACTTGGACTAGGTGGTTCTTTTCATTCGTCCACACCTGCAAAGTCCTCACTCCCAAGTTTCCTCAAACATAAGTATCTACAGGGGTTTCGTACTGGTCTCTACCACAGCTAATAATTTTTTTTTTTTGACTCAGTATCCTATACAGCAAATTACACTTAAAGCGATTACACACACGATAGCTAGACCTACTGCACTTATGGCTATGTATGAGCGGCTTTCCATTCCCTTCTTCTGCCATGCGCAGGGAACCAGCTTCCGGGGTGGTTCAGCAAGGCTTGTTGTCTCAGACTGTGCGTAGAGAATCCATTGCCGGTAGGATTCAGCAGAGTCTATCTTTGCATCGTACATTGAGAACCTTTTTCCCGGCCAGGTTCAGTAAGATGCTTTCTGGTGAATTTCAGTACTAGGGGCTTATCTGTCCTCTGTACTTGATATTGTACTGGGTCAGAATCTTTTGCTGCCTTTAGTCTGGTCCAATGTATCCAACTCTTCCCTTCTAAGGTTTTAACTGCTAGTGGAGAACACATGACAACAGTATAGGGCCCCTTCCACCTGGGTGTTAATGGGTTCTCTTTCCAATGTTTAACCCCCACTCTATCTCCTGGTTTAAACGAATGTGTTGGTGTCTCCGCTGGCGGTGGGACCTGTTCTAGTACATAATGTCTCAATTTATTTACCTGATCATTGTGTAGTTGTAATTGCTGGATCAATTTTTGTACCTCTATCCCCCCCTTATGCCCCAAGTCTGGATACCCCTGTATAGGTGTAAATAACACAGGGGGTCGTCCATATAGGAGTTCATACGGTGAGAGTTTTAGGGAGGTTCGAGGCATGGTACGCATAGCATATAAAGCCATAGGTAATACTTCTATCCAAGTCAAATGCATCTCTAGACAAAATTTAGTAGTTATGGATTTGATAGTCCTGTTAGCTCTTTCAGCCTTTGCAGATGACTGGGGCCGAAATGCATAATGATGGCACCATTTCACACCTAATGCTTCTGCCAGATGTTTATTTATCTGATGTACAAATTCTGGTCCATTGTCTGATAATATTCTGGTTGGGCAGCCAAATCTTGGAATTATTTCTTTAAGTAGCGAACGAGCCACCTGGATAGCTTTTTTATTGATGGTGGGGAATGCCTCAACCCCACCCAGAGTAGCTATCTATGAAGATTAATAACGCACAATACTTGTTGCACCTTGGCATGTCAGTAAAATCAACAGCTAAATAGTCCATAGGTATATATGAAATAGGCTGGGTTCCTGGGGGTAGTTGTTTCCCTTGTCTTGCATTCACTTGAGCACATATTGAACACTGGTTGCATTCTCTAGCAATAATTGCAGTTGCCATTGGAATATAGAAAGACCTCTCTAGTTGTTGTAACAGAGAAGTTTTCCCTAAATGATGTTCACGATGGGCATGTTGTACTAATGGTACGGCTAGAGCTAACGGGACTGCTACCCTTCCATCTGGGAGATGCCACCAGCCTTTCAATGAGGTAGCGTGTAAATCTAACCTCAGTTTTTGTTCCTCTATGGGGGTGTATGTAGGATCTGATTTTTCAATGAAGTCATTCAAATAACATAGTTTTCCAAACATTTCTTCCGAATAATCTGGTCCTTGCATAGCGGCATGTTTAGCTGCTAGGTCTGCCCTTCTATTTCCTTTTGCTATTGGAGAGTCAGTCTTTTGATGTCCAGGACAATGGATAACTGCCAAGCAGGCTGGTAACTGGGCCGCCTCAATCAATTTCTTAATAAGAGGGGCATGTTGTATTATCTTTCCTGATGAATCCATATAGCCCCTTTCTTTATAAATAGCTGCATGGGCATGTATAGTTAAGAATGCATATTTACTATCTGTATAAACATTCAAGGTCTTCCCTTTTGCTTTCACCATTGCTTTATATAAAGCATAGATCTCTGCACCTTGAGCACTGAGATTTGAGGGGAGATTGCCACTGAGGATAGTTTGTTTATCATCTACTACTGCATATCCAGTTCTCCTAATACCTTCCTGCATGAAACTTGAGCCATCTGTAAACCACGTATAGTCTGCATGTGGCCACGGTGCCTCTGCCAGGTCTGGTCTACATGAATACTGCATTTCAATTGTCTGGACACAGTCATGCAATGGCTTAGAGACATCAGGTAGTGGCAGAAGTGTTGCCGGATTTAACATAGTACATTGATGTAAAGTTACATTCGGATTATCAATCAAAAGAGCCTGATATTTGTACATTCTCTGGTTACTTATCCATAAATGCCCTTTGTGTTCCAGAATAGTATGTAAAGCATGGGAAGTTTGAATTTCAACTGGAGCATTGAAAGTCAGTTTGTTAGTTTCCTTTAAAAGCATTACTGTAGCTGCCAGTGTTTTAAGGCATTGTGGCCAGCCTTGGGCTGGCACATCTAATTGCTTACACAGATAGGCTACCGATCGCTTCCATTTTCCACTGTCTTGAGTTAGGACTCCAACTGCAACTCCCTTTCTAACATCTACATACAATTTAAATGGCTTAGTGATATCTGGCAAGCCTAGTGCTGGAGCCTTCATGAGTTCATCTTTCAGCACTGGAATGCCTTCCTTTGCTCTCCTTCCCAAAGGGGAGGTTGTTTTTCTGGACCTTTTATATTTTGATACAAGGGTTTTGCTATTAATGCAAAGTTTGGAATCCAAATTCTACAGAATCCTGCTGCTCCAAGGAACCCACGGACCTCCTGTTTTGTTGTTGGCATGGGGATCTGGACAATCGCTTGTTTTCTAGCTATTCCTAATTGTCTCCTTCCCTCGCTCAAAATGTAGCCTAAATAAGTGACTTCCTGTTTTACTAATTGTGCCTTTTCTCTTGATGCCCTATAACCACAATCTTGTAACAATTGTAATAGTCTTCTAGTGTTCTGAAAACAGTTTTCTTGATTTTCTCCCGTAATTAGGACATCATCCACGTATTGCAAACAGCAATCTGCCGGCTGCACTAGTTCTAATCCTTGCAGATCAGCAGTTAAGGCTTCTCCAAAGCATGTTGGGGAATTTTTAAATCCTTGGGGTAGACGAGTCCAGATGTACTGACTTCTGATTCGAGTCACAGGGTTTGTCCATTCAAAAGCAAATAGGTCTTGACTTGATGTGGCAAGGGGGATGGTGAAAAAGGCATCCTTTAAATCTACTACAGAGAATCATGCTGCAGACGCCGGCACAGTACTTAATAGAACATATGGATTTGACACTAAAGCATGGAGCGTCACTACTTGTCTGTTGAGAGGGCGTAGATCCTGGGCCAGTCTCCACTGTCCATTGGGCTTTCGGACTGGCAGTATTGCAGTGTTCCATGGGGACCTGGTCTTTCTTAAGATGCCAGCCTTCAAATATTTTTCTATCAATTCTTGGATAGCTTGTAAAGCTTCAAGTGAATAATATCTTTGAGGGACATTTATTGGGCATGAATTTGGTTTTAACTGGACTTCTACAGGGATTGCATTTTTAGCAAAACCTGGGGGATTATCTTCAGCCCAAAGTTTTGATACATTGCATAATTTTCAATTTGTCCCTTGTTCCACATCTGCTATTACCATCAGTCTCCATATTTCTTCAACTGGATGTTGAACTAATAATTTTTGACTAGCCTTTAGTTTATTTAAGAGATCTCGTCCTAGGAGAGGCACTGGACACTCTGGTATGTATACAAATTGGTGAGTGACCGTCCCTCTTCCAATTTGGCATTGAAGCGGTTTCAGGATAGATTTTAAACTCGAATTTCCTGATACCCCTTGTATTGTTATTGATTTTTCAGAAGGGGATCCAATCATTTGATTTAACACGGATCGGCTAGCACCCGTATCCACTAACATTGAGACTGTTTTTCCTCCCACCCATAATTTTACTATGGGTTCGGGGGGTGGGTCCTCGGAATCCGGACCCCTTCAGTCTTCCCAATTCATTTCTGCCAGGCCGATCATTTCTTCACTAGCGGGGTCTTGTCGATTGGCCACCTTCCCTACTCCTTGTCTTTTCCCTGATCTTCCTCCATGTGATGGGTGTCGGAAATGGCCTTGGCCTCTCATCGTCCCTCTCCCTCTTCCTCGCAAACTTGATTGGACTCCCACACCCCGTCCTCGTCTACAGGGACATTCTCTTTGCCAATGTCCTTCTTGATCACAGTAAGCACACTGGTTTGATCCAATCTTCATTCCTCCTAACGCTACTGCCAACATTTCCACTTTCTGTCTTTCTTTTAATTCTGACCTTTTTTCTTCCTTTCGGTCCCTGTTTCGATACACTTTCTGGGCTATTTCCATTATCTCTGCCACATTCTTTCCCAATGCTCCTTCAGTCTTCTGTAACTTTATTCTGATGTCAGGACTACTTTGGGTAATAAATTTTTTGATTAACAGGGCTCTATTCTGGGCATTTTCTATGTCAATTCCAGTGTTCACTTTATATGCTTCTATCAATCTTGCTAAGAATGAGGCTGGTGACTCTGTCTTTTCCTGCCATATGTTAGTCACAGCATTATAATTAACTGGTTTCTTGGCAGCTTCCCTCAAGGTTTCTAAACACAAGAGGTGATACTGGCTCAACAATGTCATGTGTTGATTGTTCGAAGGGTCCCAGTGGGGGTCTACTTCCACTGCTACATCTATCCTATTTTGTTGAGCTCCCTGGCCACCATCTGGATACCTTCACTTAAGGACCACTTCCTTTGCTATCCTGTATTTTTCCCGGCCCTCAAGGTTCAGTAAAGTGGAAAGAAGTTGTTGCATGTCTGGCCATGTAGGCTTATGACTTTCTATAATGGTAGCCACCAAATCAATGATCTCTTGAGGTTTCTCTGAAAACGGCCCATAGTGCTGTCGCCAATTCAACAAATCAGTAGTTGTAAAGGGCACATATTGAAGCATAGGAACATTTTGAGGTTGTCCCTGGGCATTTACTCCTTGTACAATTACTTCTCTAAGAGGGGCGATGGTTTCGCCCTGGGCCTTTGTTTTACTTCTAGTATGTTTTGACACAGAGTCTTCAGAGCTTGCTGAAGACTATGAGGCACTTCTCTTCATTTTCTTTTTAGATTTAGGTTTTATCAGGTTCTGTATTTCTGGTGGTATAAGAACCGGTTCAGCTTTTATTACAGGAGGAGTTTCTGGTTGATCTGCTGGTTTTACTCGGGTTGAATACGGAGGGGGTCGTTGTATTTCCTCCCTATCAGCCTGGTTTAAAATCTTTGGCACTAAAGTTTTCTTTGTCTCCTCTCTTTTAGATTTCATCACACAGACCCTAGCAAACTCTGCCTGACACTTGTTTAACCAAGGGGGTCTCTCTTTTATGTTTGTCTTCCTCTGATCAATGTATGGATACTGGTCCCAATGTCCATCTCCTGTTACTCTCTGGTGGACTCTCGAAATGAGCCCTGGGTCTAAAGACCCTTCCTCTGGCCAACCTACACCGAAGTTAGGCCAATCAGTATGGCAAAATGTCTGTAGGTATCAGGGTCACATTGGGGGTCTCCATAATCTCTCAAGAAACCTACTTTGAAGTTGTCTAGCATGCATTGCAGGGGTGTCCGTGGGGCACCTCTTTTGCTACTACTACCACCCACGTCCTAACACACTACCATTGACCCGATGTGCCGGAAGTTCCGACGGTCACAAAGCGGTTTAACCTCCCACACAGTCCTAATAGGAGACTTGAATTCCAATTGGAGACTCGAACTCCCTTCTGGAGACTTTAGGATGCAACCTTGTCTCCTGGGGGGGATCAGCCCCCTCTTCCACTCCAAACTTGAGTAGGTACAATTCTTTTACTTATACTTGCCTGCAGGCGTCTTCTGTTGTCTATGGACTGAAGGACCAATTCTGTTTGTCCCCTAAGGATCCTTGGCTGGAGTGCTTCACTGGCGGGTGTGTCCCCTATCCCTTCGACGAAGTCTCCCTGTAGCAAGTGGCTACGGAGCCGGCTTGGAAATTCAAACGCTGAGACAGGGGTTTGCCCACCAGGGCAGTCCGTCTGGAAGGTCAATGGCCTCTTCCTGCCAGTCTCGGCGGAGTCGCCATTTCTTATGGAATTCTAGGAACTGACACAGAATTCCAGGATCAAACAGAAAAGGTTTATTACGCAAGGTTCAGTGCTAATACAAGAAGTCAAGCCTGAACAAACCAAAGATCCTGATGAAGCTTTTTTTATACATACTTTTGACATCTCATGATTGGTTACAGAGCTGACAACCCAAACCCCCCTCCCCTTCTCTAGCTACCCCCCCTTACTGCTAAAGCATAGAAGTTAAATAACTTGTTTTTGCAAAGTAGGTCAAAAGGTGCTATGCCAACCAAGCTAAGCTTCCTGCCTTAGTTTCCTGCCTTTATGTCTGCGGTTACCTCTGCTTGGCTAGGTGTGATATTTAGTTCATGATGGTGTTACTTGAACTTTTCCACAGGAAGCGTTTGACTTTTTGAACCTACTAGTGAAAGGGACCCTTCAAAGATCCTCTAGACTGAACCCGTATTATATTCCATTTCCTTATTCCATCTTAATATAGGGAAAATGCATGAGCTCACCAAACCCTTTGTCTTGGAAACATATATAAACTGTATATCAGAGCTCTTTTGTTGGTTCAAAGTTTCAGGTACAAATTTGGCTTTGAACCTCCTGAAATAAACTGTCTCTGGCTGACCTAGGAATGTTGTTTGATTCCTTCATTCCATAACAAATTAGTTTATCCATCTCACTGACAGAAGTTTCTATGCATGTACAGAAGCCATTCTTGCAACTGAAGTGGCTACTTTCCACTGATGAGAAACTGGGTGTACTTGCATTCTATAGTTGGTTTAAAGGGGTGTTTTACTTGGAACTCTAACCAAATAAGATGCTGCTTTGAAATGTAAACAACTTTAAGTAGACCTTTGGGTACTCTACACAGATTGTATTTTTAAGACAATTTCTCAGGTTACAATGCCACAGTCCTTTCAGTGAAATAGAAAAGATAATAGAAAACCACCACTAATTACAGCCACAGGATTTTGCCTGTGCAAACTTAACTATTTAAAAATGTGTATAAGTAAAGTGATCAAAATGAATTCTCAGGGATGAGTCAAAGACAAACTGCTCCTTAGATCAACTTCAAAAGGAGGAACAATAACATTTGTTTGCATCTCAGTCTTTTATTCTTGTGCTGGTTAGAGTAAGTAGTTAGTTTGGAAATTAACAATCATCCCCTTAAGGGATTGCTTTTAGGAAATGTAGTTTTATGTCATGTGGTCATAAAGTGAATAAAGTGAATAAAATAATAATGTGAATAAAGTGAATGGGAATAATGTGAATAAAGTAGGAATCATACAGGGTCAGTTAAAGGACACTCTCTATAAGGGAGAAAGGGTTAGTTAAAGGATACTCTCTATTCACATTATTATAAGGGAGAAAAGTGCTTGGAGATTATATTAAAAATCAGCTAAGTCCCATTATTGGTAAATATATCTTCTGATGAGGCCTAGCTGTCAAGGAAGGACAGCCATATGGAAAACATTTGAGGGCCCTCACTGTCAAAGACACAAAGACATGTATGTTACAAAGAGTTAGATAATAATTATCTAAGGACAGCAATAAATCTCCCGTATTAGTAATTACAGAACTAAGGAAGGTTGTCTAGCAGAACTAAGGAAGGTTGTATAGCTAAAGATAATCTTATAAACTAGAAAATAATGGTTTAGTAATGGTTTAGTAATTAGGAAATGTCAATTATCATATAACAAATGTATGTTAACCATATATGGAAAATGCATGAGCTCACCATCATATAACAAGTGTATGTTAACCATATATGGAAAATGCATGAGCTCACCAAACCCTTTGTCTTGGAAACATATACATACAGTTGTATATGTTTCAGGTTTCAGGTTGTTCAGAATTTTCAGGTACAAATCTGGCTCTGAACCTGCACAATAAACTGTCTCTGGCTGACCCAGGAATGTTTTTCAGTCTTTCATTCCACAACATTTTCTGGTGACTTGCATGAAAGGACTGAGGAACAAAGACCATTGTTCTGCCTGACGGGCTGCCCCAGTGAGGACCAACACCTTCCCAAAAGAAAATCCATCGGCCGGCCATTAGGACTCCATTGAAGTCCACGTAATCTTTCGATGGGAAGGTGCTGTGAACCTGCTGGAGAAGCAAACCAGTCAAGGATCCTCACAGTCAGCCAGATCCAGAGACCTCAGCAAAAATCCAAGAGGAAGACACCTGCAGGCAAGTATAAGTCAGGGAGTTTGAGTCTCCTTGTTAAGGGTTACCCACCAATTTAGTGGTGGAAGAGGGGGCCTGATCACCTCCCTAGGAGACAAGGTGGCATCCTAAATCTCCAGTAAAGAGTTCAAGTCTCCTGTTAGGATTGTGTGGGTGGTTAAACCATTGCAGTTCTCATTGGTGACCTTTGAGTTTCAGGCACTGAGAGTCAACAGTAGTGTTGTTAGGATGGGTGGTCGTAATAGTGTCCCCAGGACACCGTTACAATGCATGTTAACCAATTTTAAGAGTGCCTTTAGTGAAGACTATGGTGGTCCCCTGTGCGATCCGGATACCTTGAAAATATATTGTAGAAATGAGTGTCCTAACTTTGGTGTAAGTTGGCCAGAAGAAGGATCGTTGAATCTGATAGTGATATCCAAGGTACATCAGATCTTTACCCGGGATGGCCATTGGGACCAATTCCCATACATAGATCAGTGGCAGATCACTCAGAAGGCAGGTCCCCCTTGGCTTAAGAAATGTTAGGATGGAATGTGTAAGAGTGTGTTTGATGAAAGAGAAAAGTAGGACCCCAGAGTAGGAGGAAAGAAATACTGCAGTGTTATAAAGATTTTGATAATTTACCATTCTTTAAAAAAAAAAGGAAACCAGAGAACTCTAAAAAAACTAAGAAGAAAGAAGAAATTGTTTACTGTTCTTCCCACCCGGGGTTTAGCAGGTAATAAAAAGGTAAAGCCTGTCTAAATGGGAAGACTCAGATAATTTGACTTGATTAATTTGATGTGATTTCTGTTAAAAATTATTTTGTTGATGTGCATCTATAATGATAGTGTGTAGAATTGAATGGGATTGAATTGATCCCATGTGATATGTTTGGCCGGCCAGTAAATTAAGTAAGTTTGGGCTTGAAGCTGTGGGAAACAGGCAGTGGTTAGGGCCCAAAATCACATTTGTGATTAAAACTGCTTTCTGAGTTGTCCCACTGCTTGAAGCTACAGATTGACCAAAGAAAGAAAAAGTGGAAAGAGCTGGATGGAAGAGGAAATCCTCTAATAATAGTACACAAAATTATTTAGAAAATGGAGCTCATTGGCTTGTGAAAAAGCTCCCTGAAATAATTGTAATGTTTGGTTTGCATGAGATGGAATTTTTGCATGGTGAAATTGGTGAAGTTTGATTGCAGTGCAAATGTGAGTGTGTTGAGGGTAAAAGTTGGTGTGAATGTACTTTGATTCCCTTTTGTATAAAGAAACATTAAGTTGCAAGGTTTTGTTATTTTTGCTGTTGCGAAATAAGTAGAAAGTTGTGGAAAATGTCTGTGAGTTGTTGAGAGAAATGCAGAGAGTGTTGTTCTGTTGAAAGAATGCTGAGTGAAAGGGGGAGAGTGAGGCTTTTCTGCTTGCTTTAAACATTTTTTTTCCTTTCTCTTGGCCTGTCTGAGAAAGGAGGGGGAAATGGGCTTGCTCGTGCAGCCTTGCTTCCTGCTGTTTTGGTCTCTTTCATCTACATGTAGAGCCTGTGCAGATGTGTTTTCTTTTCTGCTCTGAATACAATTTTGATTTTATTTTATCTGGAAATTTTGGAGGTTTAAAATATTTAATTAAACCTATATAAAAGAAATTATTTTGAAAGATTTTCTGAATCTGACTTGCATTTTACTAAAGGCAGAGATTGACACTAAAGTTTGATCCAAATATATTTCAGAGCATTGATCCAAAATACTTCATTTAAATTGTTTGTTTTATTTTTGAAGCTGTTCTTCTTACCTCCATTTGAAAAAAAATGTCTGTGAGAAACAGGAAAGCCTCATTACCTTTTTAGAGAATAAACAGAGACTAGATGAAGCAAGGACAGAGTTTATTAACTTTGCAAAGGGCCTTTCTCTCTCTCTGGAGGAGAAGAAAAGACGAAAAGAAAGCAATTTACACGGGTTATATACAGTCTTCAAAATACGTCAGAATACACGTAAGTAATGTCCCTTGGGAATCAGTTTCAGATCTTATATAATATATGTAGTACAGGTCCATCCTGGAAATTCCCCAATTCTCAACAGAAATATTCCACAAAAACATCACTTGCGTACTTCCCCTTCTGGAACATACAGACAGGCCCCAAACAACCTCATTTCAGTACTTTTCCCAGAACATCGATTTCTGTCAAAACAACTACATAATACATATTTCCCATAAGGTAATCATTTCAGAAAAGATTTATTGTGTTCCCTTTTTGTCCAGTTATATAATCAGGTTATACAAGGTAAAATAAGACACTTAAAATGGCGTAACTCAGGTTACACTTTTACAGGAATAATTCTCATTATTCTCACAATCCCCAATTCTCCACTTCACAAGTTTATTCCTATAAATTATAAATATCCTATAACAATATAGAAAGTCCTCTCCATACAATAGGTAATTTGGGCAATGCCATGTTACCACATAAGAACATTAACTTTGAGGAAGCGTGTATCTTTAGATATGGAAAATGTAACTCCTCCTCTAAAATCTGAAACTTCTTATATGAAGGTGTATAATTACCATATAGCTGAGTGCATTTCTTACATAAAAATTCTATTATATTTGCAAGATCAATATATTGAGGAACTATCTAATATGTACAGTTGCACTTGGCATACACCATCTCCAAAATATGACTTAATACATATCCTCAGCCTCCTCAGTGGTGTCTATTAGGGTTAGTGGTGCTTCTATAAGAGAATAACGGTGCTCGAGTTCAGTATGGAAACATAGCTGCTACCATGTTATAGGGTAACTAGGCAACACAGCCAAAATTCCCATCCCTATCCGCACCTGTAGGATAACAAACGCTACCACAAGAAACCCCATCATTCCTAGTGAACTAGCCCCCGCTATTTTCCAAAGAGATAAAAGGTTATCATCTTACCTCCAATTCATCAATCAATCGAGGGGAATTTACATCCACTGAATACCAAAGCATAGATTTACACCAATCAATAGTATCCTTCCTCAATACAATCTAAAAACACAACAAAAATTATTATTACTCCTAGCCAAATACAAATCTCTTCTTCCATCCGTCGATCCTCAATCATCTAAGGTTCATCATCGAAAAGTCAATTTAAAAGGGTTTGCAGGTTTCATAGAACTGTCCATCCACAAGACGAAGCCACTGGTCCCTTGACTCTAGAATAATGCACCCAACCACGTTCCTTAGTCCTCACAGCCGACTCTGTAGTTAGCAGAACTTGGAACGGTCCTTCCCACACCGACTGCAACTTCTTCTCAATAATGGCTTTAATCAGGACCCAGTCTCCATTGTCATACTCATGTACTTGGAAATCAAGAAGTGGAGTCTGTGTCAATTGTCCTTTGGACCTTAAATGAGAAACACACTGGGACAGTCCCTGTATATATTTTCTCAAAAAAAAACATCTTTCAATTCTATCCTAGGCATTCCAACTTTCCCCGTATATGGCAATCCAAACATCATTTCATATGAAGATATCCCCAGATCTTTCCTAGGACTAGTTCTTACTCTTAACAGAGCTAAAAGCAAACACTTCGTTCAAGGTAGTTGAAGCTCTAACTTAAATTTAATTTTTTTAAATGTAGATTTAATTGTCTGATTAGCACATTCACAACACCTCATAGAACTTAGCGTGAATGATAAATGTAGTTGCCAATCAATTCCTAATTGTCCCATAACCTCTATCACCTGAACAATGAAATGTGTACTCCTATTACTATCAATAAGATCAACCAATACATATTTGAGTATTATTCACTCCAATATTATTTAACAATCCTCTGAGCACCTGTCTTTACACAAAGAATGACTTCAAACCATTCAGTACAATAATTCACTATTATTATTTCATATGTCAATGGTCACACCACCCACATTCCAAGGTAATCTACTTAGATTCATTAAAAAGGCCAAATGGTCAAATCTCTACATGTTTATCACATACACAATGTATTCATTTCCGTACCATTTGTATAGCTATCGTATACATACCCCTACACACATATATATGCATATATATGTTTAATAAAATCAGTGAGTGCTTGCGTTCCCCAATGGGTTCCCTCATACACTCATTCAATCACATTCCACATCACAGCTTTATTAAGAATTTTCACTCCATCTTTAGTCATTCATTTCCCATTCACTTACACACCCCTCATCCATCATTTGTATAATAGCAAATTTAGTAAAACCCTCAGCTGCCTTCAAAACTGCTATTATAAGATCCACCTGTTTCAATTCCTTCCCTTTACCAAATATCAAGATTATCCCAAAAGTATGTAAGATACCATAAGCATACTCTAAATCAATATTCCCTACCTCATTAGTTAATATGTGCGATGCTTGCAATAAAACAACTTCACATGTCTGCAATGACCATTCAGACGGTAACTTTCCAGCTTCCAAAATCTCAGTAGTGCCTCCATTCACAACTGTATAATCATTCATTCTCTTCCCATTCTCAGCCCCTGACAGGAACTCAGCTAAATTTAAATTCCTATTAGTCAAGAGAGCCAAAATCTCTTGAAACAATAAAATAATCCCATATTTCAAAAACATAGCATACAGATTTGTACTGATATGAACTACTCACCACCAATGCCCCACCAAAGGTTAATTTTCTACTCCCCTCCACTGAAAATGCAATTGCAGCTTCAGCTTGTATATACAAGGGCTAACCTTACACCACAAGATCCATCAATTATGACAAAAATACTACCAATCTCTTCTTCATAGCCCACATGCAAACCAACACTCCTTCAGCTATACCATCTTCCACTACTACAGACAAGTGCAAACTTTCTTCCTTAAACCAGGCAAATGTAACACTGAAGCAACACTACATTATTACTTTCTTCAACTCTTAAAACCTGTTATGTCCTTATAAGGACATCCGCCGGGGGATTGGTAGATTCCACCGGCGGGAGATTTAAACAGTTGTCATTGGCCGGCGGGCATGCCTGAGCAGAATATAAGGAGGCTCAGCAGCCCAGCCAGCAGTTCAGTTTATACTTCAATAAAGGTTCTGAACGGACAGCAGCTGAGTCGCGTTTCTTTCCGGCGCCGAGCTAACACTGGCGACGAAGGACTGAAGAAGAACCGACGAGCAGCAAGCACAACCGCTACCGCCATCCAAGAGCTGAATCACTTGAGCAAGTCACTGAACCATGTCCGGACCCCAAATCTCTCTGGCTCCATTCAATCCAAGCCAGGAAAAATGGAAGTCCTTCATGGTGCGATTCCGACAATTCCTGGCGGGCAGCGGCTTCACCGACTTGGACGACAACAGGAAGAGGGCTCTCTTCCTGGCCCACTGTGGTTCCGAAGTTCTGGAGATGGCGATGGACCTCGTGGCACCAAGAGACATTGAACAGATGCCATGGTCCGAGCTCCAAGAAGTCCTCCAAGAACACTACGCGCCCACGAGCACTCCTCTAGCCAACCGCTTCGAATTCCATCAACGGAATCAGCACGAAGCTGAGACTTTCAAGGAGTTCGTATCGGCGCTCCGGAAAATCGCGGCCAGCTGTGAGTTCGAAAATGTGGATGTCCAGCTGCGAGACCGAATGAAGACCCTCATGAAGCCAGATGGATCAGTGCGCATCTGCGCTGATTATAAGTGTACCATCAATCGGGCGTTGCAGCAGAGTGCATATCCGGTGCCAGTGGTACAACATCTGTTGCACTCGCTAGGTAAAGGATCAATTTTCACCAAACTGGACCTGGCGCAGGCATACCAGCAGCTGCCAGTGGACCAGACAACTGCGGAGGCACAAACGATTGTCATGCACCGGGGCGCCTTTAAATGCAACAGGCTCCAATTCTGAGTCAGTGCCGCCCCGGGAATATTTCAATCGATGATGGAACGCCTTCTCCAAGGCATTCCAGGGGTGGTGCCCTACTTTGATGACGTCCTAGTCTCAGGGACATCGGAATCCCAACTAATGGAACGGCTCAGGCTCACGCTGCAGCGGTTCCAGGCGAAGGGACTATGAGTCCGACAGGACAAGTGCGTGATCGGAGTCAGGGAAGTCGAGTTCCTGGGCTATTTAATAGATAGCCAGGGCACCCACCCCACAAAAAGCAAAGTTAGGGCCATACACGAGGCTCCAGCCCCAAAAAACAAAATGGAGCTTCAGGCGTTTCTGGGACTACTAAATTTCTATAGTGTCTTCTTACAACAGAAAGCCACCGTTGCTGAGCCACTACACCGACTCCTGGGGAAGGCGGCACCTTGGAAATGGGGGAGCGAAGAAGAGGAAGCCTTCCAGAAAGCCAAAAGACTCCTATCCTCCGACAGCCTCCTCATCCAGTACAACGGAGAGCTACCGCTAACCCTGACCTGCGACGCCTCACCCTACGGGGTCGGGGCCATCCTAAGTCACCAACTACCGAACGGGACAGAAGCACCAATTGCATTCTTTTCCAAGACAATGTCACCAGCTGAGAGAAACTACGGCCAGATCGACAAGGAGGCGTTGGCGATGGTGGCGGGCGTAAAGCGATTCCATGAATACATATATGGAAGAGCTTTTACAATCGTCACCGACCACAAACCCTTACTGAGCCTCCTCGCTGGAGACAAACCCACCCCAACCTTCATGTCACCCAGGATGACACGCTGGGACATCTTCCTGTCTGGCTACAACTACCGCCTGGTCCACCGGCCCGGAAAAGTCATTGGAAACGCCGACGGCCTCAGCAGGTGCCCGCTGAACGAGCAGATCGAGGATCCAGCACCAACACTCTGCCTCCATCACGTCGACGATGACCAGTCCAGCCCGGTGTCCTCAACCATAGTAGCACAGCACACCGCGAAAGACAGGAACCTCAGGCAAGTCTTATCCTGGGTCTTGCGGGGATGGCCAGAGGAAAACCAGAGGGAGGAATTTGCCCCATACCAGAGAAGACAGCAAGAGCTCACCACTATGCAAGGCTGCCTCCTCTGGGGCGACCAGGTGGTCATCCCCCCCTCCTTACAAAAACGGACATTACAGACCCTCCACAACGGTCACCCAGGGATCGTCCGAATGAAGGCCCTAGCACGGAGTTACGTCTGGTGGCCCGCCTTAGATAAAGACATTGAGGCGTGGATTGCCAGATGTGACCCGTGCCAGGCGACGAGACCAGCACCCCCGCAAGCGCACCCGACAGAATGGGAACAACCGTCCGGACCGTAGTCAAGAATACACATCGACTTCGCCGGACCGATGAACGGGAAGTCCCTCCTGATCATGGTCGACGCGTTCTCCAAGTGGCTCGAAGTTATAGCCATGCCCTCTACAATGACGGAAGCCACCATCAGGGCACTACGACGACTCTTCGCCACGCATGGCCTTCCGGACACCCTCGTCTCCGACAATGGGCCACAGCTAACGGCGAAGGCGATGGAAGAGTTCCTGGCTGGCCACGGAATCAGGCACGCTCTCATCGCCCCTTACAGACCGGCCGGGAACGGACAGGCCGAGAAAATGGTGAGGCTGACTAAAGAGACTCTGACCAGAATGGGCAGCGGGGACTGGCAGGAACAAATTGACCAGTTCCTGTTGACCCAGCACATCACACCCCACACCACAACAAAGAAAAGCCCGGCAGAGCTACTGATGGGGAGAAAGCTGTGCTCACCACTAGATCGCTTGCACCCGATGTACAACCCGAAAGACAAGCCGAACAAACCACCGCCGTCAAGAAGCTTCGTGTGTGGTGATTTGATTTTCGCGCTCAACTTTCAGGGCGATCCCAAGTGGCTCAAGGGTCAGATCATGAGAGTGACCGGCCCGAGATCCTACGAGGTGGAGCTGGATGACGGCCGTTCCTGCCGGCGACACATCGACCAGCTCCGGAAAAGGTGGAGGGGAGTCGAGGAGATCGAGGAAAACCACCCCGACGAGGTAGGCCTACCCCACCCCGACGAGGTAGTCCTGCCCCACCCCGATGAGGTAGGCCTGCACCAACCAGACAGGGTAGGCCAATCACCCCCCGACGAGGTAGGCCTGCCCCACCCCGATGAGGTAGGCCTGCCACAACCCCGCAGGGTAGGCCCACCGCACCCAGAGGGCGAGGGCCAACAACACCCCATGAGAGGAGGGCTGCCTCAACCCGGCAAGGCAGGATCTCTGCTACCCAGCATGAGAGGCGCTGAAAACCATGAAAAGGCGAGCACGGTAGACCGGGACCTGCTCAACCAGCGAGGGTGCCAACCTGCCAACCAAGGTGGCACTCGACAGCCCGACCCCCGAGACCGACACAACTATGAAAGGGAGACGGAACATCGGAACCGGGCCATGCTACACCCCCCAGACGAGGTCGACCGGCACCGGCAAGACGGGAGCGGCGAACACCCACCCGACAGGGGAGGACGGCAACACCCCGGCAGGGGAGGCCTCCCACCACCCGACGAGGACCACTGCCCCATCCCAAACCTGGAGGGAAGCCGCCGACCCGGCAGGGTAGGACAACAACAACCCCACAAGGGAGTCCTCCCCTACCCCGGCGAGGTAGGCCGACCCGAACAGGCCAAGATGAGACGGTCACGACCACCCCCACCCGGGGGGTCAACCCACGGTGGAAGCCGCCATGCTCCCTGACCCGGGGGCACTCTGGACACCAGACGAGGACTCGGGAACCTTACCGAGGTTCAGATGACCGTCTCCCAACTGCGGCGACTGGCGCAGCCCGGATGGCCACCGGACCAATGGCGGCGCGACCCGGGAACAGCACCTGGAGAGGACTTCAACTCTGGCCAGAGATGCTAGGCAAGGCCCCGCGCACTCGACGGCCGAGTCCGGAGATTCCCGGACGAGAGCACCACAGCCAACAGGGGCTCGACCCGTCCGGAGCAACATCAACCCACCGACTGAGCCACGCAGGTCCGGTAGAACTGTCAGGCGTCCCGCCTACCTGCGCGAGTACGTGATCACGCACACTGATTGATGGACTAAGGACTAGGAGGGGAGGGGTGTTATGTCCTTATAAGGACATCCACCGGGGGATTGGTAGATTCCACCGGCGGGAGATTTAAACAGTTGTCATTGGCCGGCGGGCATGCCTGAGCAGAATATAAGGAGGCTCAGCAGCCCAGCCGACAGTTCAGTTTGCACTTCAATAAAGGTTCTGAACAGACAGCAGCTGAGTTGCGTTTCTTTCCGGCGCCGAGCTAACAAAACCTTTCTTCCAAATAACTTCCTATAGCTTTTCATCCATAAATACTCAACTCTCCCCACTTCAGAGGAATCACACCACACCTCTATCATAAGTTAACTAAACAATTTCCACAAGCTTCAAAGAAACGCAAGCTTAATCTAAATTCACAAGTTTAAACCACAAGTCTATACAGACTAATTTACAGGTAACTTCCTAGCTAGCCAGACCAGAAGTCCCTCTTTACCTTCTACCAATAAGTAACTCTCCCCTCAAAGAACATCCCTTATCTGGACAACACTAACCTAAAATAACATAGGTCAACTACTCCCCACTATTCAATATCCTGGCTATCCTAGAAATCTCCTTAACTTCTCAGCATTCAAAATCAAAATCATTCAAAATGCACAAACATAAATACATAAGAAAAACTTCTAAAAGCAAAAGAAAATAACCTAATAGAGGTACTCCGGTTCTCTACTCTGAAAAAATATTTGTTTCAAACTTCTAATATCACTTCTCTATTATATTGATTTATTTAAACACCTCAAATATTTCACAAACAAAAATAAAATCAAAACTCCAAGCAGGACAGGAAATATATCTGCGTAGCTGCCATATGCACCCCAAAAACAATGCTGCAGAATCACCCATTCGCCTCTCCTTTCTCTCAAACTCAGCAAAGGAAAAAAAATGTGTAAAAGGGAAAACAAACCGCACCTCCCCCCCCCCTTCCCTCTTCTCCTGTTCAGAACAAAAAGAAAGGGGAAATATAGGGAGGAAAAATACTACTCCTGTCTTCATTTAACATCATAAATACCTTCTTCTAATCCCACTTCTCCAGAGATCTCTCTCCCCTCTTTCTTGCTCATTCAAACACTTGATATTACTTTCATATTTCATTATACAAAAGGATATCTCTGGGTGGGTTCAACACACACTCATATTTATCCTACAATCAAACCTTTCAGTGTACTCCAACACACACATACTTTCTCCCTGTCAATTAGTCAGCATAAATACTTCAGGGAGCTTTATTATTATTCTCAGTATTATTATTCTTTTACAAGACAATGAGCTCTATTGCCTAAACAACTCTGATTACACACAGACGCCTTCACACATACATACCATTTAACAACATTTGCAAACCTGGAACAAAACCTGAAAAGGTTCTATCCCTTTAGATACCCATTTCGTTTCTATCACTGACATCTTGTAGCTTATTCCTCAAGCAGTGGAAAACTTCAGGATGTGGTTTTTAATCAAAAACTTGATTTCGGGCCCTAACCACCACCTGCTTTCCACAGCTCCAAGCTCAAGCCAAGAAGCTCACTTAATTCGCTGGCACACACATTTCACTATCACAGCACATTAATCAAAGACAAATTATTCGCATTCAACCTCAGGTAGACAATAAACCTTTCCTTCTTCACTCTCATTCTTACAGAGTTTTCTGCCTCATCCAAGAATGAGAAAGATCTGTATACCACTACAGTATTTCTACTTCTTCCACCCATAACAGGCTGAAGCAAAATCATCCCTCCAGATATTTCTTGTCTCTTAATAAGAGGGATAAGGGAAACATCAACTATCTGGTCAATTTTCCTTTCCTGTTCTTCAGTTAATATCCGCACTATAAAACTTAAGCTCACATCCCAGAAAAGACAATACATCCCTCCCAAGCAAATTAATATCTGCTTCTAGAACAAATATCACATGCAAATGTATAATACACTTTCCACAACTCAATTTCATATTCTTCAACAATTGCACAAATAGAGGTGCTAGTCGCAACTGTATCTATAAGACACACATGAACCCTCCTCTTCTGGACCCACTAATAAATTTATCAAGGGCTCTTTCAAAAGACACCCTGACACCATTAATCATCTTCTTCTCCCATAAGGGTATAGAGGCACTGTTCCACTTTCTGAACAGAACAGGTTCTAGCATAATACCCCTCCTTACCACACACAAAGCACTTTCTGCTTTCAATTCCACCAATGCTAGGCTTATTCTACTAAAGTAGTTCTCTCCCAATTCCAGGATGCTGTTGCCTCATTGCAACTGAAGTTTCATAAAGCCTAGTCCTCTTAACGCAGACACCAGCATTTGACTTCTCTACCTAGTCTTTATTCACATAAACTTTTTTGGACTACATTCAACAGAGCAATAATATCAAAAGCAACTCAATCCTTCTTCTTCTTCTTAATATCTGGCCATGCTGTCATCACAAACTGTATTGTCATTAAGGACTCATAAACTGGTGTTTCAGGAGAAAGACCAGAGTACTTATTTACAGTGTCCTTAATACATTCCAGAAACACAGACGGTGTTTCTTCCCACAGCTGTTCTTACCACAAAGGCTTTTGTTAATTTTGTCCCTTGAGGTATAGCTGTATTAACTCCCTGAAGACTAACCCGCTTCAGGTGTTCCATTTGCTCACCGTCAGCAACCAGTATCAGCTAATGGAAACTTAACATCAGCAGCAACGGGCTGAGCAGCCCCCACTTGGGTTTTATCCCAAAACACCATAGCTGCTGACCTCTTCTCTGGGGAGAACAAGTCACCCAATATATACTGCAACTCTACAAAGGTATACAGATTGGGTCCCAGGAACAGATCAACTCAGACAACTCGATCGGATCTGCCTGTAAAGACGGCATGTGGCCAAATCAATGCTCTGTTGAAATTTTTCCTTCACTGCTCCCAGCAGCAACTTCAATTCCACCCACAGCTCCTGCTCCGTTTACATTATAAGGAGGAGGGGGAAGTGGGCATATGGCATAAGCTAAAGGATCCTTTTGTATCCTTCCCATACAAAACCCTAAAACCTCTCAGAGGAAAAAGGATCAGACCCCTGAACATGAAACCAAGATTCCACATATAACAATTGAGCTTTCAAACTTCTTCATTTAATTTAACTATGAACTCTTTTTCCTTCAATATATTCGTATTTAATCTCCATCTCTTTTGAGTTATCTTTTTTGTATGGAACCAATTTATTTCAAGAAATTTATGATCTGCCCGTGTACTTGTATTTATCTCTACCTTCTGTATTTCCAAACCTAATTTCCTGGTAACCCAAACCATGTCTATCCTAGACCAAGAGTTCTGCAGGGATGAATAAAAGGTATATTGAGTATCTACAGGATGTAGTGTTCGCCACATATCTATTAGATTTAATTCGTCCACTAAGTCAAAGAAGCTTTTTGGTAGAGGTATTCTTTTATTTTTCTTAATTTTCCCACTTTTATAGTCTCTAATAGGGTCTACAATGCCATTAAAGTTGCCCAACATACATAATTCGCTATGTTCCCATTTTCCTAACTTCTCTTGCAGTTTCCGATAGAATTGACCCTATTTCTTATTTGGGGCATATATCCCTACCAATAACATTTTGGAATTACCTCTCTTTACCTCAATAATTAAAATTCTTCCTTTGGCATCGTTATATTTCAATTCTGCCTTTATATCTTTCTTGACATATATAGCACCCCCCCTTTTTTTTCTCGGCTGAGGACACAAAAACTTTACCAAATTTGGGGAATTCTAGCTGTTTGGCCTCATCTTTTTTTATGTGAGTCTCCTGTATACAAATAATATCCAGATTATGTTTAACCAATTTTGACAGTATTAACTTTCTCTTCTTATAATCATTTAGACCATTAACATTCTGGGACAAAATTTTCAAGCCGTTCATTCTTATTATCTGTAACTACTCCCTAGTTCTTGTTTTTTAAGGTTACTGCTCTCACCGGTCAGGTTTTCTTTCCTGTTTCTTCTTCTTCTTCTTCTCCTCTTTTCTTCTCGTCTTCTATATCCTCCCTAGTGCTTTGTTCTTGGGACGTTTCTTCTTCAGTGTTGACTATATCAACCTCCTCCTTACTATTTCACTCCTCTTCTTGACCTCTTATTTGGTCTAAGAACTCTTGTGCAGCACTAAGATTATCAATTTTTATCTTTCTTCCTTGCCAAGATACTAACAATCCCTCTGGCAGGAGCCATCTGAATAAGATGTTTCTTCTATTCAACTGACTCATCAAGAATCTATAATTCCTCCTTCCATCCCTCACTCTTTTTGGCACTTGTTTGAGGATATTCACTTCCTTCCCTCTAAATGTAATTGTTTCCTCTCTCGCGATATTGTATAGGATATCTCTCATTTTCCTCCTGGCAAACCTTACATGGACCTCTCTAGGGAGCTTGTTCCTTCTCACATAATTTGTTTGAACCCTATATATCTCATCAAGCTCCCTAATAATGTCCAGCTTATCTTGCTGTAGCGTTTCCGCTATTAGCTCCGACATCTTGTCTCCTAAATCTGCATCCTTATCTTCAGCAATATTCTGGAATCAGAGATAGAATGAAGCCCTATCCATTTCGAGATGTAACAATGTATCTTCCATTTCCTTACCCTGAACCGAGAGAGTTTGATCTACTCTGTCTAACTTCTTTTCATTTTGTTCCATCCTTTCCTCAACTTTTTGGATTCTTTTTACATTATTAGCTATAAACACTTGAATCTCACTCATCTTAGAATCTAAAGCGTGCATATCGAGCTTCAATTCTGTATGGTTATTAAAAAGTTTCTCTTGCATTGCAAGCATCGTTTCTTGGATTAATGACAAAGGGGCCTGAACTGTTTACAATGATGGCGTTGTTGGCAGTTTATCTGATTTCTGTGAGCTTTCAGAGGGCTTCTGAATGGCTGGAGATGACATCGATAAAGTAGGATTTGATGGTACTTTTTTGCCCGATTTCAGAATTGTTGTAGTCATGTTCGCCATTTCTTTCAATATTGACTTTTGTTCTCTTATTATATATTCTATATTTTTCCAAATAATCATTCAGTGGCACCTGCCACAATTTCCGTTATCTGCTGTTGCTAAAAATCCAGATTAGATTCCCTATTTTAGTTTTTTTTTAACTTTTAACTTTTTTTTTAAAGGTTCTGTTATGAGATGGATATAAGGTGTCTGATAATTGAGAAAATTTCCCTTAGATCATTAATCTCCTTTGGTTATTTCCAGTAACTTCTTTGATTGGTAAAGTCACTATTGCAGTATAATTAATAACTCTTAACTCCTATTAAACTTTAAATCCTCCAGTACAAGTGGATTCTATCAAATTAGTTAAATCCACATTAGATCAATTAGCGGATTTAGAAGAATTAGGGAAGTTAGTTGAGTATAACAATTTGTGTTAATTATTTGAAAAATTACTTAAACTATGATCATATAATTAATTACCAACAAGTAGAATTCTCAAAAGATACACTAAGCCTTGAAAATACTTAATTAATTAACAAATCACTATAATTAATGTGCTAAATTAATAGTTATCTAAAGAAACAGTTAATTATAAGAAATATTCATCAATCAATTCCTATTCCACTAAGACAATCTACCATAAGCTAAAAATTATATCTAGTATTAATAAATATATAAGTATCTTATGAAAAAGCTATATGCAAGTAAATAAGAGTTATTAGCTAGTAATTTATAGTAAATAATTAATACTAAATTAAAGTACAAAAATTATCAGTAGAAGCCTCAAAATATCTCACATGTAAAGAAGTGTCATAGGGTTACCAAATAAAGAGAAATCTCGTTTGGAAAGTAAAATAGTTCCAGTTATTATCGTGAGTGGGACAAGTCTAAAGTTAAATATTCCAATTTATTAAAGGTGTCCCAGATGGAGTTTTCTCAGTCTAGGTCTCGCTCCAAGTCAGGCACGCAAATAGTTAACGCTGTCCCCAGTTCTCTCAATATACGGAAGTCTTCTATGTAGTCCTAATGATGACTGGCAGTTCTCCTTTGCCTGTAATGGCCACACTTCCTGCTTTTCAGAACGACCCAGTCCAGCTAAGTCAAATCTCTGCGCTCTTTCCTGATGATAACAAAAAAGCCCCAAAGGCTCTCTCAGAAGCTCCTATTTCCACTGCACATATCAGACTGCTTTCCACATGTACAAAATCGCTTCCTCACCCTCTCCTTCTTGAAAATGGAAATAAAGGTACGCCTAGAGAAATAGTGTGGGACACGATGAAGGCGTATGTGAGAGGGGTGGCGATTTCATATATGGCATATAAGAATAAAGAGAAAAGGAAGGAGAGAGAGGCCCTTATTAAGAAATTAGAAAACGCAGAAAATAAATTATTGCTGAAGTCGGAAGAGGAGATGTCAAAACAGAATTGGATGTTAGCGAGGCATAGGTTGAATATCTTAGATCAGGAGGAGGTAGCGGAAAAAATAAAAAGAGCTAAACAATACCACTTTGAGAATGCCAATAAGTCGGGAAGGTGGCTCACGTATAGAATTAAAAAAGAAAGTGAAAAAAGCCAGATTCTGGTATTGGAAGACTCTAAAGGCAACCCCCTGACAAAAGAAGAGGATAAATTAGTTTGAGTAAGAGATTTCTATGAAACATTATATAAAGAAGAAGAGACTAAGGCCGAGGAGGTAGAACAATATTTGATCGAAGCTAATTTGCCCTCTATAACAGAAGAAAAAAGGGATATGCTAAATAGACAGATCTCAATACAGGAACTTGAAACCGCTCTCTCTAAAATTAAAAAGAATAAAACTCCAGGCCCTGATAGATTACCAGAAGAAATCTACTTCACTTCTGATTATAAACTTTTTATGTCTATCATAGCGGAAAGAATGAAAAATATTATAAATCTCTGGATTCATAAAGACCAGAACGGATTCCTACCTGGAAGACAAATCAGAAATAATTTGAGAACAGTATTAAATGTTATAGAATATTACGAAGAACATTCAGATAAACAGCTGGCACTAGTTTTTGTGGACGCCCAAAAGGCGTTCGATAATTTAAATTGGAGCTTCATGGTTAACCAAATTAATTTAATGGGTTTTGGGACCAATTTCAGGAAGATGATTGAGAATATATATCATAGTCAGAAGGCAAACATCTTAATAAATGGGGACATGACTCGAGCATTTCAAATTCAAAAGGGTGTAAGACAAGGGTGTCCCTTATCCCCCTTACTTTTTATTTTGGCGCTAGAGGTCCTACTTAGGAAGATTAGAGCCAATAATGAAATTAAAGGATTTAAGATAAGGAAAGAAATTTTTAAAGCGCAGGCCTTCGCTGATGATGTGGTGTTAATTGTAGAAGACCCACTAGAGACTGGCCCAAAAGTCTTGCAAGAATTAGAGAATTATGGTAAAGTTGCAGACTTCAAACTTAACAAAACCAAAACTAAGATAATAGCGAAGAATATGACAGAAGTACATAAACTAGAGCTAGAAACATTGCTAGGTATCCAGGTAGTGAAAAAAATAAAGTATTTGGATGTATGGCTAACCTCTCGGTACTCATTAATCATTAATAGAAAATAATTATACCCCATTATTACAAAGAATATAACAAGACTTTGAGAGATGGAAAAGGTTAAAATTGTCCCTTATAGGTAAAATTGTTGCAATCAAAATGAATATTCTCCCTAAAATATTATTTTTATTCCAAAATATTCCGGTTGTCAGGTATGCTTCCTTCAGTATCCAGGAAAGGAAGAGCCAGACTTCATCATAGGTTAAAGACTGATACTTTTACTAGATATGAAATGAACGCAACTGTGGAAAGCAGGATTCTGAGGCAAAACGCGCGAAAGTTACAATTAGAAAGCATCCCCTCCCTTGTCCACCATAAATCATCCAATCCACAGGTCTCCCAGAAGTGAGGTGGGAGCAGACGTCTGGTTGTGTCAGCATCCAGGAATGCAGAGTCCGTTGGTCTGATAACAGCTTAGGAATTGGTTTCGTTTCTCAGATTTTACAAAGCACCTGTGAATCTAAACCCCCCTCCCTCCGTTTCTATGACAGCCGAAGCAAGGCAAAGCTAGCAAGGTTGACATTCGGCCCCTCTTCAGAAAAGATAGCTTCTAGTCCTGAAACAGAGAAAAGAAGAGGTAATATCACAACAATCAATATCATTTCTCAAGGTTTATCAGGGTATTTGGTGTGAAACAACTGCACTTTTCTAGGTGCCCGAACATCACGTTTATTCACCCATTCAGCTTGTGATAATGGGAAGTGCTTCCATGCTACAAGATACTGCACTTTTCCATGATGTTTTCTAGAGTCCAAAATCTCTTTTACTTCAAAATGTTGTTCCCCTTCAATGAGGTTGGGAACAGGAGGAGGTTCTTTGGACGGACGTAGAGGGGACGATTGTTCCAGTTTCAGTAAGCTGACATGAAACACTGGATGAATTCGTCGCAAGTTCTTGGGTAAATCTAATTCAACCGTGACTGGGTTAATGATCCGAGTAACAGGGAAAGGGCCCACATACTTAGGTCCAAGCTTTTTTGATTTCTGAGGAGTTTGCAAATACTTGGTAGAAAGATAAACCATGTCCCCCACTTTATAAACATGTGCAGGGCATCTCTTTTTGTCGGCTTGGGCTTTATGGGCTTGGTGAGCATCATCTAACGCTTTTCGAGTGACTGCCCAAGTCGCTCGTAATTGATCGATCCACTCAATTAGAGAAGGGTTTTGTGGGTCATCATGAGGTAACTCTGGGATTGGCACAAACTCCTGGCCAGAAGCCACCTTGAAAGGAGTGAAACCTGTGCTGCTATGAATGGAATTATTATATGCCACTTCTGCGAATGGCAGCAAGTCTACCCAGTTATCTTGCTGGTAATTTATATAACATCTCAGATACTGTTCTAGTACAGCATTGGTTCTTTCACAGGCCCCATTGGTCTGGGGGTAGTGGGCGGAGCTTAGTCCTTGGGCGGAGCCTATCAGTATCAGGAACTCTTTCCAAAAGCTGGAGGTCCCCTGTCTGAAATTATACATTTTGGCGCTCCATGTAGCCTGTATACATGTTGAATGAACATCTTAGCAAGGGCTTTTGCTGATGGGATCTTAGAACATGGGATAAAATGCACCTGTTTGGAAAACAAATCAGTTACTACCCATATAACTGTGCACCCCCCACTTTCGGGAAGGTCTACAATGAAGTCCATGGATATTTCTTTCCAAGGAGCAGTGGGTCTGGCCACACTTTGGAGAAGACCAGGTGCCTTCCCGGGAGGTTTCTTAGCTGAGGCACACACTGGACAGCTCGCTACATATGCCTCTGTGTCCTTTTTGAGCGCAGGCCACCAAAACTGTCTTTTGACGAGATGTAAGGTTTTGACAAATCCAAAGTGTCCCGCCACTTTGGAGTCATGGGCGTGTTGCAGAATGGTTACTCGTAGGCTGGCTGGGACGTACAATTTAGCTCCAATCCAAGCTAGTCCATCACGAAGTGTACATTCATTTGAGTGGGCTTGGAACCACTCATCGGTTTTTAAAGTCTCTTGTAGTTTCTGGAGCAAATCACCCGAGAGGCTTGGGTCACTTTTCGACAGTGCTCGGGTAGTCACTGGTGCCGCCAGTTGGGCTGACGGGACAATTGGACGAACAACTTCCTCCCTGGTGCTGTTGTATTGAGGCAATCTGGACAGAGCATCTGCCATGAAATTCTTCCCGCCAGGAAGGTAGCGCAAGGTGAAGTTAAAGCGGTTGAAGTGTTGGGCCCAGCAAACTTGTTTTGGCGACAGCTTACGAGGAGTTTTCAAAGCCTCGAGATTTTTATGATCAGTCCAAACTTCAAAAGGATGTTTAGCTCCTTCGAGAAATTGTCTCCAAGTTAGAAGTGCCCAGCGTACGGCGAAAGCCTCCTTTTCCCATATGGCCCATCTCCTTTCAGTTTCGGACAGCTTCCGGGACGTGTAGGCACAAGGCTGTAATTTTCCATCTGCATTCTTTTGCAGAAGTACGGCCCCTACTGCGACATCACTGGCATCTGCCTGTACTACGAAAGGTTCATCCATGTCCGGGTGCTTGAGGACTGGTTCAGCAGCAAAAAGCCGTTTCAGTTTTTCGAATGCTGCCTGGCAGTCCATAGTCCATTCAAGAGGTTTGGAAGGTTTTGGTTTTTCTTCACCGTTGGTTTTCAGGAGATTAGTTATTGGCAATGCGATTTTGGCGAATGAGGGGATGAACTGTCAATAAAAGTTAGCAAATCCCAAAAAACTCTGTAGCTGCTTGCGGGTGCATGGCGCCGTCCATTCTAACACCGCCGGAACCTTTGCAGGGTCCATTTCTATTCCCTCCGGGGAGATGCAATATCCAAGGTAGTCGATTTTGGTTTGGTGGAATTCACACTTAGAAAGTTTTGCATACAGTTCAGCAGCTCTAATTTTTTTCAGGACGGTGCGTACTAATTTCACGTGGTCGGCCATGTTTTCAGAGTAGATAAGAATGTCATCCAAAGAAACCAGCACCCCCTTGTACAAATGCTCATGCAAAATTTCATTGATCAATTGCACGAATACTGCAGGAACCCCTTGTAGTCCAAAAGGGAGTACTCGGAACTGGAAACATCCCAGCGGGCAGTTAAATGCAGTTTTCCATTCATCCCCCTCCTTGATTTGCACCCTGTAGTAAGCTTCCCGTAAGTCTAGTTTGGTGAAAATCTTCCCCTTTCCTAAGTGAGCCAACGTGTCCTTCATGATGGGTAAGGGGTAGACATTTTCCACACAAATGGCGTTTAAGTTTCTATAATCAACTACTAAACGGAAGGAACCATCTTTCTTCTCTCTGAACAGAACTGGTGCGGCCACCCGTGGTCTAGCTGGTTGGATGAAACCCCGTTCTAGGTTTTTGTCAATGAAATTTCGTAGTTCCCCCAGTTCACGAGGGGTCATAGGATAAATTTTTGGCTTAGGGAGCTTCACTCCAGGGAGTATCTCAATAGCACAGTCCATATCCCTGTGGGGGGGTAGCACATCCGAGGCTTTCTCACTAAAGACTTCACGGAGATCCCAATACTCTTTTGGAATTTTCTCCTCGCCCTCTATGTGGTCTATTGCCATCTCCGCTTCTTCAGGCTCCCCTCTGCCTTCAAGGGAGGGTTCCTTCCCCTCTAGTGGTGGCTTCCCAGCACGAATGCGCAAAACCCCCGTTTTCCAGTTAATTCGCGGGTTCCATTTACGTAACCAGGGCAGGCCAAGTATGAGGGGTCGTTCCATGCTACGGGCCACAATAAAACTGAGAGTCTCTACGTGGTCCCCTAATTTCATTTCGACGGGTTCTGTTATGAAACTAGTTGGGGCCCCCCCTGCCATCAACACATCTAGCTGACAGAACGCAATAGGCCTTTTCAGTTCCTTAAGTCCTAGGCCCATCTTCTCTACTACTTTCGGGCTGATAATGCACCTGGTGCACCCAGAGACTAATAAGGCTGGCATCTGTGCATGGGCCCCCGTGGATGGCACCTTTAGTTCTATGGGGATGATCAGGGGCCCCTCAGTGTGACTCACCAGATCACCGGAGTCGGAGTCGGTCTCGTTGTCGTCCGCATTGGTCGGAGTTCCCAACTCACCCTTGGCCCGGGGAGCGAACTCTATGACTTCCCCCTCCAGCGCAGCTTCACGAACTTTTGCAGGTGTTTTGTCCATCTTCTTTGGCCCTCTGCTGGTAGTTTTAGGCACTGGCTTGGAGGAACACTCAGCAGTCCGGTGACCTTCCATGCCACACTTAAAGCAGGTGAAGGGCTTCGGCTTGGGTTTGGACTCCGCCCTTCCTCCAGCCATCTTTGGGGCTTCCTTGCGGTGGTAGGAGAATGAAGGCTCCCCAGCACGCCCTCTTCGGAGTCGACTGCGGCCTATCTCAATTTCCGCATCCTCAGCTGCTATGTACCAACTGTCCAGCTCTTCGGGGACCCCTCCGCGCTCTACAATCGTGGTAGATTTCTTCATTCAGCCCGTCTTTGAAACCCTCCAGCAGAGCTATTTCTGACCACCCTGTCATGTATGGCACTAGCTCCCGAAATTCTTGGGTGTATTCCGCTACCGATCTTCGGCCCTGCTGGATACTTTTAATACGGAGCCTCGCCTTCCGCTCAGCTAGGTGGTCCTCAAAACGCCTCCTAAGGGCCATCATGAACTGGTTGTAATTCCGCAGCAGGGGGGAATTGTTATTGTGGAGTACCACCATCCACTCGGCTGCCACCCCCTCTAAGGCACTTGTGACACATCTCAATCGGGCTGCATCCGACAAATAGTCCTCCCCCCAGTCCTGCATGTGATTCCACACTTGGGTTAAAAAAAACCCCAAAGTTTTCGGGTCTCCACCATATTTTCCAGGAAGGGGGGGAATTTTTGGTTTCTTGCGCCTGCGGGGTGGGGCCTGCAAGGCTGGGGCCCCCTGGACTGCCGCATCTCTCGTTTGACCACCCAACGCCTGGGATGTATCTTCGTCAGCTCTCTCTTCCTCTCCCCCACAAGCTCCTTCCTCAGGATCTACTTTGGAGTATTCTCTTTCCCCCCCATCAGGGTTTGCATAAGACTCACGGGTTTTTCGGCTTTCTTCAACATCGCGAATGAGTTGTAGTGCTTGATCCATCATGAGACGTTCCTTCTGCTCCTGCAGCCACACGCCTTCTCCTTTTCGGGGTCTGGAGGTTGTTACTCCACGGGGGGTCCTTCCCAGGTCCGGCAACCTTCCGACCCCTCTCGACCATCGGGCTGGCTCTTCCCTCGGCTCTTTCAGCTGTAAATTCTCCAGCCACACCGCAGTCTCTTCTGGTGGCTGGTACGAAGACATAGCCGAGCCATATGCCCCCATCTTATCTGTATCACTTTCCTGATCAGACATTCTGTAGATTTCAGCCCCCTCGGTGTTGTCCGGGATGGCTGAGGAGGTGAATCCTGCTTATTGTCAGGTATGCTTCCTTCAGTATCCAGGAAAGGAAGAGCCAGACTTCATCATAGGTTAAAGACTGATACTTTTACTAGATATGAAATGAATGCAACTGTGGAAAGCAGGATTCTGAGGCAAAACGCGCGAAAGTTACAATTAGAAAGCATCCCCTCCCTTGTCCACCATAAATCATCCAATCCACAGGTCTCCCAGAGGTGAGGTGGGAGCAGACGTCTGGTCGTGTCAGCATCCAGGAATGCAGAGTCCATTGGTCTGATAACAGCTTAGGAATTGGTTTCGTTTCTCAGTTTTTACAAAGCACCCGTGAATCTAAACCCCCCTCCCTCCGTTTCTATGACAGCCGAAGCAAGGCAAAGCTAGCGAGGTTGACACCGGTCAAATTAGATAAAAATCCCTGTGGGATCCCTGTCAAAAATAATAGACCTAGTAATAAGGGGATGGCTAGTATGTATTCAAGCAATTGTGGCTACTGCAATATTGGTCCAAGAAAGTAGGAAATTGACCTTTGGGGAAGCCCTTATTGTGAGCACCCCACATCAAGTCAGAACCATCCATCAGCAAAAAGCGGGGCGGTGGTTAACTGATTCCAGAATTATAAAATATGAAGCAATTTTAATGCAATTTTGATTTTAACTACAGATCACAATTTGAATCCAGCACAGTTCTTAGCTAACACCAGATCAATGGATCAGTATGGATTAGAACATTATTGTGCTGAAGTAATTGATTTACAAATGAAAATAAGACCTGATTTGGAGGAACACCCCCTGGAGAAAGGAGAAGCAATTTTTATGGTTCCTCTAGAGTGGAGGAGGGAGTATGGAAACACAGATATGCTATTATAAATAGACACACTAAAGAGATCCTGGAAGCAGGGGGTTTGCCTCGAAATTGGTCTGCTCAAACCTGTGAATTGTATGCACTAAATCAAGCACTATGCATCTTGGAAGGAAAACTAGGCAGATTCCAAGCATGCATTTGGGATAGTGCATACATTTGGCAAAATATGGGTGGAGTCATTGGGGAATTCAAGCTATTGTAGATGAACTTTTAAAATGCTATGGTTGTATTGGAATATATCCTTTAGCAAAGTCAATTATAAACAAATGTTTGATTTGCAAAAAGGCAAATAGACAAGTTGTCAGGAAACAACAGATGGGTGGGAGACCACCAGCTTTAAGACCATTTCAATGTATTCAAGTGGATTTTACAGAATTACCAAAATTGGGGAGAGTAAAATATTTATTGGTCATAGTGGACCACCTCACAGGGTGGATTGAAACTTTTCCCTGCAGTAATGCTACAGCAGCCGTGGTGACAAGCGTTTTGTTAGATCTAATCATTCCTCGGTATGGAATAATTACACAAATAGATAGTGACCAAGGAAGTCATTTTACTTCCAAAGTACTACAGAACATCATGGAGGCTTTGGGAATAAGATCCTCAGCTAAAATTGAAAATGTTAATGGCAGGATAAAAGAGTCGACAACTAAACTGCTTTTGGAAACACATATGCCATGGACTAAATGTCTTCCTTTGGCCTTACTGAGAATAAGAACCCAACCCGGATAGAAAGAGCCTGGATAGCTCTGCAGACTAAGCACCCTAATTAACCTCCAGTTGTTTGCAATTACTCCATGTTCGAATCTCGCCAGGCTCAAGGTTGACTCAGCATTCCATCCTTTCTAAGGTAGGTAAATTGAGGACCCAGTTTGCAGGGGCAATAAACTGACTTTGTATAAATATACAAAAGTATGAAGGCTATTGCTTAACATATTGTAAGCCACCCTGAGTCTTCAGAGAAGAGCGGCATATAAATATTAATAATAAAAAAACCTAGAAAGATTATCATCATATGAATTGTTGTTTGGAGTAGTTTTCACTAGAGGAAGCATATGATTGATTCCCTGAAAATCAAAGAAAAAGTGTTGAAACAATATGTGCATAAACTGTCCAGATATTTTGAAGTTCTATTAGCCCAAACACCACCTTTGGAGTTTCCAGTCCACAAATTCCACCACGATAATTGGGTGTTGATCTGGAGCTGGAAGGAAGTTAAACCCCAAGTGAAAGGGCTCATGCCAGCCCCAAAGTAGTGGAAGGTGGAATCTCACAAGGAGCTCCATTGAAGTTGATGATCCAAAGAACCCAATGGACTGGTGGGCAGTAACCAGTGGGAATAGCGTTCTTCATCATTTGGACTATTTTTGTATTTTTCTTTCTTAGGACTGAGTGGTTGCCTATGCTGTTTCCCCAACTGAAGAGGACTACAACTGATCAGATTCCATTGTGCATTCTCCCAGATGTGTTGGTTTTATAATTGTGATTTTAAGACCTTAGAAGGAAGATCCTGGATCCACTGGACAAGACTGAAGCCTGCAGACCAGAGTGATCCAGTGACATATCAGGTAACAAAAACAGTTAAGCCATTGGTACTGAAGTTCAAGAAGAATACACCCTGCTGAGTCCTACCGGCAACGGACTCTCAACACACGTCAGCCTTGCTGAACCACCCCAGAAGCTGGTTCCCCACGCACGGCCGAAGCTTGGAACCGAGGAAGACAATATTCCATGACTGTAATTTGTAATGTAAAACCCATTAACTGTGATAGAATCCAGTGAGCAATTCTTAAAGACACTCATGCTTGAGGAAGATTGGGTGTGGGGACTCTGGGCAACAACTATTTTAGCCCTTCTGTTGGTATTGTTTTATATATATAAGGACCGATTCTGTGGGAAACCTAGAACTATGATTGATATTGCCCTCTCCCAAGTCAGGCATACCCCTAACCCTCTTCCGGACCTGGTGAATTTGTAAACTATGGGTCTTGCGCTCTTAAGCCCTTGTGAGTGTAGGAATTAGGTCATTACCATTTATTTATGGCTTTGGGTACTATTAGCTAAAGGTCTAGTGAGCGACACTATCTTGAACAGTAGTTCCCAATGTTGTGTCAGTGTCCAAGAAATCCCCCTTGTCCTTGCGGAAGGATTTGAAGATATCAAGAATCCCAGGGGACCTAACAGCATCAGGACACTGAATGGGAACACTTTGGGTCAAGTCCACTCCTGCCAACAACGTGGCGTCAGAAGGTGGGGTGGGTACCTTAGTCCTAAACCAACCCCTAGACCTGAGGTTAGGAGTTTGACAATACCGGTAAAGGGAGGAATAGAAAACGGGAACGAGCCCCTGCAACAATTGAGAAGAGGAGACTACATATCAAGGATACTGGAATTGGGTCAAAACCTTGTTAATCAGTATGACCCTACCCTAGGTCAAAAATGCTGGTTGTATTTATCTGCCAGTCCTTCATCTTATCATGCCATTCCCATCCAGCCACAGCTCTGGGCTAGGACAAAGGCTACAACACATTTTGACAGCTTTACGTAGAGTTTTACAGCGAGGAGTATTTTCAGTACTTGCCACATTAGCTTCTAGTTTCCCACAGACTGTGGGAATGTGGCAGGCCTGAAGGCCCAATGTAAAAGATGGCTTTCAGGCCTGACAGGCCTGGAATTAGCAGGGAGTTATGACTGCTTGGACCTTAGTGTCACAGATCAAGAACCAGCCTAGGATAAGCTTTATGTAGAAGTGGGTAAATGGATAGCCTCTGTTTGATTCTGAATGGTGTGTGTGTGTGTAGTATGTACTTCTATAAAACAGGGAATGCAAATCCTGGAAAAAATTCCCTCCCACCAGATAGAAGTCCAAGGTGTTCAGGACTTGCTGTGTCAACCACTCCCAAATGCTATCCCTCCATGAATCCATTTAACTGATTACAACATAAATGAGGCAGAAAAGAACAGTGACTTTTCACCTCCCCACCCCCCATAGTCTTTCCATCTGTTTTCTGAGATTTTAAAGATAGTCTTTTAGTCTTCACTGGTCCATCTCAGGGTCCTCTCTTTCAAATCTGCTGGCTGGAATTAGGCTTGGCTTAGTAGTAAGGCCAGCCAGTCAGGCTTGGGAAGGTCTGTTCCATTCTGGTTGCTGTAATGACTCTTTTGGTGATTGGATCCAAATCCAGTTCTTTGATTTGAATGGATGGAGGGTGTCTTCTGGAGGCAGCATCTGGGTCAGTGTGATCTGCTTCCAAAGGTTGTGTGGAGTCATTTGTTTAGGACTGAAAGATATGAGAACAGGAGCCCCTCCCCCTTTGTGGGTGATCTTCCCAGGAAAAGCATTGTTGGTCTGACATAGGAATGGAGAGATGGAATGGAGTGCATAGCTTGCAGACAGGGTTTGAAAAGGCTAATATTGCAGGTGTTAAATAGACAGATAAAACCCACTTGAATACATACAGTAAATTTTGGACTGTTCTTAAAAATACAGGGGAGGTGGGGGGAGAAGGAGAAAAAAAAAAAACACATTTCTCTTCATCCTGTTTTGCTGGCCAGGCAAATTAGGGTAAAGGTATTTTCTTTATTCAGTGACTTCCCAGCTGGCTACCAGGAGTCAATTTCCTTTTTTTCAATCACTTCCCCAAACACTCTCTCCTTTTTTTAATAGAAAGTCCTGTGCTCTTGGTCAATCACCTTGCTTTCCAGAACTCACCAGTCATGCCATGAGAGGGGGAGGGGCTAGCAGTGAGCCTGTTTATGACTAGAAAGATGCAGAGGGGGCAGGATCCAGCTGTGGCAGAGGAAGAATTTTTCTCAAATGTATTACACACACACACACACACTCACTCGCTCACACACACACACACACACACAGAGTCTCTTTCACCTCTTGGGCTTTTGAAGTTAAAATTTAGAGGTAATCATCTTTCCAAGCAGCCTGTTGAACTCAAAACTCACTTTACTACCCTTGCTCCAAATGGCCAAGGTCCAGAAGAACCCACCCACAGACACAATGGGTCTGCTGCCAGTAAGGTGGAGGCTTACCTGGGTGAGGTCCATTGGTCAGGTTAGCTTGGAATCTCATCTTGGGGTGCCAAATTGATGGAAGAAAAAATTCCAAGTTCAGTTTCAAGCTGGAAGAAAGATGCTGGAAATAAAATGGAGGCTGATTGGAAAGAAGGTCCATTTATTGATGAAGCAAAACCATCAACCACATGTGATTCTGGGACAGTTGACAAAATGGAGTTTAGAGTGGGTGGGTTTTATATTTTCTGGATTCCCATGGGACCATGTAGGGGTCATGGCTGGCTCTACAGGTAAAAGGGGAAGTGCAAATCCTAGGTTAAATTTATATTTACTGACAAAGAAATAAAGGGAGTCTAGCATAGAACTATTTCAAGCTATTTAGCTCTCATCAGCTAGCCATACCCTTCTGGGATTCAAACCCAAAAGTGGAAGCAGTATGCTCTGTCCCATATTTGGGTAGACCAGGTTGCCCTGATAAAAAACACTTAAGCAAATCCTAGGTGTTTGTCTGAGCTAATTTTTGTTTGTTGCTTATCTGTGTTTCTGTCTTGATCCAGTATTTCTGAATGGATTACCAAAATTTCATTTATAAAAGCTGGCCTCCTCATTTTCTGCTTGGGGCAGGGAAACTGGGGCTGGTTTCTGCCTCCTTTAAGGGTTTTTTCCCCCCCATTCCTCTTTTAGGGAAAATATTCTATCCTGCCTTTTTAATATCCCCCAAAATTTCATTCTTGGGGGGGGGGCTTCCCACAAAATTAATTGAACAGAATATAGCCTTGGATAGAAAGAAAGTATCACTTTTCCACTAGAATATAGGGAATTACATTTTGTAAAATAATGTAATTGTCAAGTTTCGAGGTTGTCTCAAATAAATTGCATTTCAAACAAAGTCTTTGATGAAAAAACTCTCATTTATTTAGCACGACATTCTAGCTCTGACTCATCGTAGCCAACACTGACTTCTGACCCAAAAACCCTCCCTTTCCTTCCCCCACTCCTCTGCACTCATTGGCCATCTTCCAAGTCATTCTACCCCTAATCTACTGCTCCAGCTCAAAGGAATTTCCCCCTCCCATCCCATCTCCTAGGGGATATTATCTCCAGGGAAAATAAGTAGGTGAAAAGTCAACCGCCCCTTTCCAGACGCCTCTGCTTCTCCTTCTTATGTCAGCACTAGAGTAAATGCAGCTTGAAGTGCTGACAGTAATATAAAATAGTGCAACTCAACTTGAGGCAGCTCTGGCATAGCTACAAGTCCTGCCCTGAGGCCACATTAAATGGGGTGAACCCCATGCTACTATGCACAGAATTGTTATATCTTACCTCTGTGAAAGGCAAAAGGTCAGCCCAATTGTCCTCTTGGTAATTAATGTAGCACCTGAGGTACTGTTCCAGGGCTCCATTAGTTCTCTCACAAGCCCCATTATTTTGGGGGTGATGGGAGGAGCTTAAGCCATGGCCAGTTCCCAACAGCTTCAAGAATTCTCACCAAAACTTTGATGTAAATTGCACCCCTCTATCAGAAATAATGTGCTCAGGTCACCTTGCAATTTATACACATATTGTACAAAGAATTTAGCTACCATCTTAGCAGAGGGAATTTTGGGGCAGGGAACAAAGTGCACCTGTTTTGAAAAAAGATCCATAACAACCCAAATAACAGTGTTTCCCCCACTTTCAGTAATTCCACCATAAAGTCCATAAATATTTCTGTCAGAGTTCCAAGGAACACCCAGAACAAAATAAAGCTCTGAGGCCTGAGGTTCCTCAAAGTTCCAATTTATTAGAGATGTCATGTTGGCACATCTGGGAAAACCTGAATCTGAAAGCTTCGAGGTTTTCTCCACCTAGGTAAAGTTCACAGCCCTGCCCCACATCCACAAGTTCATCACATTGTTCAATTAACTCTTCACACTCCACTGGATACAATCTTCAGGCAGTCTCCATCAGGCGCAGGCAAAAGTCCTTGAATATGGAATGTTGTTATAACGAACTTTCTACCGCTCCAACAACAGCCTCCTCCCAACTTTCCCAACTAAAATATGTGGCAGTTTAGAAGCAAAAAGAAAATTGTCTTCCAAAACTGACAATTTCTTTCCATGGTGCCTGAGGATTAGCTACAGTCTGTAAAAGCCCTGTGGGCTTTCCCAGAGGTCTTTTTGTCACAGCGCAAACTGGACAACTGGCCATATAGCTTGCAATGTCTTTCTTCAATGAAGGCCAGCAAAATTGCCTCTTAACCAAGTGCACGGTTTTTAGAAATCCAAAATGTCCTGCTGACTTAGAGTCATGGGTGCCCTTTAATATGATTTCTCTCATGCTTGAGGGCACATATAATTTGGCCCTGAACCAATCCAGTACATCAAGCATGGTGCAGTCATTTTGGTTAGTGGTAAGGCATTCATCAGCTTTTAGTGCTTTTTTTGAGCATCTCAGTTCATTTGGAATCTCAGACTCCCCCTTCCCATGAGTTCTAATGGTTACTGGGGCTGCTAGCTGCTTCAAGGGGATAACAGGTCCGACCACTTCAGCTTTAAAGCCAGTGGTGGGATTCTGCCGGTTCTAGGGGGTTTGGTGGAACCCTTTGTTAAATTGCTGGCTCGCCCCGCCCTTCCGCACCACTATTTATTGCCAATAAATAGTGGTGGGCCAATACAACTACAAAAAAACACCGAACCTTTTGTTAAATGGTTGGCTCGCCCCGCCCTTTGCCCCGCCCCTCCGCACCACTATTTATTGCCAATAAATAGTGGTGGGCGAGGGGCGGGCGAGCCAGCCATTTAACAAAGGGTTCAGTGTTTTTTTTGTAATTTTATTGGCCCTCAGAGTTTCAGCATAGGCTAATTAGCCCTCCCGATTCTCAGCTGATTTGCTCTCAGCTGTTTTGAGCAGGCTCTTTTGCAAGCTCTTGTTTTGCAAGCTTTGCAAGCTCTACAGCACTCTTGTTGCAGAGTCCTGGAGAAGTTTTTTTTCCCCTAGCTGAAACAAAACTGAAAGTAAAGCAGGCTCTGCTGCAACATGACAGAATGAGGCAGGGAGAGAGATTTCTTTTTCTTTTTGCTCACCAAAAAAGGTAGGTGCAAACAATGGGAAATTTAGGGCAAAGAGGAGAGTTCAAGATTTTAAAACACAAAAGAAAAAAAGGTCTATTTATTGTATATTGTGTTGAAAGCAGAAATGGTTAAATTATGGTTTGGAGGAATATATGGGGAAAATTATTCGGTTTATTATTATTGGTAAATATAATTAATTGATTTGTAAGAAATTGGATTGCATGGAAATAATTGGAATATTAATGTTCATATTGATTAATATACAAAAAAGATAGTTATAACTGGTTTATATAAAAATGTTGAATTTCTATTAAACAATTGTAATATTAAATAATTAACCAATGTGAGGATGGATATAAAAATAGATGACAATGGGAAGGGATATAATATAGAATAGAAGGGAAAAAATGAATTTGATTAAGATTAGAGATGAGGATGAAGGGTAATATTGGTTTTTTAAAAAAATAGATGAGGAATAAATATGGCAAAAAGGAAATATAGAAATTGTAAATTCAATTGAAATGACTAAACACTGTTTAAATTTGTGAACCGGCCAAACACTCTGTTCAAAGAAAATACATTGTATGGTTGTATGTGTGTTTCTAATTATTGCTATTTATTCATATTTGTTCTCTTTTATTCTTTAAAGTTTAACAATTCATTCTTTATCTTAATATCTTTATATTTGTTTGGGGTTGGCTTTTTTCCCTTTCATCTTTTTTATTGTACAGCAATCTTTCTCCTCAAACCTACCACCTCTCTCTTTTCTTTCCTTCTTACTTTCTCTTCCTTCCCCTCTTCTTCTCCTCCCTACTTCCTCTTCCTCTTCCTTTCTCCTTCTCCTCCTCTCTTCTTCTCTCTCTTACCCTCACTCCTACTCTAATTTCCCTTCCATTCCTTCATCCCTCTCTATTGCTGTATCTTTTTATGCATATGGACTACTCAGAGGGCTGAAAAGGTTATTTTTGGCTGGTCCTCGCACTTTTGACCAGTCCTCGAACTTACAACTGTTCTCACATTTTATGTTTTTTGCCCTATCTTGTCACCATGGTGTAGAGAAGCAGTTGTGAAATGATGACACGGTTTTTAAGAATGTCGCAACGGGCATAAATGTGAGGATGGTCATAAGTGTGAGGACCGGTCAAAAATGTGAGGACCAGTCAGAAATAATTTTGTCAGCCCTTTGAGTAGTCCTTTTGTGCATATGGACTACTCAGAGGGCTGAAAAAATTATTTTTGACTGATCCTCGCACTTTTGACCAGTCCTCAAACTTACGACTGTCCTCACATTTTACGGTTTTTGCCCTATCTTGTCACCATGGTGTAGAAAAGCAGTTGTGAAATGACTGACATGGTTGTTAAGAATGCCACAATGGGCATAAATGTGAGGATGGTCATAAGTGCGAGGATCAGTCAAAAGTACGAGGACCAGTCAGAAATGACTTTTTTCAGCCCTCTGAGTAGTCCCTATGCACATAGCCATGCCCACCCAGTCACATGACCACCTAGCCATGCCCACCCGGTCACATGACCACCTAGCCACGCCCACCCGGTCACATGACCAGCTAGCTACGCCCATCCAGTCACATGACCAACTAGCCATGCCCACCCAGTCACATGATTACCAAGCCACACACCCCAACTAAGCCATGCCCACAGAACCTGTTGTTAAAAAAAATTGAATCCCACCACTGTTTAAAGCCATTGTATTGCCAATCTGGACAAAGCATCCACCATAAATTCTTCCCCCTGGGACATAAGGCAGGGTGAAGTTGAAACGATTAAAGTGTTGAGCCCAATGGGTTTGTTTAGGGGATAGCCTGTGGAGAGTTTTCAGGACTTCCAAGATTTTTATGGTCAGTCCATACCTCAAATGGCATCCTTGCCCCTTCCAGGAAATGCTGCCCACCGCACTGCATATGCCTCCTTCTCCATATCACCCACTTCTGTTCAGTCTCAATGAGTTTCTTAGAAGTGTATGTGCATCGCTGTAGCAAACCCCAGGTATTCCTCTGCAATAAGACTGTCCCCATAGCTACATTACTTGCGTCAGCTTGAATTACAAATGGGGTGTCTGGGTCAGGGTGCTTCAGCATGGTTTCTGCTGCAAACAGTCATTTGAGCTTTTCAAATGCTGCTTGGCACTCCATAGTACACTTAAGTGGCTGACCCGATTTCAGCTTCCCCTCGTCCTTAATTTTTAAAAGGTTGGTGACTGGCAATGCGATCTTGCAAAGGAGAGGATGAACTGTCAGTAGAAATTGGCAAAACCCAGGAAGCTTTGCAATTGCCTTCTAGTGCAGGGAGGGCCCCTCTCTAACACTGCCTTTACCTTTTCTGGGTCCATTTCCACGCCTTCATTTGAGATACAATAACTGAGGTAATCAATCTTATCTTGGTGAAATTCACACTTTGAAAGTTTTGCATTCAGTTCAGTGGCTCAGAGCCTTTTTAGAATTTCACATGTTCCTCCCTCGTTTCAATGTATATTAAAATATCATTCAGATAGAGCAACACTCCCTTGTACAAAAAGTCATGCACCTCATTGATAAGTTGCATCTCATTGATAAGCTGCATGAACACCATGGGGGCCCTCTGTAAGTCAAAAGGGAGCACCTTGAAACTGGAAACATCTCAGGAGGCAATTCAATGCCATTTTCCATTCATTGCCTCCTTGATTTGCACCCAGTAGTAAGCTTCCTGCAAGTCTAACTTAGTGAAGATTTTTCCTTTGGCTAGATGTGCCAACATATCCTTCAGCAGCAGCAATGGGTAGACATTTTCTACGCACACTGTGTTTAGCTCCCTATAATCATCACATAGACCAAGAGTCCCATCTTTCTTCTTCCGGAACAAAGCTAGGGCTGCCACTTGTGGCCTTGCTAGTTGGATAAACTCATGTTTTAAGTTCTTGACTCTGAAGGTTGGAAGCTCTCTTAGCTCATGTGGAGTCATTGGGTAAAGTTTAGGCTTTGGGAGTTAGCTCCAGGAAGAATTTCAATACTGCAGTCCATGGGGCGATTGTTGTGGCCTGCCAGTGGCCAACGGAGCTGGAGGCAGACTCAGACAGTGAAGAGGTTGGGGAGGAACATGGGCCAGTCCTGGAGTCTGGGGAAGGCTCTGATGAGTGCTCTGTGTCAGAGGAAGAGATGGGGCCAGGGCCCTCCAACAGTTATTAGCTACCTTCGAAGTTGGAGATAAGTGGAGCAGAAGAACAGCTGGAGCCTGTTTCCGATGTGTGCATGTGCAGAGCTGTCAGGAGAAGGGAACAATTAAGGAACAGGGGTCGACTTGGGAGTAAAGGCACAATGGGATGCTGAATGACCCCTCCCATAGGGAATAAATAGGAGCAAAAGGGGAGTGGTATTTGCAGAGACAATTAGTTCATTTATTAGTGTGAAGATTTGCTTATCTGAGTTTGTGCCTCACAGAGACTCCTTGCCAAGTATTTCATTGTACAGCATTGTGTCTGGAAGCTATCAACCTGGCAACTAACCAAGGACTGATAAGCTCTGTTGTTGCAATTCACTCTTGAAAGATTGTTTGCCGGGACTTTGCTGGATGTGAATGTTAGAAATTCACATTAGCCAAATAAAAAGTTTTTTTTTTTTTTTGCGGGGGTGAGGGTGGGACAAGGGGTCTGTTTCATGATTTGGTGAAGTTTAGGTTAGAACAGCGATGAGGCGGGAGCGAGTCACAGCCTTTCTCACTAAACAAATCTCTCAAGTCCCAGTATTCCTTTGGGATTTTGGATTCACTTATTGAGTGGTCCCGAGGGTCTGCCCCCAGATCCCTTTGCCCTTTGTTTCTCTCACTTCTGGATTTTGGGAGCTTTTCCTCTTCCTTGGCCTCTTTCTGCTGAATCTTTAAGAGCCCCCTCCTTTAATTCACTTCAGGGTTCCATTTCTGCAGCCAAGACAGTCCAAGAAGGAGGAGCCTTTCCATCCCTGGCACCATTATAAAACTCAAAGTCTCTTTATACTTTCCCATTCTCATCTCTACTGCTTTAGTTATAAAGTCAGCTGGACCCTCTTCAGCTACAGTCCCATCTAGCTGGCAAAACACTAAGGGCACTCTCAGCTGTTTGACTCTCAGTCCCAGCTTTTCAATGACTTCAGGGCTGACTATTCACCTATATATACTTTTATTTGTAGTCACAAACCAAAATACAAATATAATTACAAAAGAATGGGGGGAAAGTAATATCATGAACAGAGACTATGCACCTAGTGCAGCCCAAGTCCAATAAAGCTAGCATCCTCCCTTGGCCCCCTGAAGAGGGCACCACTCACAGGAAGAGTTACAGGAGTCACTCGCTGACTTATCCAGGGATCATCATCACTGTCGCTGTTAGCCTCACCCAAGTCGGTCACAGTTCCCAACCCATCAGAGCCAGGAGGGCGAACTCTATGACCTCCAGACCTTTCAGCAGTGTCCCTCAGGTTCTTGGATCTGGTTTTGTTGCCTCCTCCCTCAGGGTTGCTGTGGCACTGAGGTTGGGATTTTTGGATTGGTATGCCACAACTTGGTGCCTCTCCCCCCGACGTCTGAGGCACATTGTGCTCCTGGGGTGTTTTTTACACATGGGAGGGAAGGACTCACCTCATCTGCTGAGCCTCCTGTGTCAGTCCCGGGTGAGGTCAATCTCCATTTCTGCCATAAAATAGGGCAACACATACCAGCATTGTAGGGTTCATGGGGTCCCGCATGAGACACAGGTGTGGTAAATGTCATCATTGAGGCCATCTTTGAAGCAGTCAATGAGAATTTTTCAGACCATTTGACCAACCGGCATGCCAACTCTTGAAATTCCTGGGTGTACATGGGTACCGTCCGTCGCCCTTGGGTGATGGTCTTCATCTGGATACTAGCCTTGTGTTCAACCAGTGGGTCCTCGAACCATTGGCAAAGGGCTACCATAAAGTGGTCATAGTTCTGCAGTTGGGGGCATTGCCATTGTGGCAATGCTCCCAATTGCAGAAAGCATCCACTTCACCACTGCCCCCTCCAGGGCCATGGTTATTCGTTTTATCCAGGCTTCTGCCATCTCCAGTTTGGCCCCATACCCCTGCATGTAGTTGCAGACTTGCACCAGGAAGAACCCCAATTGCTCAGGGTCTCCCCCATACTTACACCCAAGGCTGGGATCTTTGGAGCCTGGTGCCTTTGAAGAACAGTCCCTGCAGGTGGAGTGGCTTGTGCAGTATGATCTGGGGTGACCCAGGGACCTTGTGCAAAGAGCTCTTGGGCTCTTTAACTCCTGCTAACCTGTTGTATCAGGAACAGGGCCTGGGTCAGCATGGCTTCCTCTGGGCTTCTCTCTGGGGGGGGGGGTGTCTTTCCTTTGCCCCACATTCCTCACCCACCTGAGCCTTATGGGCTTCTTGCTAAAGTCCAGCTCCTCTTGCCATTCTGCCTCACCTTGAGTCCAGTGTCATTTAGTGGGGAGCCGGCTGTAGCTCCAATTTCCTCCAGCTCACTCCCGTGGTTAGACATTGGATGTTTGGTCCCCAAGGTAGACTGCTGTCTCCTGGTTGATCATTAAAGCAGAGCTTGCTTCATGTCAAGGCTGCCTCTGTTCATTTCCTAGGAAAGAATGATCCTTGACTTCATAGATTTAGAGAAAAGTACTTTTACTAGGACAAACCAAAAGCAAACGGTTTCAACCAAGCTCTGAGGCACCAGAGCAGAAACAGCACAGAAAAAGATACAGTATACAGCCCAGCCCCCTTGTAGCTAGGCAACCAGAGGACACTGCATACCAGAGCCAACTGACAACATGGCCTTGAAGTTAACTGCAGTTGCAAAGCTGCAATGTAAATTTCTCCACAGTTCTCTCCTCCCTCTCCTATTTTATGGCAGCAAGCATCAGGCTAACTGACAAACAGTTTCAGTTATTTTTTAAAATCCTTAAATGTGATTTCATATTCTCTATTAAGAATAAATACTACTAAAACCAAGGAAGTGATCAAGGCAGCAGAGTTTTAGCAAGGCCTGCCAAGACTTTGGACTAACAATCAGCCTGAAAAAAACACAAGTCATGGATCAGGACGTGGAATCACTTCCCTGTATTAAAATCTCTGCATAAGAATTGGAGGTTGTCTGTGTCAGAGGAAAATGCCTAATGGCATATCATGGGTTAAACTAGAGGGCAAAGCAAGTACCACCCAATTGACCACTCCTTACCTTGACTCCACCCATGATGTATAAATGGTCAGTGTCCAGGGGTCCAGTGCCATTCCTGATGTGTACCTGCAAAAGAACAATACTGTTTTACTATGTGAAATAAAGAACTTAAGACTACCAAGCTTGCATTGGAGTTATTTGGGCTCGATCCTCAAAATCATCTAACAAAATGGTAGCAGAGGATGGTTCTAAGCCCATCTAACTCAGGACATGCAAGAGAGCCCTAATCTACTAGAAAAAAAAGAAGAGACCAGTCACTAGGGCATTCGCAAAAAAAATGGCAGCGCAACAGCAAGCGGCAGAAAACAAAACAGAAGAAGCGGCGGAAGAGATTGAGAGGATCTCCAGCCACAACTGCACAGCAGCCGAAACAAGAGAAAAAGCCACGCTTAAAAAGAAGCTGCAAGACCTCCTAGATTCAACAACCGACACCACAGACCTAATCACGAACCTCTGGGACCTCATCGAAGATGAAGGAGCAGCGTCCGAAGAAGATGACTGTGAATCAACTCCAGAAGAAAAAACCACGGTAGGAAACCTATCCATTGAAAAGTTTCCCGCCGAAACCACTGGGGCCAAATTCGCACCATTTTCACGGTGGCCATCTTGGGGAATGACATCACCCAAGATGGCCGACCGCCAACCAATCAGGGGCCAGGATTCAAATTTCTTGGCGGGAACCGGGGCCTACCCGCAAGAAATCCAAAAAGACGAAAAAATGAATGGGGGGATCACCCATCCAGTGTACCTACCAAGCTAGAAATAGACCTGGCCGTGCGGACCCTAACCGCGGGCCTACAGTCATAAAATAAAACTACTGGACCTGCTTCGCGACCTCGAAGTAGGCCCCAACGAAGAAACTGACTCTCTATGGCGCCTAAACAACCTAAGACCAAAACGAGAAAACGCCCCAAATTGCCTATACCAAAAACCACCAGCCTCTGGGGACACCTATGCAACCCTGCTGGGGCCCGCACCCGAACCCCAAAGAAAGGAACAATACTTACTGACCGGTGTCTTCCACCATGGCACCCGGGTGATCCAAAGGACGATGAACTGGGACCAGCCATCTACCGCAACCTCCACGACGATCCGGCTCATCCAGGTGTCCGACTAGCCAACCGAAGCCTCCCGCAGCTCCTATGCGATCCGGCAAGCCATCCGGCCTTCCCGATGACATTTCCGAGAACCTACAACCAGCAGAGACCACCTAAGGCCGAAGCCCTAAGTTGCCCAGCCGGTTGAGGCCTGCATCCAGGAGCCGCAGACACAAGCTCCTTCTCTGGCGACTGCTGGAAGAAAATGACTCCCAGGCATGCGCAATCTCTGCCTGCAAGAAAAGAGAAAGAGAACATAAATACAAGTCACTACAGAGAAGCACCAGCCTACGCAGCATCGAATTGCGAGAAGTGGACTATAGATATACATCAGTACAGACATGCCTCCACCATACCCGAGCCATATTGTGAGTTCACTCAAGTAAAAAACCATGGACAGCGACTGAATGTAAGTAATCTTACATTAAGCACAGGGACTCTACCAGCTGACTTTTCCAAGTTAAAGCTAGATGGGACTAACTTACTGGAGTGGGACAGACAACTCCAGGTTGCTCTACTGAGAGAAAACTTATTGTTTATGATCACTGACCCACCACACAGACCATGGACTTTAGAGATAGATTGCATGCATCATAGAGCTCATTACATTGTATTAGTTAGTATTGATCCAGGTATTTACCCCATCGTAGACAATCATTCAACTGTGTCTGAAATCATGCAGAAAATATTCAACTTGTTCTATAGTAAGAGTGTGGCCACCACCACTAGAATTTCCAGAGAATTCCATTTTGCCAAGCTAAAATCTGGCACATCAATGAGTGAACACTTGTTGAACCTAAGTGCTACAAGGGCTGAATTAATCCAAAGGGGGGAGACCGTATCTGAGTACAACATGAAGAGCGTGATCATTAATTCCCTTGATTCAAGTTGGGAAAATTTCATTACTCATTTAGATAGCCTCAGCATTGATAACATCTCCTTGGAGACACTAAGCAATAAATTAATATCTGAGGACAATCTCAGGAAAGAGCGACACACATACCGCAGGGAGAGTAGGCCCACAAAGAGGGTAGAGTTTCAAACAAGCCACAACACCAACATAGGACGTTTCCTGTGTGGCTCTAGGAGCCACTACAGGAGGGATTGCCCCAGGAACTCGAGGGAAAGGGATCAACACTACTGGGGAAGCAGACAGGAAAGATGGCAGAGACAACCTGACAGACAATCCCCTGAACCCAGGTACAGACGTAGGGACTCACCAAACCCGAGAAATAGGAATGAATACAGAAATAGCTCCAGGGACAACTGCTCAGAGTCCACAAACAGAGTCGGAGAACACATAGACACGTATAAGCGATCAGGGAAAGGAAGCACCTGGCCATTGACTCCGGAGTCACAAATCACACCATGTACGACAAAGACATACTCACATCATTCAAAAAAGAAAATTACTACATAAAAATAGCCAATCAAAACAAAGTCCTAGTCACAGGGAAGGGAGCCACTCACATACCAGGCATAGGAAAAATAGAGGGGGTGCTCCTTGTACCAAAGATCCCCCCCCCAAGATCCTATATTGGCCACCCTAAAGTTGAGTAGAGAGTTGGGGATTGAGACCATATTCAAGGAAGGTGAAGTTCACATGATCAAGGACAGGATTGAGATAGGCCAGATAACCATCAATGGAGGGCTACCATACTTACAAACAGAGGAAGCCCACCATCCTACCATTAACACCCACATAAACAGCGAGGAGGTAGAAGCAGAAAGACACACAAAGACATACACTGACAAGATAGGTAGTAACGATGAGGAAGCACACAACCAGGGGCCCGCTCAGGAAGGTAAACTGTCGATAGGAAAGCCAATGCATGATGACTGTGTCCACTTGTTACATAGAAAACTGGGCCGTGTCAGCTTCCCAGTTATACAGAAGTTGATGGACTGTTCAGATGGTGTCAAAGTAAAAGGATGCAAAAATTACTTAGAGTGTTCAGTGTGTAAATGTTCAAAGCCCCGACCCAAAAGGGTCACTCGCACCACAGACTCAATATTTCAACTTGCACACATGGACCTAGTGGGGCCCATGAGGCCCTCCATACAATATAAGAAAAGATTTTTTCTGACTATTGTGGATGACTTCAGCCGTTATGGCTTCGTCTATACCTTAAGCATAAGAGTGAAGCCTTCCAAAAATTCAAGGATTTCCACAAACGAGTAGAGACTCAACACAATTTAAAAATAAAACAGATAATGACAGATAGGGGACAGAATTCCTGTCCAGGGAGTTCTCAGCATGGCTTGACAGGCAAGGGATCATACGATTTACGTCATCTCCATTCTCAGCATTCCAGAACGGAGTGGTAGAGAGGAAACAGGGTACACTACAGACTATGATGAGGTGCGTATTGGAAGATGCTGGCTTAGGACAATCTGGGCGGGAGCCCTCACATACTCCAACTACACCATAAACAGGTTATGGTCCAGTGTGATTGACAAACCCCCCTATGAAGTAATGTATGGAAGGAAACCAAAGCTCACACACCTGCACATATTTGGGGTTACCACTGATGTCCATATTCCAAGGCAGCTAAGATGCAAGGGAGATAAGGTGTCAAGGAGACTGAGGTTTATGGGCTATGAAACCGGAACAAAGGGATAAAGATTCATAGATAGGGACAAAAAATTCATAATATCCAGGACGGCGGTGTTCCATGAGAACGCCAACTGGTCAAAAATACACCTGAACGATTTACAAATCTGTCAGGAAAACACCCATAATGACACAAACGAGCCTAAACGAGACACAATTAAGAATGAACCACACGCAGACCACCACACCAAGCACCAAGACATAGATGTCAGGGAGTGGAAAGAAAATCATCCCACAATAAAGGTAGACTCACTCACCAATAGAGAGGCAAGATATATGCACAACACCGAGACCCCACCAAGCAGACCAGTCAGGACCACCAGGAACAAAACATCAAAAAGGCTTGATGGTTACGTACTGTCCATTGATACCAACAGAACACCCCCAAACTCATATGAGGAAATTCTCCAGCTTTTACGAGAAGAAAGGGTAAAGTGGGAACAAGCCATGGACAGGGAGATGGCCAGCTTAAGGGAGCTCAATGTGTATACTCCCATCAAAGCCCCAATAGGGAAAACCCCCATAGGGACAAAGTGGGTTTTCAAGGTAAAAGAGCTAGAGGGAAATCAACTATTGTATAAAGCTAGACTAGTGGCCCAAGGCTTTGCCCAAAAATACCCCGACGACTATACAGACACTTACTTCCCCACAGTCAGAATCGAGAGCATGAAAAGTGCCCTGGCGATAGCATCCATACTAGGAGTGGAGGTGTACCAGTTCGATGTGCAAACCGCCTACCTGCACGCAGAACTGGACAAAGAAATCATTGTAAGAGCCCCTCCTAGTAAGAACACACAAAAGGGAGAAACGTGGCTGCTCAACAAAAGTCTGTATGGGTTAAAACAATTTTTAATTGTTTTTAACTTTTGTATACCATGTTTTATTCTGGCTGTTCACCGCCCTGAGTCCGCAAGGAGAAGGGCGGTTTATAAATTGAAATAATAAATAAATAATAAATAAATAAATAAATAAAATCAGGCAAGAGGTGGTATGAATGTCTGGCCAAGGTACTCAATCACATGGGATTCACACCCACATTAGTGGACCTATGTTTCTTTACTAGAAGAAGGGGCCCATCCATCGAATATGTTCTCGTCTACGTTGACGATATATTATACTTTGGTCAGCAAAAAACAGAATGTGACAATTTTGCCAACGAAATCAACAAACACTTTACACTAAAAATACTGGGAAAGGTTAACAAATACTTAGGGGTCCAAATAGAAAAGACTGACAAGGGGTTCAGGTTATCCCAAAAAGAAAAGATCCTTGAACTACTGATGAAGTGTAACATGATGAACGCCAAAACATGTGAAACACCTATGCAACCTGAATTCCCCAAAGCCATGTATGAACAAAGCGAATTGTTTAAAGACAATACCTTGTACAGGTCCACAATAGGGTCCTTACTATACATAGCCAATTGGACTAGGCCTGACATCATTTTACCAATCAACCTACTCTCACGGCACATCAGCAGCCCTACCACTTATCATTGGGAAGGAGTTAAACGTGTTCTTAGATATCTAAAACATAGTGCTGATGCATGTTATTAGAACCAGAACACTCAGAAAAACCAATCTTAACTTGTTATGCCAATGCAGATTGGGCGGGAGACACTAAAAGCCGCAAGAGCACCTCTGGGTATATATTTTTCATTAACAACTGCCCCGTATATTGGTATTCTGGGAAACAGAACTTGGTGGCTACTTCAACAGCAGAAGCAGAATATGTCTGTCTGTCTAAAGTTGCAAACAATCTGACCTGGTTTGATGATTTGTTATCCAGTATTTGGTCAGAACCAATGTACCCAATTGTAATACACGAAGACAACCAAGCAGCAATAGACATATCTATGGCCGAGGCAGTGGGGCAGAGATCAAGGCACATTGATATAAAGTATAAGCACGTTAGGCAATTGTCTAACATAGGTTTCATAAAAGCAGTTCACTGTGACACAAAAGAACAAACAGCTGACATCCTCACAAAGCCTCTGGCGACCAAACAACATACGTATCTATCTTCCAAGTTAGGGGTACATCACATTGCACGTCAGCACTCGCCATCAGGCATTTTAGAGGTGGATTTGTCAGAGGAAAATGCCTAATGGCATATCATGGGTTAAACTAGGGGGCAAAGCAAGTACTACCCAATTGACCACTCCTTACCTTGACTCCACCCATGATGTATAAATGGTCAGTGTCCAGGAGTCCAGTGCCATTCCTGATGTGTACCTGCAAAAGAACAATACTGTTTTACTATGTGAAATAAAGAACTTAAGACTACCAAGCTTGCATTGGAGTTATTTGGGCTCGATCCTCAAAATCATCTAACAGTCTGTGATTTTGTGTACCTTGGCTCAACTATCTCTGACACTCTCTCTTTAGATACAGATCTGAATAAATGTATTGGTAAAGCGGCCACCACATTTTCCAGACTTACAAAGAGAGTATGGCTTAATAAGAAGACGGAACATACGAAGATCCAAGTCTATAGACCCTGCATCCTGAGCACACTCTTGTACTGCAGTGAATCTTGGACCCTCTACGCATGGAAGGAGAGAAAGTTGAATACCTTTCATATGCACTGTCTCCGATGAATTCGTGGCATCACCTGGCAGGAGAAAGTTCCAAATAGCGCAGTCTTGGAACATGCTGGAATTTCTAGCATGTATACACTATTGAAACAGTGATGTCTATGCTGGCTGGGGCATGTCGCGAGAATGTCTGATGGTTGGATTCCAAAAGATCTCCTGTATGGAGAATTAGTGCAGGGAAAGCGCATCAGAGGGAGACCACAGCTGCGATATAAGGATATCTGCAAGAGGGACCTAAAGGCCCTGGGAATGGACATTAACAACTGGGAAACCTTGACCTCTCTGACGATCCCAGCTGAGTTGCCTGATCAGCAGAGGCTTTTCAAAGCATTAGAAAAAATGCTTTGAAAAGTTAAAAAAAAAAGTTGGCCATGCCCACCCAGTCACATTACCCCACCACCACCAAGCCACGCCCCCAGAATCGGTAGTAACAAATTTTACATTTCACCCATGCTACAAACTAATGAAAGCTGGGGGTTTTTTGGAGTGCTTGTTTCTTTTTCTCATCTATTACTACTTCAATGGTGTGTGCTCAAAGTACTGTGGACTGCACATCCTCCCCCACCCTGCCACCAATTGCATCACACCCTGCCCCCTCATCTCCTGCCCCCAGCCCCGGGGAAGGCTGCAAAATGTTCCCATCCCAGCTTTTCTTCTCCCATTCTTTTCCTCCCCAATGTCACAGTGTGAGGCTGCAAGGGGGGAGACCCTGGAGCATGCACACCCACACACCCACGCCCACCCACACCCACACGCAGGTCTGGGAGAAGTGAGTGGACAACTATGGAGATGCAATGATGGGGGAGGGAACAATATGGGAAGTCATAATGATCCCTCCAAAGCCTCTGGCAGTTTAAAATAAAGGGAGCAGCGGCTTCCCTTTTTGTCCACCCTCCCCACCGTTGCCTCTGTTCTGCTCCGGAGTTCTGCTTCTGCCCCCCGCCCCTGCAATGCCAGAAGCCACATGCCACCGCCGTTGCCTACCGCATCCCACCCACAACCCTGGCAACTGCCTATCCCCATTGCACCTGGCAGGCAGAAGCCCCGTGGCCTAAAGGTCCCATTCTGTCTCCTTCCCATCTTCCTCCTTCCTCCCTGCTCAGGATGGGATGAGGGCAGGGAGAGAGATTGGCAGCATGGCTTTCCTACACAGCGGCAGGGTGGTCCCAGTGAAAGACCGACAAGCAGGGCATGGAGATGCTGGTGTAGCCACTCACTGATCTGCAACCTGGGGTGTCCATTTGGGCTGGACCATGGTCAGGTTTAGATCCATGGTGCCACCTTGGCCCACCCCCTGTACATGCTCAGTGGAGGCAGTGGAGGCAGTGAGTGCATAGGAGGCATAGGAAGCAGTGAGTGCATGAGGGGAAGCACTCAGCATGAAGTCCTCAGAGATGCTGGTCCCCATACATGCTTCCTGCCTCCTTTGCGCACGCTTAGGGGATGTGGCCAAGTTGGTGCCACAGATCAAAGGCTGACCACATTCTGGCCCGGATGGTTACCACCAGGTTGCAGATCAGTGCCCGGTCAGCCTAAGCCAGGCTGAGGTACCATGGGCCAGTCCTTCGCTGTTTTTAGGACAGCCACACAGGCCAGATCTAACCACCTCTTGAGTTTGACACCCCTGATATAGTGGATTCCTGCACTGGATGGAGGGTGGACTGGATTTCAAGATCTGTTATCCTTCCAACTCATTTGGTCTATGATTCTCTGGTTATTTTTTCATGTATTTAGTAAACTTGCCTTTTGTCACACCAAAAATTTCAATTAGGTGTCAAAACTTGAAGGTTATCTAAGGGATAACCCCATAATGTTTAGGAGAATGCATATGGACCTGAAGCTACAAGTTGGGAACATTTGATATTCAATATACATTTGAACTCCCTAATGCCACTATGCTGTAGAATATGTAATTAAAATAATAAGGGAGGTGAAGTGAACTTTAAGTTCTGCTAAAGGGGAAAATCACATTCAGGAAAAAGTCTTTTGATCAAATTCAAATATGTATATTATGGCTATTTCACATGGAAATCTCTCTAAAGGATATCAAGAGGTCAACCTATAATCAAGTTTTACACAAAAAACAATTACGTTTTTGCTTCCAGTAGTTTGTTAATGAATAATCATAAATGAGAGGATAAATTCCAGTAAAATACCATTAAATCAAGCTTTTAACTCAAAGATTTAGCATATTATATATGTATAATTAATATTATAACTGAAATATTAATATTTGAAATCAACAATGATATTCAGTTATTAATTTTATGCGTTATATTAATTAAATTATTAACACAACTGTTGCACCCTTAGATTTGTGGATAAAATTCAGAAATGATTGTATGCTTGCCTTTTTGTATGCTAGATTTTTTAATTTATTCCAATTAATCCTCACCTTTTCTTAACCTTGAATCGTATTGCATAAATATAAGCCCTCGTTCTTCCCATGATTAATGTTCATTAATTAATTCATATAAAGCATCCTGGGTGTATGTCAGCATACTGCATATACTCCAGGTTAATAGGTGCCATACAACAGCATCCTGGCTTGTAGTTGGCCATGGGAAATGTAAGAATTGTATATCTAACAAATTCACATTCTGTTAACCATGAGGCTGACTGATGCAAACTCCACATGAGACCAACTAGATTGAAGGCTTGATGATACAACTTTTTTCCAGATGGTATTTAGGTATATTTGCAGGAAATTAAAAGATAATGAAGAACAGTGGTTCTTGAACCAAGGAGGATTATTCCAATGGAGTAATTTGGGCATATCCTCAGGGTAATAAAGCAATTAGTAGTTGCTTGTTTATGAGTTGAGGATTACATTTGGAATTTCCACTGCCAAGAGGCTTCTATAAACCAAGTCTGGGTCTTTTGGGAAGGGGAAGGGAATTACATTTTGATTGGGAAAAAGATTCTTGGATCAAACAGTTTAAGAACCATTTAACAGGATTGCTTCTGAATGGCCTTGTATACCAATCTAGAGTCTTACCAATAAATGAGAATATTTGTATCTCAGAATTGAAATGAGGAATCCTTGGTGCTCTCTGAGCTTGTTTCCTTACAGATGTTTCCTTACTCAAACTAGATAACATCATCAGTGATATGATGATGTTACCTAGTTTGGTTAATGAAATGTTTCCAAGATAACAATCAAGATCAGAGAGACCACAATTCATACACAGATTCAGCCCTACATCATAATGACGAGAGAAGCAAAGTAGAATTACTTTTGCACATTTATTGCATTCAGCAGTGGGCTTTTTTAAAAAAGAAAAGATAGGCTGGAAGAGTCCTTAGTGAGCCACTGTGAACTATTAGTGTCTGTTGCATCCAAAATCATTTGCAGTTGTGCAGAGCTAAAGCAGATGGACTGAAAAGGTGGCAAGGGTAATCTGGAGATAGTTTGGACCTCTGAATCCTGAGAAAGTGTATTAGCAGATAATCTTGGGACTTAATTCATATACTATTTTCCTTGTTTGTGTTGCCAGTTAGTGTACAGAAAGCCAGGTCCAGCAAATGATAAAACCTGATCAATGTAGTAAGAATTTGCTCTTAGGCAGGAGAGGTGAGCAAGAAGAAGCCTCTGTGGAAATGTTTAATATGGCTGATTTAACATTTTTTGATTAATTTGAGTGTTATCAACTGTAAAAGTTATTGCACAAACAAAATAAATAAATGCAATTTGACTTTGAGATTAAGAACATGTTTCTGATTACTGAGAAGAAACATTTGAATAAATCCCTATTAATTATCTCTCATGCAAGTAGTATGTCTGAGGAATTGAAATTTGACTCCAAAACAAAGAAGTTCTGATATACCGACTTTTGGTCAAAATAACATGATCCAGAGATCCAGAGTATATTAAGAAGGAAAACATAAGTCAGATAATATTTTACATAGATTTAGAAATACAGTTAAAATATTTTCAATTATATCTAATGAAATGATTTCTCATTAGAAGATAGATAATTATTGCCTATCAACAGAAGGTTGGAGACAAGGACAGTGAGCTTACAACTGGATAATAACTCAAGAACAAAAAAAGTATTACTCTTATTTGGAAGCAACCATTCCTAATTTTATAGAAGTTTACTGAACTGGAAAGTTGATGCTGTTTTACTTCTTGCAATTACATTAATAATAGAGCTATGGTACTTTAATTAATATTATTTAGGCCAGCCAATAAAGTTGAAAGGATGTATTTTCTTTGACACTGGTATTTTGATCTGTGCAATTCCAACTATTTTGTTTTTCGCTTAATTAGCCATATTGATCTATTTTGTTTTATGTTGAAAGAGATTCCTGAATCACTCAAATGGTATTGCGATTCATAGATTGTAAAATATATACTTTGTTCAATCAACAGAAATGAATATATATTTTTTCTCTTTATGAGAAATGTTGTTCTGCTCTGCTGACTTATTTATAATTTAAAATAAAAGCCTTCAGACTTTTGTTACATGATCCTAAACATGTATTATAATCCTTTGAATGTTATCATTGTGGCTAATTTTCAATGTCTTCCTTTCCAGCTACAAAACCATCATTTCCAATGATTCTCTACTACTACTAGTATTGTTATTTACAATACTAAATCTGCATCTTTATGTATACTTACCTGTAAGTAAAGTGTATAACATAGTGGAGTCTTATCCTGGGAAGACCTCATACTGGGTTTTGGAATGGGTTTTAAAGAAGTGGTCTTTATGAATAATGTGCACTATAAAAGAAAAAGATGAATGAGACATTGAGTAACATTTTTTTGCATTCTGAGAAATGTGAATGGGCACAAATTGCTCTTCAATTGTTTCCTGGATGATATTAATCATAATCATAAGTTTATTTGTCAAGCATATATAAGATAACAGGTAACAGTATAAATAATTTGAATACATGAAAAGAGTAAGTAAAAAGGAATATTAGGACAGGGACGGTAGGCACGCTGGTGCATTTATGCATGCCCCTTACAGACCTCTTAGGAATGGGGAGAGGTCAACAGTGGACAGTTTAAGGTTAAAGTTTTGGGGGTTTGGGGAAGAAACTACAGAATCAGTTCAGAGCCAGGCATTGACCACTCTGTTACTGAAGTTACATTTTCTGCGAGTTTGGAACAGTTTACCTTGAGTTTGTATCTATTATTTGCTTGTGTATTGTTGTGGTTGAAGCTGAAGTAGTCATTGACAGGAAGGACATTGTGGCAGATAATTTTATGTACCATGCTTAGGTCAGACTGAAGTCGACATAGTTCTAAGTTGTCTAAGCCCAAAATTTGAAGTCTGGTGGCATAAGGTATTTTATTGTGGTTAGAGGAATGGAGAACTCTTCTAGTAAAGTATCTCTGGATTCTCTCAATTGTATTTATGCCCAATATGCAGTGCGGGTTCCAGACAGATGAGCAGTATTCAAGAATTGGTTTAGCAAATGTTTTGTATGCTCTAGTTAGTAGTACAACATTACCAGAGAAGAAGCTACACAAGATTAGGTTAACAACTCTTAATGCCTTTTTGGCAATGTGGTTACAGTGGGCTTGGGCACTTAGATCTTTAGAAATGAGTACTCCAAAGGCTTTACAGAAGTCTATGTAAACTGCATCTATTGTTTTGCCCTGATCGAGATGTGTAGTCCATATGTTTTTGCAATGTAGTAGTTGTAGATTACAGGATAATTTTTTTCTGAAACCAAATTGTTTATTAGAAAGTAGGTTGTTTGTCTCTAGGTGGAGGGTAATAGATCGGGTAATGATTGATTCCATGACTTTGCAGGTGATGCAACATAAAGAGATTGGTCTGTAATTTTCAACCAGGCCAGGGTCTCCCTTTTTGAAGATAGGGATGAGCCTGACTTGTGCCTATTGGTAGGGCAAGGTGCTGGTTCAGAAAGATTTTTCAAAAATTATGCTTAGAGGTTCTGCAATTGCAGTGGAAAGCTTTTTTTAGAAGTATGCACATAGTCCATCAGATCCAATAGAGATGGTTTTAGATTGCGTAGTGCCTTTTCAACATTATCTTCTGTAAAATCAATATGTATAAGATCACCATAATCGTTGCAATTGTCTGTAGTACGACTGGGAAATATTGGGTATGTGTTGTTGCTGTTTACAAAGACTGAGCCAAAGAACGTGTTAAAGAGATTGGCTTTAACGGTTTTTTCAATACAATCTTCATTGTTTAGTCCTTTTAGGGGTGGGATGGATCTCAAGTCTTTAAGTTTGTTGTTTACAAAATTATAGAAGGCCAGGTGGATTTTGTGCATAGAAGGTTTTCTTCTTGCTTGATGTGATAATTGGTGCATTCAATCTTTATTTGTTGGCATAAGTTTTTGTAGCAGTTTTTGAAGTTAGCTATGTAGTTTGTTTTGTTTTTTTCACCAAAGAGAGTTTTTTCTGGATTGTAATTTTCTTATTGTTATTAGTAGTTTATTTTTTCTGGTTTTGTGGGTTATTAGTGGTATGTAAAGTTTAATGATTCTTTTGAATTCGCGCAAGAAAATGTTGTAATGGTCATCAGCAGTATTATAGCCAGAGAATAGATTTTGCCAATCAAGATATGAGAGTTCATTGTCTATGAGATCATAATTGGCTTTTTTAAACTTATAACTGGGAATTCCATCATTATGATGATTTTGGAGAAGGTGTAAGTTGAGACAAAAATCAATCATGCTGTAGTTGCTGTTGGAGAATGGTTCTTTTATTTGTAGTCCATAAATAGAATTTAAACTGTTGCAGAATATGAGATCAAGGCAGTTGTTGAGTCTAGTGTTGTTAGTTACTAGTTGATCAAGTCCCAGATTAGTTACAGTATTGTACAGGGTTGCATGTATAGGTTCAGTTGTATATTCATTTAGAGTCCAATTAATAAGTGATAAGTCAAGGTCATCAAGAAAGATTATTGGGTGTGGGCAGGAGGCTGCCCAGGTTAGTAGTGAAGTTAACTTGTTCGTATGTTCGATGTCGTAATCTGGGGCTTTGTAACAAAGTAAGAATCTTTTTGTAGAAGATAGCAATATTATAAGATAAAATTACAAGAATATGAGCTGAAAGGTTTCTTTTATTTCATATTCTTCTATATTAGCAGTCAAAACCTATCAGAACAAACTAAGAAACCACATGGATTACTTTTAAAAAATACCCAATTTAAGGGAATGTTTTATTTTCATATCCCATATAATGAAAGGTTACTCCCAGTTTCTGATATCATGAACATGAACCTGAAATAGCTGGTGTAATCATTAACCCCTTCAAGTAGGTGGCAGTGTATACCATAATTAAATTTAGATTTTTGACTATCCTGGATCAAAAGACAAGAGCAAGATGATGAATTCAACATAAAACTGTACTGCAGCTCTACTGCTGTGCACATCAGGATAGCTCTCGTGATACATGGAGGTAATACAATGGAAATCACAGCTTAGAAATCCAATTTATCTTACTGTGAATAAAATTGCATCTGCTACAGACAGCAATTAACTTTGTTCCATAACTCTGTAACTGAAATGTGACATTGAAAAACTATTTGCAAACTACTAAGTTTTCTTATAGCATGGGTTCACAGACTTGAAGAAAAATGTTAATTCACTCTTTGTGGAGGGGATTTTTTTTTCTCCAGCAAGGTTTTTCCAGATTCAGAGAATGAGAACTCTTCATAGTTATTGATAAAAATACAAACGTTTGCAATCACTTATTTTAAATTCAGATCACTGAACAAATTCTAGGAACATAACATTCACTTTTGGATAGCCCAGATGATCTTATATTGCACTTCATTTTAGGGACATATTGAAAGGGGGAAAAACCTACAATATATCTATTAATTACATAATTATCCAGATCTAAATTATCAAGACCCAAATTTATATTCCGATTCAGCCAGAGTAAAGGTATTCTACCTTAAAGATTTTTTGGTAGGCAATTTTAAAAATATAAGATACTATGATAATATGGAAAAGAGGACTGAGACCAGACTCTTACTGAGATAAGGACTTCTTTGGCAGCATTCTCCAATCTGGATACCTTCCAGATTGATCACTGCAACTATGACAATTATCAGGAAGTTTGTCTTCTTAATTTCTGTAATTTTGAACAGATAATATTCTTATAGGACTTGTAATTACTCAGTTCTGGAAAGTTGATTACAGCCTTTTGTTTTTCTATTGCAAACCAACAGAACTGAAGACAATCATGATTGCCTTCAAATTGTTTCTGAGGGAGGAAAATCAGTGCAAGCATGAAGTATCCTTTCTTTTGGGTTCTTCTTGGCTCCTTACTGGACCATCCAATTATGTGACATAGAGTAAATTTCAAGGGATAAAGTAGGTCCAGCAGAATACTGATTTAGTTAGAGGGAATTTTTGTATAGAATTTTGTTTCTCTCTTATCTTCTTTTTATTTTTATTTAATATGCCTTTACTATAATTGGTACACTGAGCTGATCTGGATTTCTTTATTCTTTTAAGGACTGTGTCACCTACTTATCTAAACATCTAGGAAGTGCATACTGTCCTTAACTGAATTAAAATAAAGCTTTCTTCAATTTCAACTTCTGATGATTACACAGGCCAAATAAATGAATGACTTACAGTTTAGTGATCTTTAGTGACTCACTTGTTTAGTGATCTTTTGAAGTTACAGAACAAAGTGAAAAAAGTGACTCATGATCTGTCCCTCTTCTTACAATCATTGTGGCATCCCCATAATCATGTGATGAAATTTTGGGTGTGTGGCAACCATCATGAATTTATGATGGTTGCAGTGATCCCAGGAGCCTGTGGTCACCATTTTTGACCTTCCCAACTTGTATCCAACAAGCAAAGTCAATGTGGGAAGATGGAGTCATTTAACAACTGCATTATTCACTTAATGTCTGCAGTGATTCTCGGTCATGGAGAGAACACCGGTCACAGAAGGGTGGTCGCTTGGCCGGAAGTCACATGACCGAGTCTACCATATAAAAGAAAGCCCTGCCTCCTTAGACCCCAGTTTTCGACTCGGTCGGTCACTAAACAGTCGTGTCTGCTAGTTCTTAATTTCTGCTACTATCTCTTTAAATTTTACTGGCAAAGTGTTCCTTTTTGTATTTCTGAGTCTCCTGGGGCTAGCGATCAGCTGAGAAGCGCTGAATCGCTGGGCTGCCGCTCCGACGGCTCCGTGGCTGCGCGCACATGTGGAAGCACAGTCGCGCTTACTGGCAACGATTCCCAGCTTTTCTGAGGCATTTTTAGGCAGCGGAGAGCCTTTCCTGCTCATTTGGGCTCGTTTCCAAACCTCTTTGCCTGTTTCCACCTGGGATCGCTTGTTAAGGCTCTGGGTGAGTTCCCGCCATTTCCAACTGCCGCGTATTAAAGCCATTAGGCTAGCGGCTATTTCTTGGCTCCCTTCTCACCATCCTGAATTTCTGGAGTGATTCTGCAAGGATCCAGCACAGTGAGTTATCTGAATCACCTACTGCTATATTCTACTCAGTTTGAAGAAATTGTTGTCTGTGCCTTTAAGTATTGCCCCAGGAGTTTTCCTCTCTTTGTAAATTCAAAATGGCGGACCGGAGCAGCAGAGCCCTTAATAGAGGCAAGAGAGGCCTTCCTGAAGATTCCCTTGAGGGATCTTCCAGAGATTCTGTGCCCCCTAAATCTGCAAGGGTTGCCGATAGGCCCTCTCATTCCAAAAGCTCTAAATCTACTGCTTCATCCAAAGATGAATCTAGAAGGCATAAGGCAATGGAAAAAGCTTTTCAAAGGGCTGCTTCTGAGGCCCACAAAGATCCCTCCCCTAGTAGGAGTGCTGCACAAGTTGCCTCTCCCCTTGTTTCTGCCTTGGCTGGGCCTGCTACCAACTTGCAAGGTGAGCAGGATTTTTCTCCAGATCCTTCCATCCATGGGGAAACTATGGTTTGTGATGCTTCTTCTGTATTTCCATCTGCTAGGCCTCAGTCTCCTCAGGCTTCTACTAGGCAAGAACCTCCTGTTGCTTCTGACCTACGCTCTGATGCTCCTCTTGTGATAACCCCTGCCTTGGCAGATCTCATTTCTTCTTCCATTAGACAAGGCATTGCACAAGGCCTGCAACAAAAGGCTGCTTCAGAGGTTTCCAGCTACGTGAGCCAGCAAAGCCACACTGCCAGAACTCATGCTCCTGCTACTACAATGGCTTCTACCTCTAGACAGGAATCCTTGACTAATCCAAGTGAGGAATCTCTTTCTGAAGGTGAGATACCCGTGGATCAGGATCTCTCTGAGGACGAGGGTCTTGAACCTGACCAACCCTCCTTTATTGGCCTCTTTAGGCCCCAATTGTTCAGGTCTCTTTTGTATAAAGCCCAGTTGGTTACTGGCCTCAGTGGTTCTCCATCAGTTCCTCAGGATTCCTCAGTTTCTGTCTCTTCATCGCATCTGCCTGCTGCTTCATCCTCGCTCTTCCAGGAGCCTGCAATTTGAACTGAGACAGTTCCAGCTCCCAAGCTTTTCTCTGATGTGGTCCGAAGACAATGGTCTGTTCCTTGTTCAGGTCCAGCTCCCAACGGCCTGGACAAGAGATTCTATAATATGGTTTCTGATTTTACTAATATTTTACAAGTTCCCTCTGTAGACTCTCCAGTGGTGGCCCTTTCGTCTCCTTCCCCTATTGCTGGTCCTGCAGAGGAATCTCTACGGCCCGAAGACAAGAGAGTAGAGCGTTCATTGATCAAGGATCATCAGGCTTCGGCTTGGTCTATCCAGGCCTCTTCTGCAGCTTCCTTTTTCAACAGGGTTTCCATCCTTTGGCTTCGCCAACTTCAAGAACGTCTCCCGGCCTCTGATGTTCGGTCCCATCAGGACATCAACAAGATCCTTGCTGCTGTAGAGTTCTCAGCTGACTCAACTTTGAATGCTGCCAGGTTTTCGGCTAAGGCCATTGGTGCTGCAGTTACTTCACGTCGCCTTCTCTGGCTGAGGCAGTGGCAAGCTGATGTTCGGAACAAGTGGCGCCTTGCCTCTTCCCCCTTCTCAGGTGACAAGCTGTTTGGGCCTTCCCTAGATCCCTTTCTCATTGAGACGCGAGACCACCGCAAGATCCTGCCTTCGTTAACTCGGAGATCAGACTTCAGGCAACAGGGCTCCTTTCGTGCCCATTCCTTTCGTGCAGAGAGCTCATTCCAGCACAGATCCCAACGATCCTTTCAGCCCAGAGGTGGTCACCAGCAGGACTTCCAGGTCAGACAGGGAGCCCGTTTTTCTTCCCGCAGACCTCCCCGGGGTGGCAGGGATAGGCCCTTCCCGAGGTCCCGCTAGATCTTCCTGTCTAGTCCCAGACTCCTCAATAGGGGGTCGGTTAAGCTTCTTTGCTGACCGCTGGGATTCTTCAACTGCTGATCCTTGGATCAGGCGTACAGTTCATTTTGGGTTGACCTTAGAGTTTTCCTCTCCACCTCCAGTTCTGTTTGTTAACTGCCCGGTTTCTCGGATCAGAACCAAGAGGGTTCTGATGGAGGAAGCTATTCAACACCTCCTAGATATTAGGGCCATTCAGAGTGTTCCTGAGCCTGAATGGCACCGGGGTTTTTACTCCCGCTTATTTTTGGTTCCTAAATCTTCAGGTGGCTGGAGGGCCATACTGGATCTTAAATCCTTGAATAGGTACTTAGTTTATCGTAAGTTCAAAATGGAATCCCTTCAGACCATTTTGCTCTCCATCCGTCAAGGTGACTTTTTGGCCTCTGTTGACCTGACAGAGGCCTACCTGCATGTGCCCATCTATCCCGAGCACCGCAGGTTCCTTAGGTTTTGTTACAGGGGTAGGCATTATCAGTATAGAGCCCTCCCTTTTGGCCTTTCCTCGGCCCCTAGAGTTTTTACTAAGATCATGGCGGCTCTATCGGGTCATTTGAGGACCCTGCCTGTTAGAATTTTGTTTTATTTAGACGACATTCTTATCCTAGCAAGTTCTTTAGCTCAGGATGTGTCAGATGTTCAGGTTACCTTAAGGGTGTTGGAATCCCATGGTTTTCTAGTTAATCGTGCCAAGAGCAGGTTGGTCCCTTCTACTCGTATTCAGCACCTGGGGGCGGTGATTGACTCCTGTGAGCTCCTAGTTACCCTCTCACAGGAACGTCAGGATAGTATTTCCCAATTGGCGGGGGAAATTAGGGTTTCCCGTTCTTCTTCACTCCTGGATCTTTCCCGCTTATTGGGCAAGATGGTTTCAACCTTTGGAATCACCCCCTGGTCTCGCCTCCACAGCCGGGATCTTCAGTGGTTCCTGCTCCCATTTCAACGGTCACGCAGAAGCACCTCGACAGTTCGAGTTTCCCTGCCTTCAGCAGTCCTACGCTCCCTAATCTGGTGGGTCTCCCCGGCATTGTCAAAGGGTTGCCTCTTCAAGCCAGCTCAGCGAATAAGCATCACCACGGACGCAAGTCTGTTCGGCTGGGGAGCTCATCTGGGGCCTCTCCTGACTCAAGGTCAGTGGTCTCTCCAAGAGAGAGGTCTCCACATCAACATTCTGGAGCTCAGAGCTATCTTCCTGGCCCTTCGCAAGTTCACCCCCCATCTCAGAGGACTGGATGTCCTGGTGCTCACGGACAACGTGGCTGTCAAAACCCACATCAACAGGCAAGGGGGGACTCGTTCCAAGGCCCTCATGCGGGAGGCTTCCCATCTTCTCAGGTGGGCAGAGATACATCTCAATTCCATTCAAGCAACACACATAGCGGGCTCCTCCAATGTTCAGGCAGATGCCCTCAGCCGTGCCACAGTAGACCAGACAGAGTGGAGTCTCCACCCTCGGCTGTTTCAAGAGATTACAGCTCGGTTCGGTCTCCCAGCAGTGGATCTCTTTGCTTCGGCATCCAACCACCAGCTTCCGAGGTTCTTCTCGAGGTTCCCTACCCAGGGGGCGGAAGCCGTGGATGCCTTGATCAGCCCGTGGCCTCGTGGTCTTCTTCTTTATGCCTTCCCGCCTCTTCCTCTCATCGCCAGGGTCGTCAGGAAGCTGCTCCTAGAGGAGGCGGAATTGGTTCTTCTGGCTCCTTTCTGGCCCCGACAGCCTTGGTTCGCGGATCTGATGGCCTTTTCAGTGGCCCCCCACTGGCAGCTGCCGCTCGACGAGATCTCTCTCCGGCAGGGCCATCTAGAACATCCAGATCCTCAGTGGCTCCAGCTAACCGCCTGGAGGTTGAGCGGTTCCTCCTCTCCAAGGCCAGCGTCCCTTCCGAGATAATTTCCACCATCCAAGCCTCTCGTCGGGATTCTACTAACCGCATTTACAACGCTACTTGGATGGCCTTCTCGGCTTGGTGTCAGCGCAAAGGGGTCCCTCCCACTTCTGCTTCCATTCTCCATATCCTAGGTTTTCTCCAGGACGGTCTCAAATCGGGCCTTTCACCCTCAGGAGACAGCTTGCGGCCATCTCTTCCATCCTGACTTGCGGCTCTACAGAGACTCTCTCTTCTCACCCTCTCATCCGGTCTTTCCTCAGAGGTGCTACCAACTTACGACCTCCTACCATTCACCGGTTCCCAACTTGGGATCTCAACAAGGTCCTATTGGCTCTCACTAAGCCTCCCTTCGAGCCAATCCGTGAAGTCTCCTTGAGGTTTCTGTCCTTTAAAGTGGCTTTTCTTGTCGCAATCACTTCAGCCCGGAGGATCTCAGAGCTGGCTGCCCTATCGGTGTGCCAGGATCTATGCATCATTCATTCTGATCGGGTAGTTCTCCGTTTAGATCCAGCTTTCATTCCGAAGATCAACTCTGCCTTTCATCGAGCTCAGGAAATAATTCTTCCCGATTTCTGCTCTCATCCTCGTCATCCACAGGAGAAGGTCTGGCACACGCTTGACATCCGTCGAGCTCTCAAGGTCTATGTCTCCAGGACTTCTTCGTTCCATCAAACAGAGGCGTTGTTTGTTTCCTTCCAACCTCAGTCAATGGGGTTGAGGGTCTCTTCCACAAGAAGGTCGCTGGCTCAGGGCTTCTATCTCCCTGGCCTATGAGGCCTATGAGGTCCAATCCCTTCCTGTTCCTCGTGGCATCACAGCTCACTCTACCAGAAGCGCTGCTATTTCGGCTGCCTGGGCTACTCAAGCTTCTCTTGAAGAGGTTTGTCGTGCTGCTACCTGGACTTCACCATCGCCCTTTGTCAGGCACTACCGCCTGGACGCCTATGCATCGGCTGACGCCTCATTTGGGAGGAGAGTCCTTCAGAGGGTCTGCACCCAGGACACCAGAAGGAGCCGGCCTTCTCCCTCCCTATAGGTACCAGGGCTTTGGTATATCCCTTCTGTAACCGGCGTTCTCTCCGTGACCGAGAATGGGCATTGGTACTTACCTGATACGCCCCTTCTGGTTCACTAGAGAACGCCGGTCACCCCCTCCCTTTGGCCGGCTCCCCTGGGCTGGTTCTCTGTTTGTGGGAGGGTCCCTGGGGTCGATTTACTTTTCTTCTTATTTTCCAGACACGACAGTCTACCTACGCCCTCATCTCAACTGGGGACTAAGGAGGCAGGGCTTTCTTTTATATGGTAGACTCGGTCATGTGACTTCCGGCCAAGCGACCACCCTTCTGTGACCGGCGTTCTCTAGTGAACCAGAAGGGGTGTATCAGGTAAGTACCAACGCCCATTCACTTAACAGCTGTGGTATAAAAGGTTGTAAAATTGGATATGACTCACTTGAGAACCACCTTGCTTAGCAACAGAAATATAGATCCCAATAGTGGTCATAAGTCAAGCAGTTTTATTGGCAAGGTATAATTTTTTCTTGCATTCTTCTGTGATGTTTATCATTTCCTCCAATTTTGCCTTTTGAGTCTAGTCCATAGGCCTCGGTCTTCTCTCCAAGCATTAACCAAGTCTGACCAATCTTAGTTCTTCTGAGCTGAGCTAGGTTTGCCTGAATGGAATGATGAAAAGAAACAAATGGAATTACCACTCATTCTTGGATGAGAGAATTGAATATTGTACAAGCACAATGCATAGTAGAGCTGAAATTGATGCTTGCTACTAAAAGAATGGATCCAAGAAGTTTACTTTCTGTGTGAGTGTTATTATTTAACATGTTTTAAAACTTGTGATTGACATATCAGGCTGGAACTGATTTACTAAGATCTTGTTAGAAAACTGTTGCTGTCATTTACTTTGAATCTATTCAGCTAACTTCACTTTTAAACAACTTTTTAGTTTACTGGACTCAGTTTATTTACTCAGTGCCCTACTAAGAAGGTTATGAGCATCATTATAAAATACAAATGTGCTTTTTATTTCATCTTTACTTAAAGTTAATCATGCTATGCTATGCAATGCTTGTCATTATTTGTTGAGAAATCAGAGAATGAGAAATAATGACAAATGGGGTCTTATATAATGCATCATATTACTGTGTTACTGATTTATGCAAAAGGCAATAAAGCAGGAAGAGTAGATGTGAATCAGTCTGATTTTAACCTCTTTCCTAGAATTAGCAAATAAAAATATGAACAGTGGTGTAATACAGAGAGTGGTAAGGACAGCTGAGAATATTATAGGAAGCTTGCCGCATACTGCTTATAAGCACTATGTGCTTAGAGCTCAAAGCATTGTTAGAGATCCCACACACCCACTTTATGGTTTGTTTCTGTTGCTCCCTTCTGGGAGGAGATTTCAAAGTATTTCTAGCAGGACTACCAGATTTATTCTCCATGCCATCCATCTGGTAAATTCACAAGATTCGTTTTTCTCATCATATACATATATACATCTAAACTAGACTGTTTTTTCTCTGTGCCATATAATATATGTGAGTATATGCATATTTATTTATTTATTCATTCATTCATTCATTCATTCATTCATTCATTCATTCATTCATTCATTCATTCATGTTTATATTGGAGATGGTGATCCTTTGGGAGCTGTATGCGAAATTTCATTTTATTATATGCTGATTAGTATACATTCAAAGTGACAATAAAGTTATTCTAAGCCTAAATCTATGCTCCAAAATAAACTTCCAGTATTTAGGAGGATGCCTCTAATCTAGATCCAATGGAAGATTATTCTAAAAAAAAAAATACAATCCAGTGTTTTGTTTGTAATTATGCCCACCCATTAGAAAAGCAATATAAAGGTAATCTGAAGTAATAGGACTTAACTTGAAAGATTAAAAGGGAGTCATGGATCACCTCCTTACCTCCTTTGCCTTTTGATAAATGATATTTTATGATTGCCACACACCCAGAATAAAATTTTTAATTTAATTATTTTAATAATTTAAATTAAATTTCCTTTTATGAGATGAAAAAATAATAAAATATAATAAATTATACCATTGTAATTGCAGGATACTAACTTTTTCTTCTACTTAGTTTTTTCCCATAGAGATCTAATTTTTTCCCTGTGAAAATTTAATCCAATGCAGTTCTCCCTCACCCCATAATTCTCCAAATACATTTTCCTAGCAGTGCAGCTGTTGTTTTTGTTAGTTGTGAAGTTGTGTCTGACCCATCATGATCCCATGGACAACGTTCCTCCAAGCCTTCCTGTCCTCTACCATCCTCCAGAGTCCATTTAAGTTCATGCCTACTGCTTCACTGACTCCATCCAGCCACCTCATTCTCTTACGTCCCCTTTTTCTTTTGCCCTCAATCTTTCCCACCATTAGGTTCTTTTCCAGTGAGTCCTTCCTTCTTATTAGTGCAACTATATCTCTGCATATACATGAAAATGTTAAATGATCAACAAAAAGAAGTAGTTATTTCTCATAAAGGTTCATTTATTGATGATATAATGTTTCTTTGTTTATTTCATTTACTATATATAGGCACCCTGGTTATAACAAACTCTGAGTGGTTCTCATAAACTGCTTTCTTGCTACAATTCTCTTTTTCCTCAAAATATTCAAATCAGCTAATGAAATAAATGATTTTTTTTTCTTATGTAGTGGGCTATAAACCTGAAGATTATGAATTCTAGTCCTGCCTTGGGCACAAAGCCAGCTGAACGGCTTTGGGCCAGTCGCTCTCTCTTAGCCTTAGGAAGAGGACAGCAGCAATCCACTTTGGCAAATATTGCCAAGGAAACTACAAGGACTTCTTCATGTAGCTGCTAGGATTCAATACTGCCTCAAAGGTCAAATAATAAATTATCATCATCATTATCATCATTATCACCATATAGTGGCAGAGAATAAATGTTGCTAGTATCTTTATGCCTTTAAACTTCTAGGTCTCTTTCTGAGATACTGCTTGAGCTTGCAGATATTTTTTTATTGTGCATAGCTCTGTCTAAACAAAAAAGTAAAAGAAAAACCATTTCTAACCATTAGTTAGAAATACGACGTAGAAGTTGGAACGCAAAAGAATCAGGCTAGGTGGACATGGAAAGAGATACTATGTATGTATTAGAATGTAGGTGTTAGAATGATAGATAAGTTGACATTCTAGAACAGTGATGGTTAACCTTTTGGTGCTGAGTGCCAAAAGTGTGCACCTGTGCATGCAAATGCACGCACAAATGCCCCAATCCCCCAAATGCAATGCAAATGCCCCCCGCACATGCCCCCTGTCCCCATGCATGCGCCCCACCCCTCCCGGCCCCCATTTTGGCTTCTCCAAAATGGGGGAAGGAGGCTGTTGCAGGAGGCTTTCCAGGCCCAAAATGGGGCACTGGGGGTCTTGTGTGGTGCCCCTGCGCCCTATTTGTCTTCCCCCATCTACACAGTTTCTTTCCCAGCACACTCTAGCTTTCTTCTGCATAACTGCCACCAAGTGGCACCTGCAGAGGATGGAACCTGCAGAGATTGGGGAAGGCATGGGTGGCAGAAATGCAGGAAATAGCTAGGGCATGCTGGGGCAAGAAACTGTGGAGATTGGGGAAGACCCTGCCCCTCCGCGCATACACAGTAGAGACCCAAAGACCAGCTGGCCAGTGGGAGGCATGTGTGCATGCACGGTGAAACTGGGTTGGGGCAGTGACTGGCATGCCAGTAGAGAGGGCTCTGCGTGCCACCTGTGGCACGCGTGCCATAGGTTCTCCATCACGGTTCTAGAATATGATGGTCAGAAATAACTGTACAACACCAACACCGTTTAAAATAGTATATATGTTATTTTGTTTTTACCTTTGTTTCATGGCAAGTGAAATGCCAGGACAATTACACTGTATTGAATATATTTATACGTAAACAATAAAAATATATATTTTTTAAAAAAGTAAAAGAAAAAAAGAGCATTCTCCTGAATCAGATGCACAGTGGATTACTTTGGAACAGGAGGGATACATAAGTGTTTTCAATTATTATTTGCAATATATCATGGTCTAGAATCTTGGCTATTAACTTCTTTAATAAGTATAGATTATTCGACCATGATATTTTAATTGGAGACTGTAACGTATTGGCATATGGAGATGAGCAGTCCTTCAGGCGTCTGACTTCAAGCTTTGCAAAACAGTGGAAGTTAAATATAGACTTAGAGTTTATACTACCTACTCTAGCTTAGTGTCTTGAAGAAGCTTCATTATCTGACTGATACCTCGTGGTCCTCACCTTTGACCATTGCTGAGTGGGAAAAGCAGCTAAATCTGTAGCCAATATGTCTTAGTTGAAATATGAGGAACATTTGTGACGCTGCAGGAGGAGAAGGCGGTGACTGTGAGACCTGATTTTTAAAAATCCAGCTGACCACTGGATGGTAGTAAAGACATACAGAAAATCTTTGCTGGTACCTAGTGATCATGCAGTTTTTGTAGTGTGTACAGGCCTGGTCCTACGGTTAGACAGAATGACAGAACTACCCCACATTGCATGTTTTAGGGTGCAGCAATACTGGCAACTTTCATTAATTCTCTAGCTGTTTCTCATTGTGGAGAACTTAGTGTATTGGTGGAAGTGTTGAGCTAAGCTTGGGAAAACTGGGCTCAAGTCTACCTTAAATTATTGAAAACTCACTGGGTGGGTGATTTCTCAGCTTAATACACTTCTCAATGTTGTCATTAGCACTTAGCAATAGCAGACAAACGCCACTTCACAGTGCTCTACAGCCCTCTCTAAGCAGTTTACAGAGTCAGCATATTTCCCCCAGCAATCTGGGTCCTTGTTTTACTGACCTCGGAGGATGGAAGGCTGAATCAACCATGAGCCTGATGAGATTCGATCTGCTGAACTGTAGGCAGCTGGCAGTCAGCAGAAGTAGCCTGCAGTTCTGCATTCTAACCACTGCACCACTGTGGCTCTTAAATTAATAAATGTAAGATTTAACATATTTAACAGATTAACAAAGTTGGAAGGGACAGATAATTTAGAACCCCCTATAAATCCTCTTGAACTTCTGAATGAAAGGTAGGTTAGTAATATTTGTAGTGGTAGTAGTAATGGTAAAGCCACATTTTTCCAGCCTTCCCTAAATGAATTTATTGCTATGGCTATGGCAGAAGATACTATCCCAATGCCCATATTGAAGAAAGATTTAAATTCCAATCCAATCAGTAACTGCATTTGAACTGGGGAAAAGGTGTTTCTGGCAATAAACTATTTTGAGTCTTGTCTGACTAACAGTACAGTAGTTTTGATTCAAAGAACTATCTCCAGCAAAAACTTCTATAATAAGTTCTAGCTCAGCATGTCAGTATCATGGTTTTCAAAATGAAATATCCAACTGTGTCTTCCTCCTATTCATCTTTAAGCAGCAGGTATTACAACATGTGAAACTCACTAATCACCACAGTCATCTGTAGCAAACAGCATTTTTATATACTGTTTCTTCTTCTGAAATTCCGGTTACAGCTGAGCATATAAATCAGTGATGGCAAACCTTTTTGCCGACGCTTGCCAAAAGCAGGGAGAGCGTGGGGGGTTGCAGGTGCGGGTGCCCACATCCATAATTCAAAGCACCCCGCCCCCCCGCGCATGCGCACATGACCCCCCACACACTTCCCCTTGCTTTTGGCACGTGATGGCACGGTGGGCCCAGTAGGACAGTTTTTCCACCTCCCCAGGCTCCAGAGGCTTTCTAGGCGCCTGGGGAGGGCAAAAACAGCCTTCCCCATCCCCCCAGAGACCAAAAACAGCCAGTTTCCCGACTTCCGATGGGACTGGAAGGCCTGAAAATCAGTTGACCGGTGCGCGCATGCACACTGGAGCTAAGCTAGGGCAACACTCACGTGCCCACCAATATGGCTCCGCGTGCCACCTGTGGCACCCGTGCCATGGGTTTGCCATCAAGGATATAAATGATGATACCTGGGAATCAGTCCTAAAACTTCCTCTCTGAAAAATTATCCCTGGTATCAATTAAACTTGTTAGGCATCTCAGACAGTTGAAGCTTGAAGTTCTAAAATTATGAATTTAAAACAAAAATAAAGTATGGAAATGTTTACAGTATGTTGTTGAAGGTGCCTAAAATTCAACAGCTCAATTCTTCAGCAGGCAAGCTAAAAATCAACCATTGGGATAACTGATTCTGCATGCAGAAGGACAGATCATGTTGCTTTGAGTTCTTTTTTTTTTTTATTGAAAAAGTTTTACAATAAAAAATTTTTCCCCCTTTTTTCACCCCTACCCCCTCCCCCACCCTCTCATGCCCCCCACCCTCCCCCCAACCCCACCCCCTCCCTCTCCCACCCACCCCTGACTTCCGCTACACATTCTTAAGAAAGAAAAACAACAAGAATTTATAACAACAAAGAAAACAAATACTATTATATATTCAGTTCTAAGTTAAGAGGAAGAGGAAAGAAAGAAAGAAATTAAAAAAAAAATAAAAAAAATTAAAAAAATAATAAAATAAAATAAAGTAGTACAAAGAAAGACCCATAAACATAAATATTTGTCTAAGCTTAACAGTATTGTAATAAAAAAAAACACCAGAAAAAATAACCATTATAATATTTAACACAATTTAAAAACAGAGAAAAATAAAAATGAAAGAAACATTACTAACATTACTAATCATATACCATACTCAATCACTCCAAAATTATATAACTTACTTGTTCATATTAAATAATGCCACATATTTTAGTCCGAACTACTCCCCCTAATTCAAAAGCCCAGAAATCCCCCCTTCAAAGAAAGAAAAAAAAAATAAAGTATACAATATAATATAATTATGCATATATTGTTATAATTTTCCATAACTCGAATTACAATCTTCTCTTCTTCCTGATTGAAGTTAGGTCTTCTTTCTTCACCTGTATCCAATTCCAATACTCTTCATCTTCTATCTGCCCCCATCAGTAAAACAAAACATTCCACATGAACCCCCCGTGTGACTTTATATAGATAACATCCAACCAAGAAGATAATCACTCCTCTAGGTAGAATCATTCAAACAAACGTGTTCTATTTCAACGAGAAAAAACCCAATGCAGCTCCTTAGAAACAAAAAAATCAAGGAAAAAGAAAAAAAATCCTATAGACTGCATTCCCAGATGTTCTTATAAAAACTGTTTCAAATCCTGCCACCCTTTGTCATTCACTCTTGGTTGTAAGACATTTTCATTTCCATTCTTTGCTCTTGGATGATAAATTCCAAAAAAAAAAACTATGATAGGGTAATCACAAAACGCTACTACTATATAGATAGCATCCAACCACGAAGATATTCATTCCTCTAGGTAGAAACATTCAAACTAGCGTATTCTATTACAACAAAAAGAAACCCAATGCAGCTCCGCCAAACCTTAATGACAGAAAGAATCAAAAAAAAGAAGAAAATCCTAGCAACTGCATGCCCAAATGTTCTCATAAAGTTGTTTCAAAACCTGCCACCCTTTTACTCCTTCTGGTTGTTAGATATTCTCCTTTCCATTCTTTCCTCCTGGATGATAAGTTCCAAAAAAAAAAACTATGATAGGATAATCACAGAACGCTGCTACCATTGCAGCCCTCTGTTAAGCTTGCTCAAGATGTTAAATCCAATTCGAAAATAAGAAAAAGAAACTCCAAATCAGGATGAAGACTTTATAATCCTTAAATCCAAATCCATATAAACTTTAGGAAGTTTATAACCAATTTTCACAATTATCCAAGCTTTCTGATAACAGCTGCATCTGATGAAGGACTCTACGACACTCGTTAGTTACCTCTCAAATTTCCTCGTTAAAATCTGGTTCCTGCTGCTCGATATCACCATCCTTTTCTTGCGGAGCGTTGGACCTCTGCTGCTGATCATCTTGAATTATAGTATTTTTTAAATCTTGCTCCAGCAGTACAAGATCCGGTGCTCCTAGTCTAGGTTCACTGGTGTGGTCCATAATAAGATCCTCAGAGAAACCAGATTGCACTCCTTGTGCTTTTAACATTCTTTGATTCATTCTTTGAGTCTCATCCTTCTGTTTACCTTTTACAAACTCTCTTTCTTGTTTCTTATTCTTGAGGTCTTCCGAAGCTCCCTTAAAAATATTTTTATAAAAATGTTCCGCTTTCTCAATAGTATTCAAACAATATCTCACGCCATAATATCTAAAAATTATGCCAACTGGTAAATCCCATCTAAATGGGATATTACTTTCCTTCAATTCTTTAGTTAAGAAAGCAAATTCTTTCCTTTTCTTTAGAACCTTCGGTGGTAACTCTTTAAAGATATTAATTTGTTCACCTTCTACTTGCGCTCTGGCAGAATAGGACCTTTGTAAGATGTCATCTCTCAACCTTTTATCAGTAAAGTAAACAACAACATCTCTGGATAAATTCCTTTGTTTAGCTACTCGTGAGTTGACTCTGTAGACTTTCTCTATACAACCAAGAATTATCTCATCCTCAAGCTCTAGTAGTTCAGCAAAAACCTTTGCAATAGTTGCTTTTAAATCTCTCTGGTTTTCTTTAATACCTCTTACTCTGATTGCTGAGGCCATAGTTTTAATTTGAAGCATGATAATATCATTCTGTATAGTCTGATTACAAATCTCAGCTTTCACAAACCTTTCTTGTATTTCTTGAATCTGGGAGCCAAATTTACTGCTAATTTCAGTTACTTTCTCCTCCATTTCAATCACCACATTTGAAAGATCTGAAATTACTTTAACAATAGTTTGACTTAATTGGTCATGCTTTCCAGCAGTCAAATCCACAAGATTCTTCTGTGAGTTTTTAATTTTGTCAACTACACTCGATAAAGAAGTTGTTATAAATTCTTTTAAGTCCCCTTCTGCCAATCCAGACAATTGCACCATCTCAGCTTTGCTCTTCAGCTGGCTCAAGGGGGAGCCCCCCCTTCCTTTAGTCATCTTTATTTTACTTTAAATGGCTTTACTATGCTTTACTTCACTTTGCCATACTTTACTTTAATCCTTGTTTTAAAGAAAAATATCCAGAAAAAAGGAAAAAAAATTTTTTTTCTTCTTACTTTAAGTGACTCTCCCATAGCAAAGTATTCATTTCAAAGCCTCCATTTTCAATCACTCTGGCATTTTTTTCAATTAAGATCAGTCGCCATCTTAAAAAAACTTTTTTAGAAACTTTCACTTCTCTTCCTCTCCTTCCCCCCTCCTCTCATTCCTCTTCAATAAAAAATTAGTAAAAAAAAAAAAAAATCCATACTTGCTTCATCTTTGCTTCTTTCTTTTTCAGCTTGCTCCATAGACGCTGTGGTGTTGCTTCCAGCGTCTGGCTCCGCTAGTTAACTAACTAGCGGAGGACAGTCTCGTCGCGGAGCCTCTCTGGAGGTATAGAGGGGGCCATCCTTCTGAGCCCTCCCCAGGACAAACGAGACGATCCTGGGGCGACTCAGGGGGCCCAGCCTCACCCCCAGAAGCTCTGCCTGCTCCTCCCGCTGAGGAGCAGGTTGTTCGAGCCGCCTGCCAGCTGTGAGGCGGCTCTATACGCAGCGAGACGCCGGCGGGCATGAAGGAGCCCGCTGCCGACGAGGAAGGCGCCACCGGAAGTCGTTGCTTTGAGTTCTTTTCTTTGGCTTCAAAACCATGATTTGTGCCCTAGGGTTATCATATATCAGTACATAAAACTATTCACATAAGGTTTATAGTTCAAATGGTAAATCCAGTCACTTGCAAAATGTTGACCCAAGTGAGTCAGTTGAGGAAGCTTGATCTTTTAGATTGATGAAAATACAATTTTAAGGATGTCAAATTGAAGTTCAAAAGTGACATGCACTGTCATGCAGATAAACAGTATTGCCAATAGCAATGCCATCCTTCATAAATCCATGTCTTGCCAATCCTAACTATCACACTGATTACAGAAGCTACTAAATGAATGTTTTATGTATAATGCATAACCCCACAGAATTAAACCATGACCAATTTAAACATAAAAGGGAACATTTATCTTTTAAGAGACACTTAAAGAAAACTGGTCTTAACAAAGCATACAAAATCATTTACTAAAATAAGCAAATCTGTCAGTTTGGACTGGCGATTGATTCCAATTAACCTAAAACAATGGGTTTTTGAGTAGACTTTTGGTATCAATTGAATTAAAGTTATTCCTGAATCAAAAGATATGCTTGCACAGTTGGACTTAAAAATATCCATTTATCATAGCTATTTCCTTTGACTGAAGAAAGAAAAAATAATCTATAAACCTTTTGCTTTCATCCTTTTTTTCTTTAAAGTCATTAGAAAAATTAAAACTGATACGGGGTAACACAGCTCACTTTTATGGGCTCTCATTCATGGCTGCATTAATATGCCTTCCTGCAGTTCCTGGGTTGCCAGAATAGTATGCCAGCATACATTCATTGCTTTGATGGCTAAGCTCTAATTTGCCTCATATTTATTTATTTATTTATTTATTTATTTATTTATTTATTTATTTATTTATTTATTTATTTATTTATTTATTTATTTATTTATTTATTTATTTATTTATTTATTTATTTATTTATTTATTTATTTATTTATTTATTTATTTATTTATTTATTTATTTATTTATTTATTTATTTATTTATTATTGCGATTTATATGCCACCCTCCTCCTGGAGGACTCAGGGCGGCTTACAGAGCAAAAATCGATAATACAAACCACAATACAAATTAAAATCCCCATTAAAACCAAATTAAAATTATTACAGTATGTAAACCCCAACAGATCCGTCCATTTGGTGAAAGAGCCATGTCTTCAGTCCATGGTGAAAGGAGAGGAGGTCGGGGGCTGTCCTGAGCTTGGTGGGCAAACCATTCTAGAGGGTCAGCACTCCGACAGAGAACACTCTCCCACTGGGAGCCACCAGCCGACATTGTTTGGCTGACAGCACTCTGAGGAGGCCTGCTCTGTGAGAGCGCATGGGACGATGGGAGGATGGCAGGAGATGGTCCTGCAAGTACCCTGGGCCTAAGCCATGTAGGGCTTTATAGGTGAGCACCAGCACCTTGAAACGAACCCAGAGAACCACCGGCAGCCAGTGCAGCTCACTCAGGAGAGGTGTTACACAGGACTAACGAGAAGCCCCCGTAACCGCCTGCGCAGCCGCATTCTGGACTAGCTGGAGCCTCCGGGTGCATCCCAAGGGCAGCCCCATGTAGAGGGTGTTACAGTAATCCAACCGAGAAGTAACAAGGGCATGAGTGACCGTGGCGAGGGCATCTCGGTCTAGGAAAGGGCACAACTGGCGCACCAGGTGTACCTGTGCGAAAGCCCCCCTGGTTACAGCCATCAAATGATCATCCAAGACAGCCGAGGATCCAGGAGGACATCCAGATTGAGAACCCTATGGGAGGGAGTAAGAGTCTCCCCTCCTATCACTAGTTATGGAACCTCTAGATCCTGAGATGCTGGCATCCACAGCTATTCAGTCTTGGATGGGTTGAGTCTGAGTCTGTTTCTTCCCATCCAAGCCTGCACCGCTTCCAGCAGCAGGACATCATAGAAAGGGCATCCCCAGGGTGGTCAGGGGTGGAGATATAAAGCTGAGTATCATCCACATATTGGTGATACCTCACCCCAAAACCACGGATGATCTCACCCAGTGGCTTCATGTAGATGTTAAAGAGCAGGGCGGAGAGTGAGGGGCCTCTGGGAGGATCTCTGCCCATACAAACTGTGAGCGACCCGAGAGGTAGGAGGAGAACCACTGTAAAACAGTGCCTTTTATCCCCAATCCCCCGAGTCGCTTCAGCAGGATACCATGGTCGATGGTATCAAAAGCCACTGAGAGGTCAAGAAGGATCAGGATGGAGGTACAACCCCCATCCTGCGTGCACCAGAGATCATTCACTAGGGCGACCAATGCCGTTTCCGTGCTGTGACCACACCTGAAACCAGATTGGTAAGGGTCGAGGTAGTCTGTTTCCTCCAGGAATTGAGAGAATTGCTGTGCCACCATGGACTGAACAATCTTTGCTAAAAAGCGAAGATTGGAGACTGGACGATAGTTGTTAAGGGAGTCAGGAAAGGGAGTTGTTAAGGGAAATGATGAATTTCCCTAATGTGGAAACAGTCAAGGGTTTTTTTTTTTTGTTTTTTTGGAAAAGTTTTTCAGTTTTATTTCTTATACACATAATATAAAATGTACATTTTCTTATACATACTTAATCACACATATACATATTTTCCTTAAGGAAAGCACTAAACTAAAGCATTTTAATTACATTCGGAATTGCTCTTCTACCCTTTCTTACCTCATTTCACAACAACCCTTTTTCTCCTCCTCCTCTTTCCCTTCCCTCCCTCTTCTCCTCTCCTACTTTCTCCTTCCTTCTCTCCTACCTCATTCTACTTCCCCTTCCTTTCCCCCACACCTTTCCTCTCTTCTTTTCCCCCTTCTCTCCTCTCCTACACTAGTCCCTATCCTTCCTTCCTCTCCTTTTCCCTTCCTTCCATTCTTCTCCCTCCTTCCCTCTCCTCTTCCTACCCTCTCCTCCTCTCTCCTTTCTTTCTCCTTTGCTGTGGAATATTCTCCTTGTTTGGTATCCGAGCAATTCCTCTTTTTAATAGTATATACTTTCTTTCAATTTCTTTTCCGATTTATTCTATCTATCAGTATTATCATCATAATTGTGTAATTGCTTCGCCTTCCTTATTAAAATAGTTTTATTTTACCTTTTACACAAAATTAAACCCTAGCATCCCCCCATTACCTTTCCCTCCTCCCTCCCCCTCACACTTCCCAGAGCAGAGTACAGAGTATTTCATCTAACAATCTTAGACAAACATATGCTAACTGTCTATAAACACTTTTCCCACCCTTTCACACTTTAACTCCCTTTTTACATAATTAAATGATAAATATTTATATTCATTCGTATGCAGTTTGAAACTTTTTAGTCCCAAATTTACTTTGTATGTAGTCAATCCAGCTTCTCCATTCCAAAATATAACTTTCTTGTGTTTGATCTTTCAAATATGCAGAAATTTTTGCCATTTCCACTAAATTGGATACTTTTAATGTCCATTGTTCTATGGTAGGTAGGTTTTCCTTCTTCCAATATTGTGCCACCAAAAGTCTTGCTGCAGTTATTAAATTTAACATCAGTTTAGTTTCTCTAACAGTACAGTCTCTAATAATACCCAACAAGAATAACAGTGGAGTAAAACTTATCTTTTTCTTTAAAATCTTCTGAATAATCCACCATATTTTGATCCAAAAAGCTTTAACTTTTTTACATGTCCACCATATATGATAATAAGTTGCATCTCCACAGTCACATCTCCAGCACTTAGGTTGTTGATTTGGATACATATATGCTAACTTTTTAGGATCTAAATGCCTTCTATAGTACATTTTATAAAAATTCTCTCTTAAGTTTTTTGCTTGTGTAAATTTTACATTTCTAACCCATATTTTTTCCCAAGTTTCCATCATTTATTGGTTCCTGAAAATTCTGTGCCCATTTTATCATACTATCCTTAACCAGTTCCGTTTCTGAGTCTATTTCTATCAGTGCATTATATAGCCTTTTTATATGCGATTGACTTTGATCTCTAATTTGTTTTACCAAATTTTTGTCAGTTTTCATTATGCCAATTTTCTGATCTTTCCATCTAGCTTGTAACTGTCCAAACTGGAACCAAGTCTGTACTATCTTTTCTTCTTTTAATACATTTAATGGTTTTAACTGCATTATATTCCCTTCCATTTTAAGAAGCTCTTTATATGTAATCACATCTTGTTTTTGCTCCACACTTACACTTTCAATTGCATGCCTGGGTATTGCCCATATAGGTATTTTATAATTTATCTTATGTTGATATTTTTTCCAGACTCGCAACAAGGTGTTCCTTAATATGCAAGTCTTGAAGACCTTAGCCATCTTTTTTATCATAAAATAAATATGCATGCCAACCATATAATAAATCCGCTTTTCTCTGCTTTGGCTGCCATAGTAATGGAGGGAGGGTGTGTGTGTCTAGCCGGGCTATGTACGCTGACCAGGAAAATGAAACTGATTCTTAAGACTTATTAATGAACCTTTAAAGCTGCTATCGGGTCAATGGCCACAGCATTCCTGATGGTGATTGATGACACTGCCAGATGTGTGCTCCCACCTGACCTCTGGGAGACCTTTGGATTGGATGATTTATGGTGGACAGTTGGAGGAGATGCTTTCTATCTGTAACTTTCTCACTTTTTGCCTTATATCCTGCTTTTCTTTGGTTGCGTTCACTTCATATCTAGTAAAAGTACCATACTTTATTCTTTAATGGAGTCTGGGTCAGCTTTTCCTGGATTTTGAAGGAAGCATACCTGACATTAAGCAGGATCTCACTCTCAGCCATCCCCGGCAAACACTGAGGGGGCTGAAAACCACAGGATGTCTGATCAAGAAGGTGATTTTGATCAGATGGGAGCATCTGGCTCAGCAATGACTTCATGCCAACCTGGGGAAGAGGCTGTGGTGTGGATAGAGAATTTACAGCTGAGAGAGGAGCCAGACGAAGCCAGATGGTCGAGGGTATAGGAAGGTTACCGGAACTGGCAAGGACCCCCTATGGAGTAACCAGCTTGAGACCCCATAGGGGGGAGGCCGTGTGGCTGCAAGAGCAAAAACAAAACCTCATGATGGCTAAAGCAATGCAACTCCTCCACGATGTTGAAGAAAGCCAGAAAAACTGTGAGTTTTACACACCCCTTGAAGAGAAGGGAGGAGAATACTCCAAAGTGAATCCAGAGGAGGGTGCTTGTGGGGGAGAGGAAGAGGGAGCTGGTGAGGATACCTCTCAGGCTTCGGGTGGCCAAGCGAAGGATGCAGCAACCCAGGGACCCCCAGCCTTGCAGGCCCCACCCCGCAGACGCAAGAAACCAAAATTCCCCCCCCCCTGCCCAGAAAATATGGAGGCTCTTCTTAACCCAAGTGTAGAATCACATGCAGGACTGGGGGGAGGATACCTATTGGATGCAGCTCAAGTGAGATGTGTCACTAATGCCTTAGAGGGAGTGGCAGCAGAATGGATGGTTGTCCTCCACAATAACAATTCCTCCCTGCTGTGAAACTACAACCTATTCATGGGAGCTCTTAGGAGGCAGTTTGAAGACATCTAGCGGAAGGTGAGACTCCAAATGAAGGGCATCCAAGAGGGCCAGAGATCGGTAGCAGAATACACCCAAGAATTTCGTGAGCTGGCACCTTTCATGACAGCTCTCTGCTGGAGAGCTTTAAAGATGGACTGAATGAAGAAGTCTACAAGGACTGTAGAGCACAGGGGCATCCCCAAAGATTTGCAGAGTTGGTACATAGTATCTGAGGATGTAGAAATTGAGATAGCCCAAAGCCAACTCTGAGGAGGCTGTGCAGGGGAGCCTTCATCCTCCTACTACCGCAAAGGAGCCCCAAAGGTGGCCGGGGAGGAGGGCAGAGTCCAAGCCCAAGCCGAAGCCCTTCAGGTGCTTCAAGTGTGGCAAGGAAGGTCACTGGGCTGCTGAATGTTTCTCCAAGCCAGTGCCAAATCCTACCGGCAGAAGGCCTAAGAAGACGGACAAACTGCCCATGAAAGTTCGTGAAACCGCGCTGGAAGGGGAAGTTGTTGAGTTCGCTCCCTGGACCAAGGGTGAGTTGGGACCTCTGACCAACGCGGACGACAGCGAGACCGACTCTGACTCCGACTCCGATGATATGGTGAGTCACACTGAGGGCCCCATGATCTTCCCCGTAGAATTAAGGGTGCCGTCCACAGGGGCCCATGCACAGATGCCAGCCCTATTAGACTCTGGGTGCACCAGATGCATAATCAGCCCGAAGGTAGTAGAGAAGATGGGCCTGAGACTAAAAACATTAAAAAGGCCCATTGCGTTTGTCAACTAGATAGATCGATGGCAGGAGGGGGCCCAACCATTTTTGTAACTGAACTCACTGAAATGCAATTAGGGGATCACATAGAGACTCTCAGTTTTATTGTGGCCCCTAGCATGGAATGACCCCTTATACTTGGCCTGCCCTGGCTACATAAATGGAACCCGTGAGTCAACTGGAAGATGGGGGTCCTGCACATTTGTGCTAGGAACCTGCCACTAGAGAGGGAAGAACCCCCCCCCCTTGAGGACAGAGAAAAGCACAAAGAGGCAGAGATGGCAATAGACCTCATTGAAGGGGAAGAGAAAATTCCAAAGGAGTATTGGGATTTCCGTGAAGTTTTTAGCGAAAGGGCCTTGGATGTGCTACCCCCCGCCCCGAGCTACGGACTGTACCATTGAGATACTCCCTGAGGTAAAGGTCAGTAAAGGTCATTGGGTAAAGCCAAAAATTTACCCAATGACCCCTCGTGAGCTGGGGGAATTTCGAAACTTCATTGACAAAAACCTAGAAGGGGGTTCATCCAACCAGCTAGGCCACGGGTGGCAGCGCCAGTACTGTTCCGGGAAAAAGAAAGATGGCTTCTTTCATTTGGTAGTTGATTATAGGAACCTCAATGCCATTTGCATGGAAAATGTCCACCCCCTACCCCTCATGAAGGACATGTTAGCCCACCTAAGGAAGGGAAAAGTCTTCACCAAACTTGATTTACTTGAGGCTTACTACAGAGTGCGAATTAAGGAGGAGGATGAATGGAAAACAGCATTTAACTGCCCGCTGGGCTGTTTCCAGTTTTGAGTGCTCCCTTTTGGACTACAAGGAGCCCCTGCAATGTTCATGCAATTGATCAATGAAGTTCTGCATGAGCATTTGTACAAGGGGGTGCTGGTTTATTTGGATGACATTCTTTTTTTTATTGAAAAAGTTTTACAAATACAAAATTTTCCCCCTTTCCCCCCCTTCCCCTCCCCAACCCACCCTAATCCATCCCTCTCCACCCTTGACTTCCCTTATAATCATAAAAATTACTATACATTTTTATCTCTCCCAGATATTAAAAGGGTGAAATTCAAGTCATATCATATCATATATCATATCATATCATATCATATCATACCATACCATACCATACCATACCATACCATACCATACCATACAGTTCCCTCAGCTATTCTACCCCCTGTCAGTACTAAAAATTTCTAAATAACATTCAGATAATAGCTATCTGATACTTCCTTAATTTATAATTAATCTACACATAATATGTCCCAAATGTTACAAAGTAAAATCCAGATCATAATTCCCCCCAGATACTTTACACCCTGTATACTATAACTTTCAACAAAATATAACATTTTCTATATAACATTCTGCACTGTATAACAGTTTATACTTAACATTCAGCTAAAAGCTATCTGATACTTCTTAGTTTGGTATTTATTCTGCACGTAGTCTATCCATTTCTTCCATTCCCACACAAAAGTTTCTTGGGTCCTGTCTTTTAGATATGCTGATATCTTTGCCATTTCTGCAAAACTGGCCACCTTCAAGGTCCATTCTTCAATAGTGGGTAAAATATCCTTCTTCCAATATTGGCCAATCAATAACCTAGCTGCTGTAATCATATATAATATCAATTTTTTTTCACTCAATGAGAAATCCTTAACTATACCCAGTAGAAATAACTGGAGAAAATTGAAGTTTCTTCTTCAGCACATTTTGCATAACCCACCAAATTTTAATCCAAAAGGCCTTCACTTTTCTGCACGTCCACCATATATGGAAATATGTAGTATCTAAACAATCACATCTCCAGCATTTTGGCTGTATATTAGGATACATACATGACAATTTCTTAGGATCTAAATGCCACCTATAAAACATTATGTAAAAGTTTTCCCTCAAGTTCTGTGACTGAGTAAATTTAACATTCTGGACCCATATCTTTTCCCATGTTTCCATCATAACTGGTTCTGCAAAATTTTGTGCCCATTTTATCATACAGTCTTTAACCAATTCGTTTTCAGAGTCTCTTCTAACAAGATATTATAAACCCTCTTAATATGCATTGGGCCTTTCTCTTTTATCTGTCTCACCAATTCCTCTTCATACATCATTAAACCAATTTTTTGATCTTCCCTCCATCTTGATTGAAGTTGACTATACTGTAGCCAAGTTAAATTAATCCCTTCTTCCAACAGAGTATTAAATGTCTTTAGATTCCATCTGCTCCCATCTTCAAAAAGTATCTCTTTATATAAAATCCCCCCGAGTGACTTTATATTCCATATAATGTGACCAAGATCCAACCACAAAGGTATTTTGTAATCCAATTTAAGATGGTGCTTCTTCCATACTCTCATCAGAGAATTTCTAAGTATGTGGCTTTTAAATAATGTATCAACTTTATTTTCATAAAATAAATATGCATGCCAACCAAATTCCAAATCGTGACCTTCTATATTCAGTATCTCAGTCATTGTCATTCCAAACCAATCATTCGCTTGTGTCAGCGCTGCTGCTTCATAATATAGTCGTAAGTTTGGAACTTTCAGGCCACCTCTTTCATGAACATCTTGCATAATTTTCAGTTTAACACTTGGCTTTTTCTCATTCCAAATAAATTTGTTCACTCCTTTTTGCCAATCTATCAAGTTTTTATCACTTTTAAGCACCGGAATCATTTGAAACAAAAATAAAAATCTTGGTAGAACGTTCATCTTAATTGCTGCTATTCTCCCAAATAAAGATAGTTGCAGCTTTTTCCAAGTTTCCATATTGTTTTGCACCTTTCGCCACAACACTTCATAATTATTTTGAAAAAGTTTTATATTTGAGGCTGCAACTTGCATTCCTAGATATTTCACCTTTGCAACTATTTCAAAGCCTGCCAACCTTTCAAGATCCTTCTTTTGACCTTCTGACATGTTTTTAACTATCATCTTGGTTTTTTTCTGATTCACTCTAAATCCTGATACCATACCATATTCTTCTATAATGACTTTCATCTATATTCTTCTATAATGACTTTCATCTGGATTATTGATTCCAATGGCCGTGTTAGGGTAACAACCAGATCGTCTGCAAATGCCCTCCTTCTGTAATCCTTTTGCCTTATAGCTATTCTGTTCAGAGTACTTGAGTCCCGTATTGAATTCAACAAGACTTCTAAAGTCAAGATAAACAACAGTGGAGATAACAAACAACCTTGTCTTGTTCCTTTTTGTATATTAAAATTTGTTGTTAAACTTCCATTAATAATAATTTGTGCTGTTTGCTCTTGATAAATTGCTAAAACCGCCTGGACAAACTGATCTCCAAAGTTCATTTTTGTTAAAGTCTTTAATAAAAAGTTCCAGTTGACACGATCAAAGGCCTTTTCCGCATCCAAAAACACCAGCACTGCAGGGATCTGTTTACTTTTCTCAAGATGTTCCAATAAATCTATGATTTGCCTCACATTATCCTTCATGTATCTGCCTTCTATAAATCCAGCTTGATCATGATAAATCACCTCTTGCATAACTGGCATTAATCTGTTGGCTAATACTTTTGCAAAAATTTTATAATCCGTATTCAGGAGAGATATTGGTCTAAAATTTTCCGGTTTTGTAGAACCTTCCTCTTTTGGTATCAATGAAATAAAAGCTGTCTTCCATGAAGGGGGTATTTTCCTCCCTTTTTGTATGCTACGAAATAAGTCTTTAAGGTGTTCAATCATCTCTGTTTGTAGAGTTTTATAATACACCGCTGTTAGACCATCCGTCCCTGGAGCTTTAGCGGCTTTCAGTTGTTTGATTGCAAAAATAATCTCCTCAGCTGTTATTAATTGATTCATTCTTTCCTTTTGCTCTCTAGAGATTTTTGTGTCTACTTTCTTCTAAATATTTATCTATAAGCTCATTCTTTATATCGTCTTTAGCATATAGTTTAGAATAATAATCTAAAAAAGCTTGCTTAATTATATTTTGCTGAAAAACTTCCTTCCCTCCATATTCAATGTTATCAATGAGTCGAGAACTCTGCTGTTTTCTCAGTGTATAGGCCAGCCATCTGCCCGGTTTATTAGCATTACAAAATGTATTATGTTTTGCAAATTGCAAATTGGTTGCAGTTTGTTCCGCTATAAACATTTGAAATTGGTCTTTCAGAAGTTTTATAATTTCTTGTAACTTTTTATCCATCAGATTTTTTATAAGTAATTGTTCTTTTTTCTTTATTTCTGCTTCCATTTTTAATCTTTTCCTTTGTTGATTTAATTTATGTTTAGAATTCATATGAATCAGTACCCCTCGCATATACGCCTTACTTGCGTCCCAAACAATTTCAATAGGGGTACCCTTATTTGAATTCATTTCGAAAAATTCTTTTCATATGTTTTTTAAGTTCAATTATGTTCTTTTCATATCTAAACAAGTTTTTATTTAATCTCCAGGATCTTCTCTCCTTCTTTCCCATTTCTATTTCTATCCATATCGGGCTATGATCAGTTAGAGTCCTCGGAAATATTTTTGTTTTCCTTGTCTTTAACAATAAGTCAGCTGTAACTAGAATAAAATCAATCCTAGAAAGAGATCTATGTCGATCTGAGAAAAATGTAAAGTCCAATTCTTTAGGGTTCTGCACTCTCCATACATCTTTCAATTCCAAATCTTCTTTCATATCAAAAAAAGTCTGTGGTAATCTAGCACATGATTTTGCTAAACTCTTTTTGTCTACTTTAACATCTATCAGTCCGTTCCAATCTCCCATAATTAAAATAGATCTATAGCCCCATTACAGTATTTTAGAGTATAATAGTTTATAAAAGTTTTCCTGTTGTTGGTTAGGAGCATAGATTCCAATCAACAAAAGTGGATCATTCTGTGTATATAATTCAATTGCTATATATCTTCCACCATCATCTGCTTCTATAATTTTAGCTGATAATCTTTTGTTTATATACATCATAACACCATTCTTTTTTTCTGAGTTTGAAGATATAAATTGTACACCTAATTTAGAATTCATCAAATATTTTTGATCCTGCATTCTGATGTGCGTTTCTTGCAAACAGATAACATCATTATTAAATTGTCTCAAATAGTGAAATATTTTCCTTCTTTTCTGTGGTGAATTCAAACCATTCACATTCCAAGATAGAAATTTAATTGTCATTTGAAGTCTCATGAAGCATTGCAAGCATTTGCCGAAGTTTCTGCTCAAGAGTGGTAGTCTTCAGTCTAGCTCCTCTTATGGCTTCGGTTTTCTGTAGCTTACCATTAGCTCCATTCTTGTCTTGTGGTGGGATAGACCTCTGCTGCTGTTGCTTGTCTAAAATTTTCTTATGGGTTGCACGAGTTATATGATTGTCTTTAGGTTCCTGCAACAGTAGTTCAAGGTCCAATGCCACTTCTCTTGTGTTTCTGGGTAGCCCTTTTTTGGCCTCTGAGAACTCCAACAATGGTTCCTCCAAAGAGCCACCTGTTGCTCCTTGATTTTCCTCCAATGCTCGCTGAGTCTCCATTGCCTCCATCTCCATCTGCTTCAACTGTTCTTTAGTCTCTTGTTCAAATTCCTTCTCTTTGTCACCCTCCTCTATAGCTAGCACTGAAGATGAACGTGGAGATGCTGCTCCAGTTTTGAAGACACTGAAATAAAAATGTTCCGCTTTTTCAAGAGTATTTAGATGATATCTCTCACCTTGATATCTCAGTATTATTCCAGCTGGGGCATCCCACCTAAATGGGATCTGATTTTTCTTTAATTCAGTCACCAGGAATCCAAAATCCTTTCTATCTCTTAGCATCTTAGGCGGCAATTCTTTAAAGACACCAACCTCTTTTCCATTCACTTGAATAGTAGTAAGAAAGGACCTCTGCAGGATATCATTTCTCATTCTTCTATCAGTAAAGTAGACTACCACATCTCTAGGCAGGTTCCTTTGCCTCGCCACTCGAGAATTCACTCTGTAGACCTTGTCTATCTTACTAAAAATGTCTTCAGGATTTACCTTTAATATCACAGCAAGTGCATCAGCACAAGCTACTCTTAGATCTTCTCTATTATTTTCCTTTATTCCTCTCAATCTTAAAGCAAACTCCATAAATCTGAATTGCATCATTGTCACTTCATTTTCAATTCTTTGAGTCTTGATGTCCACATTAAAAAATTTATAATCAGTTGCCCTCATTTTAGATTCAAATTCTGAACTAAGTTCACCCACTTTTTTTTCAATCTCAACCACAGCTTCTGAAAGAACAATAACTACTGTAAGTTTATCTTGCTTCATCTTATCATATTTTTCTTGAACCACCTCCTTAATTTCCTGTTTCAATTTTTCCATAGCTTCAGATTGGTTCCCTAGAACCACAGCTATAAATTCTTTCAAATCTTTAAATCCAGTTTCCTGTGCTTGGCTCTGTGTCTGAGTCTCTGGCTGTTCTTTTGTTTGGTGAATAGGGGAACCCACCCCACCCTGCTGCTTTAGGAGCTGGCTTAGTCTGTTTTGAGGCCATGCCTCTGCACAATCTTATTATTTCTAAAAAGGAGGTCTTTCTCCCGTTTCCACCACCACAACCTTTTAGAAATTTCCCCAGCTTTGTAAGAGAGAAAAAATAGATTAAAAAAACACTCTGAAAGGACTTTTCTCTTTTCTTTTAACAAATGCTGTTACTTTAAGTACTTTGGATACTTTAGAGTGCGTTAGAATACACAGGCATTTCTACTTTTGTTTTCAGCTTTTTTTTCTCCACTGAAGCCGATCGCCATTTTGATTTAGTTTCACAACTTTCACTCCTTCTTCCTTCTTAAAATTATTGACAGGGCTAGCACAAATACTTGCATTTTTAAAGTCCCGGTTTCACCCTGCTTAATTTAAAGGCTTCTGCTGATTTTCAATGCTGGCGTTAATCACGTCGTCTGGCTCTGCTTATGCAGAGTTGTCCCCATAGTCCGGAGCCTCGGCGAGCTGGTTAGGGAGCCTCACCCTGCTTCCCCCCCAGAAGCGAAAAAGACAATCTGGGGGTTTCGCAGGGGGCTCTACCTTGTCCCGCCGGCTGTACTCACGTTCCTGTAAAGAAGACAGAGTTTTCCAAGCCGCCTCTCAGCTGTTGAGGCAGCTCTAACGGGCGGCGGGGCTGGCGGTCTTAAAGAGACTGTCTTGCGATGACGGAAGCACCAACTGGAAGCCTGTTTAGATGACATTCTTATCTACTCTGAGAACATGGACGACCATGTGAAATTGGTGTACGCTGTCCTGAAAAAACTCAGGGCTGCTGAACTGTATGCCAAGCTTTCCAAGTGCGAATTCCACCAAAGCAAAATAGACTATCTTGGATATTGCATCTCACATGAGGGAATAGAAATGGACCCTGGAAAGGTTTGAGTGGTATTGGAATGGACTGCGCCATGCACCTGCAAACAATTACAGAGTTTCTTGGGGTTTGCTAACTTTTATCGGCAGTTCATCCCCTCATTCGCCGAAATCGCACTGCCAATAACAAATCTCTTGAAAACAAAGGGTGAAGTAAAACCAAAATCCTCCCGAGCTCTTGAATGGATTATGGATTGTCAGGCGGCATTCGAAAAGTTGAAATAGTTGTTTGCTGCTGAACCAGTCCTCAAACATCCAGACATGGAAGAACCTTGTGTAGTACAGGCAGACACTAATGACGTAGCAGTAGGGTCCATACTTCTGCAAAAGAATGCAGAGGGAAAATTACAGCCTTGTGCCTATACATTCCGGAAATTGTCAGAGACTGAAAGAAGATGGGCCATATGGGAGAAAGAGGCCTTTGCAGTTCTCTGGGCACTTCTAACATGGAGACAATTCCTTGAGGGGGCTAATCATCCTTTGAAGTGTGGACTGATCATAAAAACCTGGAGGCTTTGAAAACCCCACATAAATTGTCACTAAAGCAAGTTCACTAGGCCCAGCACTTCAACCGTTTTAATTTCACCTTGCACTACCTCCCTGGTGGGAAGAACTTCATGGCAGATACTCTGTCCAGATTGCCTCAATACAACAGTACCAAGGAGGAAGTTGTTCACCCAATCATCCCTTCGACCCAACTGGTGGCACCAGTGACTACCAGAGCAAAGGCAAAGAGCGACCCAAACCTCTCGGGCAATTTGCTTCAGAGACTACAAGAGGCGTTAAAACCCAATGAGTGGTTCAGAGCCCACTCAAATGAATGTACACTTCGTGATGGACTAGCTTGGATTGGGTCCAAAATCTATGTTCCTGCCAGCCTGAGAGCAACATTTTTGCAGCACACTCATGACGCCAAGGCGGCAGGACACTTTGGATTTGTCAAGACTTTACATCTTGTTAAAAGACAATTCTGGTGCTCTGCACTCAAAAAGGACATAGAGACATATGTAGCTAGCTGCCCAGTATGCGCCTCAGCTAAGAGACCTCCGGGGAAGCCACCTGGTCTACTTTAGAGTGTAGCCACACCCAATGCCCCTTGGAAGGAGATATCCATGGATTTTATTGTAGACCTGCCAGATAGTGGGGGATACACAATCATATGGGTAGTGACTGACCTGTTTTCCAAACAAATGCATTTTATCCCATGTCCTAAGATCCCTTCAGTGAAAACCCTTGCTAAAATATTTATTCAACATGTGTATAGGTTACATGGGGCTCCGAAACGTATAATCTCAGACAGGGGGGTACAATTCACCTCCAACTTTTGGAAAGAGTTCCTGATGCTGATAGGCTCCGCCCAGGGGTTAAACTCCGCCTTCCACCCCCAGACAAATGGGGCCTGTGAGAGAACCAATTCCGTATTAGAACAGTATCTGAGATGTTATATAAATTATCAGCAAGATAACTGGGTGGATTTATTGCCATTTGCGGAGGTCACGTATAATAACTCCATACATAGCAGCACAGGGTTCACTCCGTTCAAGGTGGCTTCGGGCCAGGAGTTTGTGCCCATCCCAGAGCTATCTCAAGATAACCCAGAGAATCCTTCTTTGATTGAGTGGATCGAACAATTACGAGGGACTTGGGCAGTAACCCATAAAGCACTAGACAAAGCCCACCAAAGTCATAAAACCCAAGCTGACAAAAAGAGGTGCCCCGCACATGCTTATAAAGTGGGGGACATGGTTTATCTTTCTACCAAATATTTACAAACCCCTCAAAAATCAAAGAAGTTTGTGGATCCTTTCCCCATTACTCGAATCATTAACCCAATAACAGTTGAATTGGAATTGCCAAAGAATTTGCGACGAATTCACTCTGTGTTTCATGTTAGTTTACTGAAACCGGAACGTTCGTCCCCTTTACGTCCAGCCCAAGAATCTCCTCCCATTCCCATACTTATTGAAGGGGAACAACATTTTGAGGTTAAAGAGATTTTGGATTCCAGGAAACATCATGGTAAAGTACAGTATCTGGTAGCCTGGAAACATTTCCCATTATCGCAAGCTGAATGGGTGAACAAGCGTGATGTTCGGGCACCTAAGAAAGTGCAATTATTTCACACCAAATATCCTGATAAACCTTAGACGGTAATGAAATTATTTTGGTTGTGGTATTACCTCTTTTTTCTCTCCTTCAGGACTAGAGGTTCTTCTCTTCTGAAGGGAGGCCGAATGTCAGCCTCTGCTTTTCTCTGCTTTGGCTGCCATAGTAATGGAGGAAGGAGGGGGAGTGTCTAACCGGGCTATGTATGCTGACCAGGAAAACGAAACTGATTCTTAAGACTTATTGCTGAACCTTTGAAGCTGCTATCGGGTCAACGGCTACAGCATTCCTGATTGATGACACTGCCAGAAGTGTGCTCCCACCTGACCTCTGGGAGACCTTTGGATTGGATGATTTATGGTGGACAGTGGGTGGGGATGCTTTCTATCTGTAACTTTTGTGTTTTTTGCCTTAGATTCTGCTTTGCTTTGGTTGCGTTCACTTCATATCTAGTAAAAGTACCATACTTTATTCTTTAATGGAGTCTGGGTCATCCTTTCCTGGAGTTTGAAGGAAGCATACTTGACAGTATCCCTCAATATTCAATATTCTTTTCTCCGTTAAGTTAAACCAGTCACTAATTACTGATAAAACAATTGCATTGTAATATAATCTCAGATTAGGCATTTTAAGACCTCCTCTTTCACGTACATCCTGCACTATCTTAAGCTTAACTCTCAGTTTTTTCCCTTGCCCAAATAAACTTATTAATACCTTTCTGCCATTCATTCAAGTTTGGATCTTTCTTAAGTATTGGTATCGTTTGAAACAGAAATAAGAATGTTGGTAAAATATTCATTTTCACTGCTGCAATTCTTCCCAGAAATGACAACTTTTCTCCAACTTTCCATCTCTCTTTGTACTTGTTGTCATAACAATTCATAATTATTTTTATATAATTTCACATTTGAAACTGTAATATATACCCCCAGATATTTAACCTTTTTTACTATTTCGAATCCCGTTGATCTTTCTAACACTTCTTTTTGTTTTGTATTCATATTTTTTATTATCTTTGTCTTTTCTTATTTATCTTAAATCCAGACACTTGTCCATATTGCATTATTATTATTATTATTATTATTATTATTATTATTATTAAATTTCAAATTTTTATTGATTAAAAATTATAATACATTTCTGTCATTTCCGGTCTCATGGTATTATAATACATATACAAGTGTACTTTCATAATATTTACATTAATGCATTATTATTTACATGGTATTAACTCATAAATTTATTATCGTGTTTTTAAACATACCACCTATCGGGTTTATACTTTTATAAACCTTCATTTCTAATAATACATTTATTTACATCAAATTTCATCTTCATTACCTTTTCTTCCCCATTGCTGGTAAAATAACTTGTATCTATATACTATTATACTAGTTTCTCCATGTAAATTTAACCTCTCAATTTTCACTTCACTTTTCTTTTTTTTAACCACTCGTACCACCTTTCCCAAATACTGTAATATTCAGTTTCCTCTCTATCATTGATTTCTAACGTCAATTTATTCATCTCGGTGCATTCGAGTATTTTCCTAATTACATGCTCTTCGGATGGAATCTTTTTCTCCTTCCAGTATTGGGCAAAAGAGATTCTTGCTGCAGTTATTATGTGTGTAATAAGATACTTTTTCTTTCTTGCATATTCTGTTTTTAGGATTCCCAGGAGAAATATTTTTGGTTCCAATTCCATGGTTTCTCCTGTTATTTCTGTCACCCATTTTCATATCCTCCTCCAGAATTCTTTGGCTTGTGGGCAAGTCCACCAGCAATGGTAATATGTGCCTTGCTGATGTCCACATTTCCAGCAATTTGGAATCATATTTGGATAAATTTTGGCGATCCTAGCCGGGGCTAAGTGCCATCTATAAATCATTTTATATTGATTTTCCTTGTAGGTTGTTGCCTTAGTCATTTTGATATTATTGTTCCAAATTTGATCTCATTCACTTAGATTAATTGGTTGTCCTAGATTTTTAGCTCATGCTATCATTGGATCCTTTACTACTTCCTCCATCAAATCATAGTCTACCAGAAAATTATACAATTTGGCCAAGATTTTATTATCTGTGCCCATCCACACTTTATCAAGTCCACTGGTTCCTAATTCTATGCCAAATTCTTCTTTGTCCTTTTTGTATCGTGATTTAATTTGTGTGTAAGTCCACCAATCTATATGAGTGCCCTGCTCTTTCAATTCTTCCATTGTTTTTAAATTTCCTGCTCCATCTAATATCTCTTTATAATTTGCTGTTTTTCCCAGTTCCAATGCATTTGGATATATTATTGCCTCCATTGTGGACAGCCATCTGGGATCTTGGGTGTAATGTTTCCGCCTTATTTCTCCCCAAGTTGCCATGAGCGTATCCCTTATTTTATATTTATGGAAGTGTGATCTTGTTCCCTTTCCTGTTTCCCAGAGGTAAGCATGCCATCCCTTCTGGAAGTCATGTCCTTCTAATATCAAAATTCTTTTATTTCTCAATTTTGCCCATTCTTTTATCCACACCAGGTTTGCTGCTTTTTGATAAATTTCCCAGATTGGTAATCCTACCTCCCCCCCCCCCGTTTTTTTTTATCTTGTAAATTCCTAATTGTGATCCTGGGTTTCTTCCCTCCCCATATGAATTTCCTAATAATCGAATTTAGTTCCCGAAAGTATTTCCTATCTAATTTGACTGGTGCAGTTTGGAATAAATATAACAGCTTTGGTAAGATACTCATTTTAATTGCTGCAATCCTCCCCAAAAAGGAAATCTGGAGCTTCTCCCATTTTTCTAGATCTTGTTTAATGTTTTTAACCAAGGGTACATAATTTTCTTCTTTGATAGCCGAGCATTTTATTGAGATCCATACTCCTAAATATTTTACTTTCTTTACAATTTGTATCCCCATTGACTCCTCCAATAATTTCTTTTGGTCTTTTGTCATATTTTTAGTCAACATTTTCATTTTAGATTTATTTATTTTAAGCCCTGCCACCTCTCCATACTTACTAATTTCTTCCAAAATTTGGGCGCCTGTTTCTATAGGCTCCTCCATAATTAAAACCACATCGTCCGCGAATGCTTGAATTTTATATATTTCCTTTCTAATTTTTAATCCTTTAATTTGCTCATTTTCTCTAATCCTTTTTAACAGTACCTCTAATGCTAGAATGAACAGGAGTGGTGATAAGGGGCATCCCTGTCTCACCCCTTTTTTAATTTGAAATGTTTTCGTTAATTCTCTATTCACTATTGGCCCTTTGCTTCTCATATATTGCAGTTATTGTGTTTTCAAAATTTTGTCCGAATCCCATTTTATTGATTTGATGCTTCATAAATTCCCAATTCAAATTGTCAAATGCCTTTTGGGCATCTAGAAAAACCAGCGTCATCTCTTTGTCAGGGTGTTCCTCATAATATTCTAATACATCTAGAATTGTCCTTGTGTTATTTTGAATCTGTCTCCCTGGCAAGAATCCATTTTGATCACTGTGAATTATCTTATTCAGAATTACCTTTAGCCTTTCTGCCAAAATGCTCATATAGATTTTATAATCAGATTGAGGAGGGAGATTGGTCTATAATTTTTAATTAATTTCACATCTGTTCCTTCTTTTGGAAGGAGGGTAATGTATGCCTCTCTCCATGATTCTGGAATTCTGAATTTTATCAGGGCCTCATTATAGATGTCTAACAATTTTGGTAAAAGAATATCCTGCAAATCTAGATTTGAATATAATTCTCCTGGGAATCCGTCTGGACCCGGTGATTTATTTCTCTTCAATTTAGATATTGCGGTCTTTAGCTCTGTTATTGTAATTTCTTTGTTTAATATCTCTCTTCCTCCCCTATCAATGGTAATTCACTCTCCAGTAGATATTGTTCTACTTTTTCTTTAGTGATGTCTTCTTCTTCATACAAGGTAGTGTAATAATTACGAATGATCTCCAGTTTCTCTACTTCATTGTTTATGATATTGCCTTCTTGATTTTCTAATTGGTGGATAATTCCTTTTTCTTTTTCTTTTTTAATTCTATAAGATAACCATCTGCCTAGCTTGTTTGCATGTTCAAAATGATGTTGTTTACTGCGTTTAATTTCATATGCCAACTTCTCCTGGTCCATTATATTTATCCTGTGCCATATAGTCATCCAATTTTCTTTCGCTATCTCATTTTCTGGATTCTGCTGTACCTCTTTTTCTGCTTTCCCCAATTCTTCCAACAATTTTTTGGGGGTCTCTCTTTTTTTGTTTTTATATGGACCGTATGCTATTGCCAATCCTCTTAAATAAGACTTCATTGTATCCCAAATTATTCCACGATCAGTCAATTCCTTGTCATTTTCTTCAAAAAAGACTTTCAATTCTCGCTTTATTTTCTCAATATTCTGTTTGTCCTGTAAAAATTTCAAATTTAATCTCCATCTTACATTTTTCCTTTTGTATTCATTTCTCCATTTAATCTCCAATGGGTTATGATCTGCCCAAATATTGGGAGTGATCTCAGCTGACAAAGTACCCATTCCCATATTCCTACTTGCCCACATCATGTCAATTCGGGACCATGTTTTTTTTGGATTAGAATAAAAGGTATATTGTCTTTTTTTGTGGGTGCAAAGTTCTCCAAATATCTACTAAGTTCAATTCATCCACTAGGTCTAAAAAGGATTTTGGTAAGTTCTTTCTTTTTTTCTTTTGGCTCTTAGGTCTTTTATGATCTATACTCTGGTCCACCACTCCATTGAAGTCTCCAATTATACATATTTTATCGTTTTCCATTTTACTTAATATTTCTCGTATTTTATTGTAAAAATCATTTTTTTTTGTTCGGGGCATAGATAGCTGTTATTAATATCAAGGAATTGCCTCTCTTAATTTCTACTACTAGAATCCTACCTTTTGAGTCTGTATATTTCAATTCTGCTTTAATTTCTTTTTTGATGTACAAGGCCACCCCTCTCTTTTTCTTATCTGCTAAGGAAGTATAGAGATTTCCAAGTTTTTTAAATTCCAAAAATTTTTTATCTTCTTTTTTAATGTGGACCTCTTGCAGGCACACAATATCTACCTTATGCTTAACTAATTTAGTAAAAAATATTTTCCTCTTTTTAAAGTCATTTAATCCATTTGCATTAATTGGTAACAATTTCCAATTGTCCATCCTTTGTATCCTTGTGTTGTTTTAGATTTTAGTCGCTTGTGTAATTCTCTGTGGTCTTTGTGTCTTCGCTGCTTCTTTGTTTTCCTTCTCTACTCTCTTTCTTTTCCAGGGTCCTTTCTTTAGATCGTCTTTGCTGGGTGAGGTCCTCTTCTGTACCGGTCGCTTCTAGCTCTTCTTTGCTACTTTGATCTTGATCTTCCTCTGATCCTCTCATTTGATCCAGGAAGTCCTGGGCTTCAACGAGACTTCCTATTTTGAATTTCTTCCCTTGCCATGTTATTAACATGCCTTCTGGCAGAGTCCACCTGAAGGGTATGTTCCTTTTATTTAATTGGGTGGCTAGAAACCTATAGTCTCTTCTTAGTTCTCTCACCCTTCTCAGGACTTGCTTTAGCACAATCACCTCCTTCCCCTTATAACTTACTGGTTCATCCCTCACCATATTGTAGAAGATGTTCTTAACTTTTTTTCGGGCAAACCTTATATGCACTTCCCTGGGCAGCTTATTTCGCCTGGCATAATTGGTTTGCACCCTGTACACTTCATCCAACTCTCTGATAATCTCATTTGTGTCTTGTTGCAATACCTCGGCTATCAATTCTGCCATGACCTGACTTAAGTCCTCCTCTTTATCCTCAGCGATGTTTTGGAAGCGCAGGTAAAAGGAGGCTCTATCCATCTCTAATTGCGTGATCAAATCCTCGAGCTCTCTATTTTGCACCATTAACTTTTGATCTACAGCGTCCAGATTTTTTTCTTGTTGTTCAATTTTGGATTCCATCTTATTTATTTTCTGTTCATTTGTTTGTATCGACTGCTGAATCTCGCTCATTTTTTGGTTAATTGTTTTAATGTCAGTTTTCAATTCTAGGTGGTTGCAGGACATCTTTTCCTGCATCATCAACATTGACTCTTGTATCATTGTTAGGGTTGACTGCATCGCTTGCATAGTGGGGATCATGGCTGCTTTGTCAGTCTTAGATAGACCTTCCATTGACTTTTGTGTAGCAGGGGATGATATTGTAATCGTTGGGTTGGATGTACTTTGAGTTGTTTTCTTTCCAGTTTTAGTCACTGTAGAAGAGATGCTTGTCATCTCCTTCAGGATTCTTTTTTTTTTATTGAAAAAGTTTTACAATACAATTTTTATCCCCATTTCCCCCCCACCTCCCTTTCCCCCCCAACCCTCCCCACCCCCCCTGGCTTCCGTTATTAACAAAACATCAATTTTATACATCAATCATTATTAAACATTGAATATAGGTGAGATCCAGATAAAATATAATAGAATTTGACAATAAATCAAGTAAAATTACTCCAAAATATTTACTGAAAATATAAAATGCAATTAAACTCAGATGTATATCAAACTAAATTATATATGCACAATTAAACCTCATTCAACCATAAGTCATTTATAAAAACTTAACAAATGTTCTTAAGGATTCCCTTCTTTTTATCCTAGACAGCAGTATAACCAATATATATAAATTTATTTCAACTTCATAATTATCTAAATAATAATATAGTAAATATATATAACATTATAAATTTTCTAGATAACATTATAATTTTAATTTCATTAAAATAATTATAATAAAAATAATTTTAAGATAGTTCTATATATATAATCTCTAGCACATATATTATACCATACTAATGATTTCAAACCTTTAATAATTATGAATCAAAAACTAATTGAAAGTTCTTAATTTGATATTTGTTCTGCACATAATCAACCCACTTCTTCCAGTCCCTAACAAAAACTTCATGGGTCCTGTCTTTTAGGTATGCAGAAATCAGCCATTTCCGCAAAATTAGCCATCTTTGACATCCATTCTCCTATAGTAGGTACACTATCTTTTTTCCAATATTGATCAATCAATAACCTAGCTGCCGTAATCATATGCAAAATCAATCTCGTTTCACTCGGTGAACAATCCTTAACTATACCCAACAAAAACAATTGCGGAGAAAATTGAAGCTTCTTTTTCAAAACATTCTGCATAACCCACCATAGTTTAATCCAAAATACTTTCACTTTTCTGCAAGTCCACCAATTATGAAAGTATGTAGCATCCAAACAATCACATCTCCAACATTTAGGTTGAACATTTGGATACATACATGATAGTTTCTTGGGATCTAAATGCCATCTATAAAACATCTTATAAAAATTTTCCCTCAAATTCTGTGCTTGTGTAAATTTAACATTCTGGACCCAAGTCTTTTCCCATGTTTCCAACATCACTGGTTCTGCAAAGTTTTGTGCCCATTTTATCATACAGTCTTTAACCAATTCACTCTCTGAGTCTCTTTCTAGCAATAGATTGTATACCCTCTTAATATGCATCGGCCCTTTCCGTTTTATCTGGATCACCAAATCTTCTTCATGTAGCATTAGTCCAATTTTCTGATCTTCTCTCCATCTCGATTAAAGTTGAGAATACTGCAACCAAGTTAAGTTCCTCCCTTCTTCCAACAGAGTTTTCAAAGATTTCAAATTCCATCTGCCCACATCAGTAAAAAGCATCTCTTTATATAAAATCCCCCCGAGTGACTTTATATTCCGCATGACTTGCCCAAGATCCAACCACAAAGGTATTTTGTAATCCAATTTAAGCTGGTGCTTCTTCCAAACTCTCATCAACGCCTGTCTCAATATATGACTTTTAAATACATTGTCCAGCTTGTCTTCATAAAATAAGTATGCATGCCAACCAAAGTCCAAGTCGTGGCCTTCTATATTCAAAATTTCAGTTTTTGTTGTTCCAAACCAATCACCCACTTGTGTCAGCACTGCAGCTTCATAATGTAAACGTAGGTTTGGAACTTTAAGGCCACCTCTTTCACGAGCATCTTGCATAATTTTAAATTTAACTCTTGGTTTTTTCTCATTCCAAATAAATTTGTTTAAACCTGATTGCCATTCAGCCAATATTTTATCGCTTCTAAGCACCGGAATCATTTGAAACAAAAACAGGAATCTAGGTAGAACGTTCATCTTAACTACTGCTATTCTCCCAAGTAAAGATAGTTGCAGTTTCTTCCAAATTTCAAGGTCCTTTTGAATCTTATGCCACAAAACCTCATAATTATTTTGAAAAAGTTTTATATTAGACACTGCAACCTGAACTCCTAGATATTTCACCTTTGTAACTATTTCAAAGCCTGCCAACCTTTCTAGTTCTCTCTTTTGTGGTTCCAACATGTTTTTAACTATCATCTTACTCTTTTTCTGGTTTAGTCTGAAACCTGAGACCAAACCATATTCCTCTATGATGTTTTTCATCTGGATGATTGATTCCAAAGGTCGTGTTAGGGTAACAACCAGATCATCTGCAAATGCCTTTGTTCTGTAATCCTTTTGCCTTATAACTATTCCATTCAGATTGTTCGAGTCCCGTAGAGAATTCATCAAGACTTCTAAAGTTAAAATAAACAACAATGGGGATAATGGACAACCTTGTCTGGTACCCTTCTGTATATGAAAATTGGTAGTTAAGCTTCCATTAATAACCATTTGTGCTGTCTGATCTTGATAAATTGCTGAAATTGCTTGTATAAACTGCTCGCCAAAGTCCATTTTAAACAGAGTCTTTTTTTAAAAAATCCCAGTTGACTCGATCAAAGGTCTTTTCTGCATCCAAAAACACCAGCACCACAGAGATCTGTTTATTTTTCTCAAGATATTCCAGTAAGTCTATAAGTTGCTGCACGTTATCCTTCATATGTCTGCCCTCTATAAAACCTGCTTGATCATTCTGAATCACCTCTTGGATAACTGGCATCAGTCTGTTGGTCAATACTTTTGCAAAAATTTTATAATCCGTGTTCAGGAGAGATATTGGTCTAAAATTTTCTGGTTTTAAAAAACCATCTTCCTTTGGTATCAGTGAAATAAAGGCCATCTTCCAAGAGGGGGGTATTTTGCCCCCCTGCTGTATACTACAAAATAAGTCCTTAAGATGTTCAACCAATTCTGATTGTAAAGTTTTATAATATACTGCTGTCAAACCGTCCGTCCCAGGAGCTTTCGCTGTTTTCAGTTGTTTTATTGCAAATAAAATCTCTTCAGACGTTATTAATTGATTCATTCTCTCCTTTTGTTCACGTGTAATTTTTGTAACTCTCGTCTTTCCAAGATATTCATCAATAAGATCCTTTTGAATATTATCTGTATGATATAAATTGGAATAATAATCTAAAAAAGCTTGATGTATTGAACTCTGTTGAAAAACTTGTTTACCTTTATATTCAATAGTATCTATTATACGAGAACTTCGTTGCTTTCTTAAGGTATATGCCAACCATCTACCAGGTTTATTAGCATTGCAAAAAGTATTAAGCTTAGCAAATTGTAAATTAGTTGCCGTCTGGTCAGCCATGAGCATCTGAAATTGATCTTTCAAAAGTTTTATAGTTTCCTGCAATTTCTCATCAGTCGGGTTCTTAATATGCAGTTGTTCTTTCTCCTTTATTTCTGACTCCAGATCTAATCTTGTCTTTTGTCGTATTGACCTATACTTAGAGTTCATATAAATCAGCACACCTCTCATATAGGCCTTACTTGCATCCCAAACAACTTCAATAGGTGTACCCTTATTCAAGTTCAATTGAAAAAATTCCTTTACGTGTTTTTTAAGGTCGGCTATATTCTTCTCATATCTAAATAAATTCTCATTCATTCTCCAAGATCTTCTCTCCCTCTTACCAAAATCCATTTCCATCCATACCGAACTATGATCAGTCAAAGTTCTAGGAAAAATCTTAGTCTTAATCGTTTTAGTAAGTAAATCAGAAGAAACCAGCATAAAATCAATCCTAGAAAAGGATTTATGTCTATCAGAAAAAAATGTAAAGTCCAATTCCTTCGGATGATGAATTCTCCATACATCCTTCAATTCTAATTCTTCTTTCAATGCAAAGAACATCTGTGGTAGTTTATTCCCCCTCTTAGTCAATGTCTTTTTATCAAGAATTGTATCAATCACACAATTCCAGTCTCCCATAATCAAAAAAGACTTATAGTTCCATTGCAATATTTTGGTATGTAATAATTTATAAAAAGTTTGTTGTTGGTTTGGGGCGTAAATTCCAATCAAAAGCAACTGAACATTCTGTATATTTATTTCAACTGCAATATATCTTCCTTCATCATCCGATTCTACAAGTTTGGCTGGTATTCTTTTAGAAATATACAACACTAATCCATTCCTTTTCACAGAACTAGAAGACATAAAATGTGCTCCAAATTTTGAGTTTATCAAATACTTTTGATCCTGGCTTCTAATGTGAGTTTCTTGCAAACAAACAACATCATTTTTATACTGCTTCAAGTAGTGAAATATGTTAAGGATATTGTTGTTGTGTAACAACTAGCAGAGTAAAGTGCACAGAGAAACGTTTTTGAGAGCACTGAGATAGAGATACATACAAACTGGTGTTATCAAAAGTTTTCTTTATAATGGGAAATAAACAATCTTGTAGTCTTCTAAACAGTCCAAGTCTTTACCGGTTAACTCCAAACAAACTCTTACCAAACAAACAGTAGTTGGTTCACAAACCCCGGATGATAGCAGATCCACCCACACACGCACGCAATGGCAGCTTATCATCCAACTGAATACCTTACAGTACCTTTCTTAAATACATTGTTAAGTTACAAGTAATTATAGCATGACTCAGCATTACAGCATGATGCAGCATTAAAACTTAAAGTCACAGAATACATATATTGCCTGGACAACTGTTAGGCCCAAATCATATCCTAACATGCTCCCCTTTGGACAGGCCAATATATACAGTTTATATACAGTTTAGATCCTTAATCCATAGCTTTCACAACACGCTTTATGTTTGACAGTACCTTGGCAAACTACAGTTGCCTTATATCGATCCGGTGGATGCCTTTCCCTAGTAGATCTTCTAGGCAATACAGGACTCATTTCAGATGTGTCAGTTTCATCCTCCCCTAAACCTACTTCCTGTTCCTCAACCTTAATAGAGGATTCTACAGTATCTCTATCCTCAGGAATCTCATCAGGGATATGATGCTCTATCCTAACAATATTATCATGTCTGAAATCTGCACGCTCTAGTTTATCCCATCCTATGTGCTCTAGAAATTTAGCACTTGCACTACAATAAACGCTAGTAGTACCCTGTGCCCAAAATCTATAAGATCTATGATTTGATTCATAGCCAACAAAAAACATTTTTCTGGCTCTTGGTTGATCTTTTCTCCTAACACTAGATGGAATATGTACCCAAGCTGGGGCTCCAAATGTGTGTAAATAACTAAGATTTGGATTCCTCCCATGCCATAAGGTGAATGGTATTTCACCTGTAGAGGAATGAACCACGTTGTTTAGCACATGGTTAGCACACATAACAGCCTCACCCCATAAATTTTCAGGCAAACCAGAATCTGCCAACATAGTTCTAATCATGGCTTGTAAAGTTTGACCTCGTCTCTCAATATAGGAATTATGCTCTGGTCTGTATGGAGCTGATCATTTATGCTGGATCCCTGCATCCTGCAAAAACTTTTCTAATCTTTGGTTAGTAAATTCTGTACCATTATCGGTCACTAAGCATTTAACTTTAAATTTCTGCTTCCTTTCCACAAAACGCAGCCAGTTGTTTATATGCTGGAATGTTTCAGATTTTGTTTTCATAAGATAACAGAATCCATATCTTGAATAATGGTCTACTATGCTTAGAATATAGCAGGCATCTCCTATACGGGGTTTCTTGGGTCCAATTAGGTCTATAAACACTACCTCTAATGGCTTTGTAGTTTTGAAACCATTAACACGGTTTGCTGGTGTAACCCTACTTTTCTGCTGACTACAGGCATTACAGTTCAGATATTTACTACATGCTTGTAGTTTTATCCCTTCCGATAATTGCACTGTCTTCTTTAACGTCCTGAAATTCAAGTGCCCAAGTCTCTGATGTAACAGATGAATACATTCATCATGTGGTTTAACATTCTCATAAACAGACTTAGACTTAGCCACCAATACTGGGTTCTCCCTTAAAATGAATAAATCATTTTCTAAACTTGCAGTAACAACCTTGCCATCTTTCTCTATAAAACACTTATCATTTTTAAATGTTACTGTAAACCCAAATTGTACCAAAGATTTAACAGATAATAAATTGAATTTTAAATCAGGAATATATAACATAGACAATGGTTCATTACTAAATGACCAACGAGCAACACCCTCTCCAGCTACCTTAACCTTCCAGCCATTTGCTAGTTTAACATGTTGGTTACTCTTCTCCATTTTAACAAAACATTTTCTATTTCTAGTAATAGATTGAGAAGCACCACTATCAACAACCCAACAATCCTGGTTAACATCAGTAGTCGAACTAGATATAGCTAAATTACAACCCTTCTTGGGTCTATTATTGTCCCTAACAGGCATTTTCTTATTTTTACAATATTTAGCTATATGCCCTTTAGCCCCACAAGCATAACAACGTTTTACAAAATAAGCAGTTGAGTACATTTTATCTTCTTTTGGTTGTTGTACTCTCAACTGATCCCTTTCTTGTCTTCTTTTGGATTCTTCCAACAACCTACCAGTTATGCCAGCCAATGTCAGTTCATCTCTGGACAAAATCTCTAACGAAGAAACAAAGTTGTCATAACTATCGTCCAAAGAAGAAAGAATTATGTAAACTTGTTGTAGTTCAGAGAAAACAAGTTCCTTTTCATGCAGCTCCTGGAAAATTCTGGTCATGGATTCCAAATGAGCCATCATATCTCCCCCTTTAAGAAGATGTTGTCTAAATAATTTTCGTGTGAGATATATATGAGCACCCACAGAGTCACAAACATATAGTCTCTTCAACTTGGTCCAACACCTAGCAGCAGACTCTTCACCATGGATGTGGACAAGCTGCTGGTCACCCAGTGTCAGTCCAATAATACAAAGAGCTCGTTCATTGTCTCTGTTAAACTTGGCTAATTTCTTGGCATCTTCCTCATCAGCAGGATCCCATGCTGTTGCATCCGGTGGATTATTAACTATGTCCCACAGTCCTTCTCTACGCAAAAGTAGACTACATTTTGTAGACCAGGATACATAGTTTGTTCTGTCCAGCCGGGTTATCATGGAAAAATTTGCTGCTTGTTCTAGTGCCATCTTCACTTAGATTGTTTATAACAAACACAGTTTGTACTACTCACAAACTCAAACTAGCTCTCAGTGTAACTCTGAAAAAATCCTAGTTACTTCTGGTTGGTTGGCTCTGGGCCCATAACCAATGTTAAGGATATTGTTGTTGTGTAACAACTAGCAGAGTAAAGTGCACAGAGAAACGTTTTTGAGAGCACTGAGATAGAGATACATACAAACTGGTGTTATCAAAAATTTTCTTTATAATGGGAAATAAACAATCTCATAGTCTTCTAAACAGTCCAAGTCTTTACCGGTTAACTCCAAACAAACTCTTACCAAACAAACAGTAGTTGGTTCACAAACCCCGGATGGTAGCAGATCCACCCACACACGCACGCAATGGCAGCTTATCATCCAACTGAATACCTTACAGTACCTTTCTTAAATATATTGTTAAATTACAAATAATTATAGCATGACTCAGCATTACAGCATGATGCAGCATTAAAACTTAAAGTCACAGAATACATATATTGCCTGGACAACTGTTAGGCCCAAATCATATCCTAACATAATATTTTCCTTCTTTTCTGTGGAGAATTCAAACCATTCACGTTCCACGATAAAAATCTAACTGTCATCTGAAGGTTCCTGAAGTGTTCCGAGCAATTGCCTAAGACTCTGTTCAATGGCAGAGGTCTTTGGTCTCGCTCCTCCCACTGCTTCAGATTTCTGTGTCTTCCCATTTGCCCCCTTCACTTCTTGTGGCATCATGGACCTCTGCTGTTTTTGCTTCTCTAGTCTTTGCTTCTCTGCTGCATGGGTTATACGTTGATCTTTTGGTTCTTGCATCAACAGTTCAAGGTCCAGATCCACCTCTCTTGTCGCTCTGGGATTCTTTATACTGGCCTCTGGGAGGTCTGCAAAAAAATCCTCTGTAAAACCACCTACTGCTCCTAAAATTACTTCCCTTGCCATTGCTCGAAGTGCCTGTCGTTCTTGTTCCCTTTGTAGTTCTTGAATCCCTTCTTCATAATCCTTATCTTTAGAAGCTCCTTCAGTCAATAACAATGTGGAAGAACATGGTGGTGTTGGAGATCTTTTAAGAATGTTCTGGTAAAAATGTTCTGCTTTTTCCAGCGAATTTAGATGGTATCTTACATTCTCATATCTCAAAATAATTCCAGCTGGAGCATCCCATCTAAATGGAATCTGACGCCTTTTCAGTTCATTTACCAGAAAACCATAGTCTCTCCGATTTCTTAACATTTTGGGTGGTAGCTCTTTAAAGACACCAATTTGATTACCTTCAGCTTGAACAGTGGTATGAAAAGAATATTGCAAAATATCATTTCTCAACATTCTGTCAGTAAAGTAAATCACAACATCTCTAGACAAATTCCTTTGTCTTGCCACACGAGAGTTAACCGTATAGATCTTGTCAATTCTTTTAGCAATTAACTCTGGTTCCAACTTTGAAATTTTGGCCAGAACATCCACACAAACTGCCCTCAAGTCCCCTCTTTTGTTCTCCCTCAGTCCTCTCAGTCTTAAAGCGAACTCCATAGAACAAAACTGTATCATGGTAATTTCATCTTCTAGCCTCTGATTCCTCACATCCACTTTGAAAAATTTTTCTTCTGCTTCCTTCTTATTAGTTTCCACTTCTAAATTTAAATCATCCACTTTTTTCTCCACCACCACCAACGCATCTGTAAAAGCAGTTACTACTTTAGTTACATCCTGGTTTAACTTCTCACTTTTTTCCTTGACAAACTGCTTCATTTCAATTTGATTATTCTCTATCTTTTCATTCAAATCTTTAATTTGATTAGCAAGAGTTGCTGTTAAATTAGCCATAAAAGCTTTCAAGTCCTCATTCCCACTTTCTTGAGTTTGACTCTGAGGCTGTGTTTGTGGCTTAGCTGGCTTTTCCTTTGTCTGGTGAGTAGGGGAATCCCCACCAGATTGCTTTGAAGCCATGCCTGGGCACAATCTTAGTTTCTGAAAAAGAGAAAATCTTCCTCCCTTTCCTGAAGTTCCAGTTTTTCTCCCCAGTTTTACAGAAAGGGGGGTCAGAAAAATTATATTTCTGCTTTAAAATCTTGAAAATATATTCAGTTAGTACCAGGCAGGCTAGATCACTCTAATTAGCACTTTCGCTTTCCACTTTCACTTCCTTCATTTTAGCCAGACGCCATTTTCCATACACTTTCGCTCAGAGATTTAAACTGCAAACTTTTTTTCTTTTTATCCTTAAAAAGCTTAGAAATTCTTTTAAAAAGTCCAGATCTCACCTAAATCTTCAGTTAGTAAAGAATCTCTATGTAAAAGGTGGAGTTGCTCATGTCGTCTCGCTCTGCCGCTTGACAGAGGTCCCTCACCGCGCGGAGCTTCGGTGGGGTAGAAAGGGAGCCTTCACACAGAGCACCTTCCAGGGCAAAAGGGGAACCCTGGCGGTGCTTCTGGGGGCTCTACCTGTTCCCCACCGGCTCTGTCCTCTCTTCTGCTCGAAAAGGGGATTTTCAAGCCACCTGCCGATTGCAGCGCGGCTCTAACACACGGCGAAGCCGGCGGCTATGTAAGAAGCCGTCCGGCGACGACGAAGACGCCACCCGGAAGCCTCCTCCTTCAGGATTCTTGACTGATCTTTGAGTATCTTCTCTATGTTTCTCCAGATCCACTGATTGTTATCTTCTTATATTCAACTAGGCCCCTATGTGCCACTAGTTATTTCCTATATATTATAACTCCCTACTCTTTCTATCCAATATTTCAGTCAGATCTTTTAATCTCTTCTATCTAAATCCCTTTAAGTCTATTCAAATGTTGATCTCTTTCTATACTCAAGTCAATATATGTCTACACCTTCACCTTTTAATCAGTTATTATCTATTCAATATATCAGATATCAATGTCAATGTCAATCACTTAGTTCAGCTGTTGTTCTACTAATAATTACTCAAATGTAAAAACAATAATCCTTAAATTAGCTATCTTCTAATATCAATTGAATAAATTCTTATTTATGATAATTGATCTATATATACTATATGAACACACTTAGTTAATTGATATATATAAATAATTAATAATAATAAATAATTAAATAGACAATCAATTGTTCATTAAATAAACAATTAATCAATTTTTCTTTCATTGATATATCTCTTTCAGTCACTTAATAGATCCCTTAATCAATAATTGTATTATATTAAATGGAGTGATTAATTAATAAGTAAATATATACCTAAAATATAAATATAAATAATTACAATGAGGTAGATATGAATTAGATATTAAATTTAGTCAATTATATAAATATATTCCTAAAGTGCCCTTAAGATAAATGAGTATTTATATAAGCAGATAGTAAAGAAAGTAGTAAAAGATGTAAATAGGAAGAGTAGAGAGAGTAAAAGACTAAGTAAATAATAGTACCACAATATATGCACTAAAGTGTTAATTTCTTAATTATTCTTGACCTCTTCTTAGTCCCTTCAATGTCCCTTCTATATTTTCACTTGTGGAAACAACGATGGAGAAATAAAAAAATCCAGTACCAGCACTTTTCTCTCCTCTCCATCTCTTAGTGCTTTAAACTGTCAAATCTTCTCAATACTTGAGCTGTCAAACTCTTAAAGTATTTTAGTTTGTTTTTCCGCGACTTATCTTCTCCCAGTGGTTCTTCCAGCCGCTCTAGCTCTTTGTAGTCCTTTTCATTGATTTTAAGATGGCTGCACTTCTGGTTCCTATACCTCACAACTTTCCTCACTTGATCTCCAAATCCACAAGCAAGAACCTCAGAATCCTCTCGTTCCACCCGATCAGCAAGTTCTGTTCACTTTTTAAATTAGCGCTGAAGCTCCGCTTTTAAAAGTTTTTCGTTCCAGTCTCTCTTGCTGGCTTCTCTGCGGTACCCTCAATTGAGATCTTCTCTGCCTCTCTTAATTGCCATTAAGTCACTTGTGGCTCCTTTCGATCCGCTCCAGCCAGCTGGTTGAGACAAAATCCACATGTATCAGGGAAATTGTGAATATGAGCGCTCTTTGACACCTCTTACACCAGATTTTCTTGCTTCCCGTCTTGTTGATTATCATGGCTTCGGGTCTGCCATTGAGAGGCAGATGTGCCGCGCTGGTTTGACAGCGAAAATCGGTCCAGCTGAGTGGGATTGCAACTCACCACTCAGCCTGCCAATGCCTCGCTAAAGTCCGTGAAGCCCTCCAAGCTTCCACGCCTCGAAGGGTCCCCAAAACAAGGCGATAAGTGGCAATGGGAAGGAGCGATCGCTCTTACCATGCCATTTCGCCACGAGTCATCAACTGGAAGTTCATATTGCATTATTATATCCATTAAATCTATAACTGATTGATCTGGTTAGCTTAATGTAATAACCAAGTCATCTGCAAATGCTCTTAACCTATAATCTTGATGTCTTATTTTAATTCCCTTTAAATTATATGAATCAATAATATTTCAAAGTTAAAACAAACAATAATGATGACAAGGGACATCCCTGTCTTGTTCCTTTTTCAATTTTGCAGGTTTCTGTTAAAGTACCATTGATTATTATTTGTGCCATTTGTTTCTGGTATATTGCCCTAATAGATTGTAAAAAATAATCCCCAAAATCCATCTCCTCTATTGTTTTCAATAAAAATTCCCAATTCAATTGATCAAATGCCTTCTCAGTATCCAAAAAGATCAGTGCTGCAGGGACTTGGTTATTTCTTTCCAAATATTCCAATAAGTTTACAATTTGTCTTACATTGTATTTCATTTGCCTTCCACTTACAAATCCTGATTGGTCATTATGAATCATTTGTTGCATAACCTGCATTAGTCTATTCGCTAATATTTTTGCAAAGATCTTGTAATCAATGTTTAAAAGAGATATTGGTCTATAAATTTTTAATTGACTAAGATCCTGGTCTTCCTTTGGGATCAATGATATAAAAGTCATTTTCCAGGATGAGGGTACTTCTCCTCCAGTTTGAATTGTTCTAAATAACTCCTTAAGAGCTTCCACCATTTCTGACTGTAAATTTTTATAGTAAACCGCCATCAAACCATCTGTACCTGGTGCTTTCCCCACTTTTAATTGTTTAATTGCTAAAGTGATTTCCTCGGAGGTTATTAATTAGTTAATTCCATCCCTTTGCTCTTGTGTGGCTATAGGAATGTGCACTTCTTGTAAGTATCTATCTATGTCTATCCCTTGAGTTGTATCGCTAGCATATAACTTTGAATAAAATTCTAAAAATGCCTTTTTAATAATATTTTGTTGATACACCTCTTTACCTTTATATTTTAATTTCTCTATAGTACGTGACTTTTGTATTTTCCTTAACAAGTAAGCTAGCCATCTGCCCAGTTTATTAGCACTATAAAAAGTATTATGTTTAACATATCGTAAATTAGTTGCCACCAGGTCTACCATCAACATATTAAACTGTCCTCTCAATAAGTTTATTGTTTCTTTCAATTTCTTGTCAGTTGGATTCAGAATAAATGCCCCCTCCTTCTTCTTTATTTCCTCTTCTAACTCCTTCCATTTTTGTTCTTGTCTATGTCTATATTTATTATTCAAGTATATTAAGACTCCTCTCATATAGGCTTTATTTGCATTCCAAACCATTTCCACTGAGGTACCCTTATGTGTATTAATAACAAAACATTATTTCATTTGTTTTTTATATTCCTTCACATTTTCCTCATATCTAAACAAATTTTCATTTAACTACTAAGATCTTCTTTTTTTTTCCAATTTTTATTTATATATACAGACTAAACTAAACAATAAAACAGTAAAACATACAAAACATAAACATATAAACACAAAATCAAATATTTATCCAAATTATTGCAACTGTAGTCTGTAATCTTATTTCATAATTTAACTCCTCCTTATTTAGTCTTTTCCCTTCTATCTATCTTTCTGATTTAATATTGACTTGTATGTGTACTATGTTTTCTTCTTTCTGTATTTGGTAGTTCAATTTACTTCCTGACCCTTTTTCTCTTTTCTCTTTTCCAACAAACAATACCACCTTTTCCATACTGGATAGTAATCATGTTCCTCCCTATTTTGTAGTTCCTTAGTGAGTTTATCTAATTCTGCACATTCCATGGTTTTGCTAATTACCCTATCTTCTGTCGGTATCTCACTACTCTTCCAGTATTGTGCGTATAGTATTCGTGCTGCTGTTATCATATGTATAATTAAATATGTTATTTCTTTTTCATATTGTCCATTTAGTATTCCAAGTAGAAAGGTTTCTGGTCTTATTTCTATCTTTTGCTGTATGGTTTCTTCTATCTGGGATCTAATCATTTGCCAGTATTGTTTTGCCATTGGGCAGGTCCACCACATATGATAGTAAGTGCCTTTATGGAGTTTGCATTTCCAGCATGTTGATGGTGTATTGGGGAACATTCTTGCTAATCTGGCTGGTGGCAGGTGCCACTTATAGAACATTTTGTAGAGATTTTCTTTGTATGATACAGACATTGTCAACTTATAGTTTATTGTCCATAGTTTTTGCCATTTGTCTAGTTCGATACTGTAGCCGAAATTTTTTGACCAGGTTATCATGTTTTCTTTCACTACCTCTTCTTCTAATTTGTATCCTCGTAGATAATTATAGATTTTTTTAATTAGTTTGTCTTGTGTCCCTTGCAAAATTTTGTCCAATTCAGTTTGACCTTTTTGGAATCCAAATTGAGCCAAATCTTTTTTATATCTTGATTTAATTTGTGCATATGGCCACCAGTCAATGTCTGTACCCATCTTCTTCAGTTCTTGCCTTGTTCTTAACTCCCCCATGTGGTTTAGCAGCTCTTTAACTACCAAGATCTTCTATCTCCCTTTTCCTGATCCAATTCCATCCATACAGGGCTATGATCAGTTAAAGTCCTGGCATATATCTTAATCTTCTTTACCCTAGAAAAGAAATCATTGCTAATTAATATAAAGTCAATCCTTGAAAAAGATTGATGTCTATCAGAAAAAAAAGTATAATCTTTCTCTTCAGCATTTTGCTTTCACCAGATATCTCTCAGTTCCAGATCATCCATCATCTCAAAAAAAGATTTAGGCAATCTAGCATGCTTTTGGTTACCTTATAACCAAAAGCATGCTTTTTTATCTCTTTGTGCATCCAATAATCCATTCCAATCTCCCAATAGAATACATGATTTATCATCCCATTGTATTATTTTATTATGTAAAAGTTTGTAAAATGTTCCTTGCTGTTGATTTGGTGCATATATACCAATTAGAAGTATTTTCTTCCCTTCTATCAGAAGTTCAGTTATAAGGTATCTTCCTTGATTGTCTGCTTCAATTAATTTAGCTGTTAAGTCCTTCTTTAAACATATAACTATTCCATTTTTCTTATCTGGAGCAGATGCTACAAATGTGTTCCCAATCTAAAGTTAGTCAGATATTTTTGATCAGTTGCTCTAATATGTGTTTCTTGCAAACAAATTACATCATTTTTATATTGTTTCAAATATTGAAATATTTTCTTTTGCGGTGAATTTAAACCATTAACATTCCAAGTTAAGAACTTGGTTGTCATTTTTATGACTTGAAGCTTTTGAAGCACCTCATGCAGGTCTAGGTGCACCTGCCTCTTTGGCTTTGCTCCTCCCACTGCTTCCATTTTAATAGTTTCTTGATCTTTAGTTTTAAGTTGAAAACTGCCCAGCCGCCTTGTTTAGGGTGACCTGCTCTCTCCTAAATCATGGAGCAAGGGAGGATCCCTTGCAGGGTCAAGCTGAGGATTTTGTACAGTTTCTGCAAGATAAAATCGCTCAAATCCGGACCGGATTGGACTCCAACTGGGCAGAATCCACTGAGGAGGCCGGGGCTAGTCTTGGTGAAGTCTTCTGGGCTGAGTTTGGCCTGTTTCATTGGATGAAGTGGACAGGATTATGGGTCGGCTGGGGGCCTCCACATGTGCATTGGACCCATATCCCTCCTGGCTTGTTTCTGTAGCCAGAGAGGTGACTGGAGACTGGATAAGGCTGTTGTTAATGCCTCGCTGAGGGAGGGTTTCATCCCTGCTGCACTTAAAGAGGCGGTGGTATGACCTCTCCTTAAGAAGCCCAACCTGGATCCGGACTCCCTCAACAACTATCATCCTGTCTCCAACCTCTGCTTTTTAGCAAAGATTGTTAAGACCGTGGTGGCACAGAAATTCCCTCATTTCCTGGAAGAAACAGTCTCTATCTCTATCTCTCAGGGTGCTCGCAGTTTATATTGGCGGGGGGCGAGAGATCCTCCCAGAGGCCTTCATGTGTGGGGTGCCGCAGGGATCGGTTCTCTCCCCCCCCCCCTGCTCTTTAACATCTACATGAAGCCGCTGGGTGAGATCATTCGTGGTTTTGGGGTGAGGTATCACCAATATGTGGATGATACCCAGCTTTACATCTCCACCCTGGGCCACGCTGGGGATGCCCTTTCCGTGATGTCCCACTGCCTGGAGACGGTGCAGGTTTGGATGGGAAGGAACAGGCTCAGACTGAACCCTTCCATGACTGAGTGGCTGTGGGTGCAAGCATCTTGGGATCTAGAGATACCATCATTAATGATCAGAGGGGAGACTTTTACCTCCTCTGATAGGGTCCGCAATCTGAGCATCCTCCTGGATTCTCAGCTGTCCTTGAATGACCATCTGACAGCCATAACCAGGGGGGCCATCACACAAGTACGTCTTTTGTGCCAGTTGCACCCTTTCCTGGACCGGGATGCCCTCGCCACAGTCACACATGCCCTCTTTACTTCTCAGTTGGATTACTGTAACACCCTCTACATGGGGCTGCTCTTGGGATGCATCTGGAGGCTCCAGTTAGTTCAGAATGCAGCCGCGCAGGTAGTTACGGGGGCTCCTTGTTGCTCCCATGTTACACCTCTCCTGCGTGAGCTGCACTGGCTACCTGTTGCTCTCTGGGTCCATTTCAAGGTATTGGTGCTTACCTATAAAGCTCTACGTGGCTTAGGTCTGAGGTACTTACAGGATCATCTCTTGTCTTCCTCCCATCATCCTGTGCACTGCCACAGAGTCGGCCTCCTCAGGGTGCCATCGGCCAAACAATGTCAACCCTCTGGAATGGTCCGCCCACCGATCTCAGGATGGCGCCCAACCTCCTCTCCTTCCGCCGTGGTCTAAAGATGTGGCTGTTCCAGGAATAATCTGATCATGGGGTTGTACAATTTTATAATTTTAATATGGTTTTAATGGGGGTTTTAATTTTATTTTAATTTCCATATTGTGATTTGTATTGATGATTGTTATATGTAAGCCACCCTGAGTCCCTCGGGAGAATGGCAGCATATAAATCACAATAATAAATAAAGAAATAAAGAAATAAAGTTGCTGTTTCTGTTCTTCTTTTTGTCTAGTTGCTGCACACGTCATTCTTTGACCTTTTGGTTCTTCTGATGGTACCAAAGGCTGTTCAATATCCAAAGCTTGCTGTATCTCTTCTTGGTTTAACACAATCACTCCTTCAACTTGTCCCTGTTTCCCTTCCACTTGTATCTGATTTGTTCCTTCTTCCTTTCTATTTTTAACTTCCGAAGATGATGGGCCAGCTTTTAATACATTACTATAAAAGTTTCTTGCCTTCCAAATTGTATTAAGTCTGTATCTTGTTCCTAAATAATTCACCACTATTCCGGCTGGTATATCCCATCTGAACTGATGCTGTCATTTTAATTGATGATGAATTAATCAATTCATCATCAATTAAAATGATGATGGCAGATGAATTAATTTTAATTCATCTGCCAAGAAGGCAAACTCTTTCCTCTTTCTTAAAATTTTTGGAGGAATTTCTTTCACTATTAAGATTTTTTGGCTTTCCACTTGGAATCTATTATTATAAAAAGCTTGTATGATTTCATTTCAAATCGTCCTCTTTGAGAAATAGATCACTATATCGCTTGGCAATTGCCTCTGTGTAGCAATCCAGGAGTTAACTCGAAATATTTTATCAAGTTCCATTATGACCTCTTCATATCGCCATCCCATTGTAGATGCGAAGGTCTTGGCAAATACCTCTCTCAGATTTTCTTGCTGGTTCTCTTTCATTCCTCTTACCCTCAAGGCAAATTCCATATCTCTAAATTGTGACATCATAACCTCCTCATCCATCTTTTCCAGCCTATTTTGAACATCATTCATTTTGTCTTCCAGATTCAAATTACTTTGATTAACTTCTTCCAAACATTCATCCAATTTCTCGATATTTTTTGCCAAGCCCTGGAATGCCATTATAATAGCTTCTCTTATTTCCTTGTTTTTAATTTTAATAATTTCTCTAATTTCACCCATTTCATCTGACATCGCTTCCATCCCTTCCGTTATTTGCTCCATTTTATTATTACTTTTATCGATTTTATTGCTCATCTGTTCTTCTATTTCTCTAGTTTGGAGTTTTAAAGCCTCCTGTAAATCCTTTAATATCAATGTTTGTGGTGATGACATAGAAGACGGGGTGGGTGACGTCAGGGTCTGCAGTATTGATTGTTGTACTGATGATTCTCCTGCACTTCTAGAAATGACAGTTTTTATTGATATAGATACCATTCTTCAAATTAATAACTTTCACTTTCGGCCTCTAGAGGTCTCACTATATCAGATTATTCTTGACTCCTTTTGCAGAAAACACTTCCTTATTTTTTTTTTTAAGAAGGGATGTTAGAGGAAGTTGATACTGTAAGTTTAAGTTTAAGTTTAATTCTTTTCCTTTTAAGTCATTCTTTTAATTCTTTATCCAATCACCAAATATTTTTGAGATGTCTTAGTCAGCACTAGCCACCACTTTTACTACCGCTCTCACTTTCACACTTCCTTTTAAGATTTACTCAGATGCCATTTTCCATCCCTTTTTGAAATAGTCTTTGAGAAGGGAAAATTAATACTCCAGAGTTAAAGTCCAATACTTGCTGTTTTAATTACTCCCATCTCCGCTCTGCCTGCTTTCTGATTCTTTCTATGTCAATCATTGTTTGCAGGGATGGTTGCAGCATCTTTTCCTGCTTTAAAGCAGAAGAGTTCCCGGATCTGGAGTTAATTCGGGCTCCCAGGGAGCTCTTACCCTTCGTGCTCCAGATTCTTTCCCCTGGGGCTCTAGGGGAGCTCTACCTCTGCCCAAATGCTCACTTACCCCTCTTCGCCCAAGAGGGAAGTTTTCAGAACCGTGAGACAGCTGATTGTCACTGTTTTGCAGTTTTAATGAGATTGTCAGGGCTGACGATCAAACCTGACTGTCTTCAATGCCTGCCTTGACACCCGGAAGTGGGGAAGCAGTCAAGTTTTGATAGATGGCTAAATACATAGGTATAAATCATCTGTCAAAATCTGATCTATCTGATCCAGCTGCCAGTGGCTTTATGTTATTTTAAAACATTGGTCTAGTGTGGTTCCAAAATACAAGTCAACTTGTGTTTAAAAGCAGTTCAGTAAAGACCTGACAAGTTTTGGGAGCTTTGTGGTGAGCAGGTTTATCTCACATTATAGCATATTCTATCTTCAGTGCCTTGTCAACTCCCATCTGGCCAAACTACAGGTCTGGCAAAGAGAGATGCCAGTTTTTGCAAGGGAGGCAAGAGAAGAACTGTATATGTTTACTACCCAAACCAGAACAGCCCTGGAAAACTGTGCCAAGATTTCTCTCATTTGACTTACAGTATTGAGGGATTGTTTGCAATTGTACCTTCAATGTCTTATTTCATAGCATTTCCATTCTTCTCATGATTTTTTTTTCTCCAGAATTTCAAGCCTTTGAATCTGAACTATCTTCCCTTGGAGATCATGAAAATCCACTCTTTTGAAATCTAGTATATAGATATGAGTCTTACTGTGGAGGAAGGGAAGGCATTACCTTAATTTGTCTGTCTCCTTGTCTTTTTATTTCAATATTTAGTCACTGAAATAAGTGACACAATTCACAGTAAGAATTAAAATGATATTTGAAAGTGTGTGTTAATATTTTATAACACTTTGGTGAAGTCGGGGTTATTCTTTAGTGAAAAGTCATTGTGCGGTTATGGTATTGTAGAGATCCTTTCCTCCCCAAAGGAAATTAGGTGGGAAGAAAGTCACCCCAAGAAACAGAAAAACTTCCCACAAAATAAAAATCAAGCTGCACTCTTTTCACTAACTAAGAAAGCAGTCCAAAGTGGGTTTTTGCAACAAGTCAGGTATCCATAAATGAGATACTTTATATCCATTCACATAGCGGAGCTCTTATTGAGAGCGGATACCAAGCATCCAGAACAGTTCCATTCAGGAGGAGAAAGCACCGCCAGCTATAGTCTATTTATAAACAGAACGTTGCCGGCGGAAGGTTTCCCAAGAAGCCAAAGGCTAAATGGATTAAAACATAAACAATAACCTTTAAACCTACATTTGCCCAGTTAACCTGAAGGGCAGAATTTGATCCCTAATCATAATAGGAGCCAATTCACCACAATTAGAATAGTAAAATAAATGTGTTCAATTCTATGGTACAATGGACCCAGATATCTCAATCTCAATGTCCCAGATCTATATAAAAATCCATCCACTCATCAGATCCTTTTGTCAGCTTTCCAAGAACTGAATGCTGTCACTTCACTTCTGAATAAACTGAACCTCCTTTCAAGCAGCTGACTTTATTTTTACTAAGGTGACATTTCTGTTGCACATTTCCTGCCTGGAAGGATGAGCTAGGAATTCAACTTCCAACAATTTTGTTGACCACAAAGGGACTTTCAGCTAACTAGCTGATGGACTGGGTCAGTGATGGATTGCTCCTAGTTCGCACCGGTTCACAAGAACCGGTAGTAAAAAATTTTAATAGTCTGGAAAACAGATAATAAGATTGGCTGGCCATGCCCCCGAACTGGTTCCTGGCCCAGTCACCGTTCACTTACCCAGCCCACTCCCAATCTATTGCTGCCTCCTGAGTTCCAGCTGATAGCTAGAGGTAAAAAAACTGTTTAAACTTTTGCTGCAGGGCTTCAAAGTGCTGCCGTACAGCTCATCAGTGTTAAAAGAAAACAAATAAGTAGACTGGTGCCTGCAAAAATAGAAAAAAAACAACCCCTTTCAGCTTCAGCATAGGTTAATTAGCACAAGCTGATTAGATCGGCCTCCCGACTCTCAGCTGATTTGCTCTCAGCTGTTTTGCACAGGGCTCTGTTGCTAGCTGCAAAGAGTGCTACAGCCATTTTTTTCTCCCTAGCTATGCTGAAAAAAACAAAACTGAAAGTAAGGCAGGGTCTTTGCTGCAACATGACAAAATGAGGCAGAGAGAGAGATTTCTTTTTCTTTTTCCTCACCAAAAAAGGTAGGTGCAAAACTGCAAACAATGGGAAATTTAGGGCAAAAGAGGAGAATTCAAGATTTTAAAACACAAAAGAAAAAAAGCTCTATTTAACTAGGGAATTGTAATAATTGAGATACTATTAATTGTATATTGTGTTGAAAGCAGAAATGGTTAAGTTGTGGTTTGGAGGAATATATGGGGGAAATTATTTGATTTATTATTATTGGTAAATATAATTAATTGATTTGTAAGAAATTGGATTGCATAGAAATAATTGGAATATTCATGTTCATATTGATTAATATACAAAAAAGATAGTTATATAACTAATTGATTTATATTAAAATGTTTAATTTGTATTAAACAACTGTAATATTACATAATTAACCAATGTGAGGGCTCGGGATAAGGGATGTTCCTCTATCCTGGTCCTATTAGATCTCTCAGCGGCTTTTGATACCATTGATCATGGTATCATGATACACCGGTTGGAGGGGCTGGGAGTGGGAGGCACCGTATTACGGTGGTTCTCATCCTACCTCTCTGACAGGTCGCAGTCAGTGTTGACAGGTGGACAGAGATCGACCTCGAGGCCCCTTACTTGCGGGGTGCCACAGGGGTCGGTCCTCTCGCCTCTCCTGTTCAACATTTATGTGAAGCCGTTTGGGGAGATCATCCGTGGTTTTGGGGTGCGATGCCATCTGTACACTGATGACATTCAGCTGTACATCTCCATCACAAACCACCCCAATGATGCCCTTGAAGTGATGTCCCAGTGCCTTGAGGCCATATGGGTCTGGATGGGGAGAAACAGGCTTTGACTCAACCCTTCCAAGACTGAGTGGCTGTGGCTACCGGCGTCCCGGTACAGCCAGTTAGTTCCATCACTAACTATTGGGGATGAGTCATTGACCCCCACAGAGAAAGCTCGCAATTTAGGCATCCTCCTGGATGCACGACTGTCTTTAGAAGATCATATAACAGCCGTGGCCAGAGGAGCTTTCTATCAGGTTCGCCTGATTCGCCAATTGTGTCCCTTTCTAGACCGGGACTCATTACGCACAGTCACTCAAGCCCTCGTCATTTCCCGACTTGACTACTGCAATACTCTCTACATGGGGCTCCCCTTGAAGTGCACCCAGAAGCTCCAACTGGTCCAGAATGCGGCTGCGCAAGTAATTATGGGAGCAACATGGTGCTCGCATGTAACACCTCTTCTACGCGAGCTGTACTGGCTTCCAGTGGCCTTCCGAGTGCACTTCAAGGTGTTGGTTCTTACCTTTAAAGTGCTCCATGGCTTAGGACCTGAGTACTTACGAGACCACCTGCTGCAATCGATAACCTCCCACCAACCAATACGCTCTCACAGAGTAGGCCTACTGATAGTACCATCATTAAAACAATGTCATCTAGTAGTTCCAAGGGAGAGAGCCTTCTCTGTGGGGGCACCTACGCTTTTGAACAAAATACCACCTGGAATACGAATAATCTCAGATCTTCGCACTTTCCGACGTGCCCTGAAGACCTTTCTATTTCAACAAGCAGGGCTAGCATAACATCTAAATTCTATGCCAAGGTCTTAGTAGATACACCAAGTGGACTCAATTTATTATTTACTGTTTATAAAATATATTTATATGTATATGAAATCTTAATCTGTTCACCACCCTGAGTCCTTTGGGAGAAGGGTGGTATAGAAATTCAATAAATAAATAAATAAATAAATATAAAAATAGATGACAATGGGAAGGGGTATAATATAGAATAGAAGTGAAAGATTGAATTTGATTAAGATTAGAGATGAGGATGAAGAGTAATATTGTTTTTAAAAAAAAATAGATGAGGAATAAATATGGCAAAAAGGAAATATAGAAATTGTAAATTTAATTGAAATGACTAAACACTGTTTAAATTTGTGAACAGGCCAAATACTCTGTTCAAAGAAAATACATTGTATGTTTGTATGTGTGTTTCTAATTATTGCTATTTATTCATATTTGTTCTCTTTTATTCTTTAAAGTTTAACAATTCATTCTTTATCTTAATATCTTTATATTTGTTTGGGGTTGGCTTTCTTCCCTTTCATCTTTTTTATTGTACAGCAATCTTTCTCCTCAAACCTATCACCTCTCTCTTTTCTTTCCTTCTTACTTTCTCTTCCTCCCCTCTTCTCCTCCTCCCTACTTCCTCTTCCTCTTCCTTTCTCCTTCTCCTCCTCTCTTCCTTCCCCTCTTACCCTCACTCCTACTCTAATTTTCCTTCCCATCCGTCATCCCTCTCTATTGCTGTATCTTTTTATGCATATGGACTACTCAGAGGGCTGAAAAGGTTATTTTTGACTGGTCCTCGCACCTTTGACCACTCCTCAAACTTACGACTGCCCTCACATTTTATGTTTTTTGCCCCATCTTATCACCATGGTGAAGAGAAGCAGTTGTGAAATGAGTGACATGGTTGTTAAGAATGCTGCACGGGCATAAATGTGAGGATGGTCATAAGTGTGAGGACCAGTCAAAAGTGTGAGGACCTGTCAGAAATTTTGTCAGCCCTCTGAGTAGTCCCTATACACATAGCCATGGCCACCCAATCACATGACCAGTTAGCCATGGCCACCCAGTCACATGACCTCCAAGCCACAAAATAACCCACAAAATAAGCCACGCCCACAGAACTGGTAGTAAAAAAATTTAGAACCCACCCCTGGACTGGGCCCAGGTAAGCCTTAACCTAGCTGACAATAGGCTTCTTTGTCCAGGCTTCCTGGACCCTGCCCAATTGGATAAGGATAGTAAAGGGAATTGTGGGACTTTGAACTCAATGGTTGCTCGAAAGGACATAAGTACCACTAATGTGAAGCCGTGAGGCCTGCGACTTGCCACATTGAGGCAGAAAGGAATATGGGTGAAGGAGGGTGTCGGGAATGCCATTGTGGCAACCAAGGAGCACCGGTATCGGGACTGGGATGGCTGCAGCAGCAATGGAGGAGGACTTACCTTGATCAGCTTGGCTTGGCAGTCACAGTGGTGGTGGAGGCTTGCAGCAGAGTTCAGCTGAGAGGCACAGAGGCATGACCAAGCGAGGAACACGTCGAGCAGCTGTTCTGGCCAGACAATCAGTTGGGCCAGAGCTTCAGTGCATGATAACCATCAGGATGAGGCCAGCCCCGAGAAGAGCCATGGCTATTTAAGGGCACTGAGAGGCGGATGCTCCCAGTGCTGACTTTGCAACTAACAGACTTGCTTCAAACAGACTTTACAAATTGCTGTTTTGCTGCTGAATGAACTCACTGCATGCCAGAGTCCAGCTGAATAAACCCAGTTTGAATTCAAGCATGTGGCATTTTTTTCTACTGGTGTCGGTTCTGAGCTTGGACCCTTGAGAGGAAGTCAGCACTCTTCTCTTCTTTTTGCCTGCATCCTTCATCTGGAAGGTACGTAATCAATGGGGAGAATGACAGATGGAACGGCTCCAGCAGCTGATGTGGGCATATTGGAGATGCAGGTGGCTGATCTGATCCTTCCGACAGAGCAAGAAGGGGTGGCAGCACAGCCAGATGTGCATCCAAAGGAGCATGTTCCATCCTTGCCACCGGAACAGCCAGCTACAGATGTGGCTCTGGAGCAAAGCCCCGGGGAGAGTGGTGGCATAGCTCTTCGGTGACCACTGGGACAGGACCTCAGCTACCACCACCCAGTGCTTCCAGGGTGCATATGTATTTGTGGTAGGAACAGATGTTTACTGGAGATAATGACGACAAGGCAAGTTACTCAACTACATTGTACATTGGCATCCTTCAGTCTCAAGAGGCTATGGTATTGTGCTCTGGAAAGAGGTCCTAAAACAGCATCTAGTGTGACTAAAAAGGCCAATTTGAGAGTGGCAATCCCTTCCACACTGAGGGCAGATACATTCTGACCCCTGCCCAGTCACCAGATTTTGCTGGGTCCAGGACTGCCTCTTTGCTTCAGCCTGCTGAACAAGTGTCTCTTCGAATTGGAGAAGGCCATGCTGCATCTTTAGCCTCCAAGCTGAATGACTGGAGGTCAAGGATTCCTAGTTGTTAATGTCCATTCTCAGGGCCTTTAGGTCCCTCTTGCAGATATCCTTATATTGCAGCTGTGGTCTCCCTCTGATGCATTTTCCCTGCACTAATTCTCCATACAGGAGATCTTTTGGAATCCAACCATCAGCCATTCTCACGACATGTCCCAGCAGTGTAAATGTCGCTGTTTCAATAGTGTATACACGCTAGAAATTCCAGCACATTTTCCTGAGCTCTGCTCCCACTATCCATAGCTGGGTTCTTCTTCAGGATTTGACAGGAACTGAGTGAGAGCTGAATTTCAATTCCTCTGGCTTAGCCATGCCCACAGTCCCATGATTCCCCAGTCTTCACTCAGTTGCTGTCAAGAACTGAAATGTTTTTTTCAGAGCTCAGGGTTTTCCCTAATTAATTTCCTTCTCTGTTCCCTTTAGTGCCTTTTTGGCTCTTTTAGGCTTTTTCTTTCCCTTTGATTAGTTTTTTCTTCAGCAGAGAGCATAGATCACTTGCTGCGTTGGATGCGTGGTGTGTCTGGGGGCTCCAGGATGCCCGTGCCTCAGCATTTGTTCACTGATGGCAGCCACCAGATTCTGTTCCCTTCAGGGCAGATCCGGCTCCTCGTTTCCAGCTGCCGGTGAGTGGGACATGCTGCGGATGTCACCACCGCCATAACACTGCACTTTCATTGGCAACAGCCCGAAGTGGGGGTGGGACTCCTGGCCGCACCCACGGTTCTTCCGCTAAGCTTGAGGAGCAGTGGAGGTGTTTGTTACCAGGCTCGCTGTGTTCCGGGACTCCTGGGTAACTTGACGAGGTGGCAGCTGTTGACGGATCTTCAGGCCGTGCTTTCAGTGCATTTTTTGTTGTAGCCACCATTTTATAACAGCTTCAACTGATGGCCAACATTTTGCCAGAATTTCAGGCCGTCAAATCTATTTCACTGGGGGTTGCCATTCTGGACTGGCTGACAGCATTTCTGGCAAAGGGAAGAGAAAGTGACGCTGTTTGCTGCTGATTACCTTCTGCACCAGGATGTTCAACCTGCAGCACCATTTATCTCACCCCCAACTGCAGCAGCCATTTTGTCTCCATTTTAGTGGCAGCCATTTTGCCACCTCAATAAGCCACCTGCCTTCCCCTGGGAGGCTGAATTGGCTTTGGCCACTGGGTTTCCTCAACTTGAGGTCCCTTATTTCAGATGGTGGACTCTCCAATTTCATCTGACCTAGAGCCTGATGTGAGCCCATCTCTCTCCCCCACCAAGCACCTCAAATCAGTTTCAGGGAAGTGGTCTGTTTTACCCAGCCGCAAACCCCTCAAGGTGACAACCTCATCTGGCAAGACAAGGATGCCTTAAGGTGCCACAGGGCCCTGGAGTGCCAATGTGATAAGGCACAATGCCTGGTTCACAGGACCCTAGGCCTGGGCATGGGCTCTATACCAGCTCCTACCCCAGGCCAGATGCCCTGAGATCTGGGTCTCCTGAACCCCCTCAGCAAACATCGATCCGGCAGCCTCAGGCAATTCACTGCTCCTCACAAAAGGGGTGTCTCATTCCATGCCAGGTATCTCTGTGGCTGGCACTTCATCCTCTCACCATCAATTGCCCGAAGCCACTTTTACCCTGACAGCTGCGGGCCTCCGTGCTCCTGATGTGTCCTTGCCTGGCTCCCATCTGGATTTTCAATCCTTGGTTTCCTCTTCATTGTCAACGCTCTTGGCAGTGGGATTGCAACAGGCAATTCAGGGTCCACTTCAGGCCCTGGTGGGTCACCATGCATCGCAAATACTGTTGACTTCTCAACTGCATTCTATGAGACAAACTCTGACATCTCCAGAGGGCTCCAACCATGGGGACGAAGGTCCAGAAGACATCGAGTTCTCAGAGGATGAGGGCTTGATGCCAGAAGCCCCTTCCTTCACAGTCTTATTCCGCCCCTCTCTTTTCAAGTCCCTTTCCCATAAGGCTCAGTTGACAACGAACCTTGGCATGACTGGTGAGGCAGTTTCCAAGTCCCTGGCCTCCTCTGGGCCCCACGATGCCCTGTTCAAGTCAACCAAACAGGAAAAGGACTCCATTCCGTGTCCTCAATTGTTTGCAGACATGATCCAAATCCCCTGGGGCCAGCCTGGCTCATTGACTACTCCCATTAGCCTGGACAAAAAGCTTTATTGCTCTGCCCCAGAGCTGGAGAACCTCTTAGTCCTCCCTTCAGTGGATGCACCTGTTGCCTCCCTGTCCTGTGCCTCCATCAGTTCCACCAATTCGCTGGACGGCCTCAAAACGGAGGACCGACGGGTGGAACTGGCTTTTCGCAAGTCCCACCAGGTGGTGGCATGGTTGATCATGACAGTTTCGGCTACATCCTTCTTCAATAGGGCATCCCTTATTTGGCTGAGGCAATTACAGGAAAGACTTCCTCCTGAGGAAACCAGGCTACATCAGGACAGAAATAAAATTGTGGCAGCCACCGAATACTCGGCCAATGCCTCCCTGAATTCCATTAAATTTGCATTGCAAGCCCCGGCCCCTACAGTAACATTGAGGAGGCTCTTTTGGCTCTGCCACTGGAAAGCCGACCTTAAGGCAAAGTGGAAGCTGGCAGCAGCCCCTTACAAATCTCTGAACCTCTTTGGGGCCACATTGGATCCAGTCCTTGTGGAGGACAAAGATAAATGGAAAGTGCTCCCGTCTTCCTACTGTCTCATGGACCGACGTTACACTCTGTATTCTCAACAGCAGCCCTTTTGGCCCAGCTCTGGCCCAGGTGGGTCTTCGTCTCAGCGGAACCTCTTTCAAGGGAGAGACCTTTATCAGGACTAACAACAATATCGTGACTGCAGCAGAATCGAGCAGTCCAACAAACTGCAGTTTTGGGGCTCCGGATACAAATTCTCCCAAAGGGGCAAGTGACTCCCGGTCTCTGGGCCCCATAGGAGGTTGTTTGCAACTCTTCCACTGCCAGTGGGCCCAGTTGACATCGGACTTGTGGGTGCTGCGCACTACATCTCTGGGACTTTCCATCGAGTTCACCGGCCTTCCACCCAGCCGCTTTGTCTGTTGCCCTATTCCCAGGTCTCTCGAACTGCAATGCCTAATGTCTGCCAAGATTTCTCACCTTTTGGAAATCAGAACTATATAACAGGTACCACTGGATCAACACCAGGTAGGCTTTTACTCAGTCCTCTTCCTGGTGCCAAAGTCCTCAGGAGGCTGGAGGGGAATATTAAATCTAAAACATCTGAATCTGTCGGTCTACTACCACAGATTCAAAATGCATTCCCTCCATTCTATCCTTGGGGGTGTGAGACGAGAAGACCTTCTGCAGTCGGTCGACTTGAGGGAAGCCTACCTGCACATTCTGGTCCATCCTGATCACAGGAAATACCTGAGATTTGAATATGCAGGCTAACATTTCCAGTATTGTGCGATGCCCTTCGGACTCTCCTCTGAGTCTCACACATTTACCAAACTGGTGGCAGTGGTAGCAGCAACACTCAGGTCATTGCCGGTTTGAGTCCTCTGCTACCTCGACGATATCCTGATCCTTTCCTCCTCCCCAGACCAGGTGGCCTGGGACAGGGAGTGTGTTCTGGGTGCCTTTCAACATCACAGGTTTTCGATCAATTTCGAGAAAAATCATCTCATCCCTTCCATGCCTCTCCTTCACCTGGGAGCTGTGATTGACTTGGTCAGGGATCAGATGTTTTTGTCACTGGACAGAATTCAGAGTATTGTCGAGTTGAGCCAACAGGTCTGCACCATGGAAAAGGTGACTGTATTGCTCCTGTCCCAGTTACTCGGGAAAATGGTGTCTTGCTACAGCATCGTTCCATGGGCATGCAGACATTCCCGATCCCTGCAGTGGTTCCTGCTTCCATTCCAGTGGGTGGGCCACTCCAACAAGAGACACAAGGTGTATCTGTCTCCACAGGTTCGTTTGTCCCTCCATTGGTGGGAGTCCCCATCTCTCCTCAAGGGGTTGGATTTTCTGGAGCCGAACAGACTGGTCCTCACCTTGGATGCCAATCTTCATGGTTGGGGAGCATACCTTCTTAACCTGGTGATGCAGGGCCAGTGGTTGGAGTCAGAACATCAGAGCAACATAAATCTGCTGGAACTGCAAGCCATCAGATTAGCTCTGCTGCAGTTCTGCCCCACGGTGGATGGTTGTCACATCCTGGTTCTCACGGACAACATCTCAGCCAAGGCACATGTGAACTAGGAAGGGGGCATGAGGTCTCGAGCCCTGATGTTTGAAGTGGAGGTGCTGTTCAATTGGGTGGAGCATCATCTGCTCTCGCTGAAAGCAGACCATATTTTGGTGACAGCCAACATCCACGCCAACTGGCTCAGCCGGGAACAGATCGACCCAGCAGGGTGGCAGCTCCATCCATCTCTCTTTCAGGAACTCATTGCTCATTTTGGGACTCCAGTAGTCGACCTGTTCATGTCTCCTGCGAACGCTCAGCTGCCGCGTTTTGTGTCTTGTTACCTGACTCCCTTAGCAGAGTATCATGATACTCTTCGGTGCTGTTGGCCCAGCGGTCTCCTGTACACTGTCCCACCGATTCCACTCCTACCATGAGTCATTTGAAAGTTGCTGTTCGAAAAGGCCAACCTTCTTCTGGTCACTTCCACTGGCCTCAATGGCTGTGGTACGCTGATCTCATAGCACTCTGCATTGACCCCCCCTTGGGTGATTCCACCTCCTCAAGTAGCTCTGTGCCAGGGGGCCATCTGCTCTCCAGAGCCTCAATGGCTTCAATTGGCCATCTGGCATTTGAGCAGGTCATCTTGAAGAAGGACAATTTGCTGGATGGGGTCATTGGTACAATCCAGGCAGCCAGACATCCATCCACCGCTCGTATATACGAGGCCTCGTGGAGAGCATTCTGCAACTGGTGCTCCAGCCACCATCTGGACCCCACTTCAGCATCAGTCCAGAATATCCTCGAATTCCTACAGGCTGGTCTTGAGACCAGCTTCTTCTATGTTGCGGCATCAAATGGAAGCCTTGTCCATGGTGATCATGGTGATCATGTGCACGCCTTACCACTCTCTTTCACATCACCCATGTGTCCGTGGCTTACTGCAGGGCACCATGAATTTATGTCCTCCTACGGTGCACCGTTACCCAACTTGGGACCTTCCACTGGTTTTGCAGGCGCTTATGTCTACACCCTTTGAACATTGGGGTCAGTTGCACTCAAATTCTTGTTCTTTAAATGGCCTTTCTCCTGGCTATTACCTCTGCCAGGAGAATGTTGTAGGTTGCGGCTCTCTCTATCAGGAAGGACCTTTGCATTTTTCGGGACAACACGGTGATTTTGCGACTTGACCCTTCCTTCATCCCCAAGGTGAACTCCTGATTTCACCAGGCCCAGGAGCTCATCTTGCTGGATTTTGCCCATCACCTTGTGACCACCGGGAGCAGCATTGGCACACGCTTGATGTGTGTCGAATCCTCCATCACTACCTCCATCAGACTGCCTCCTTTCACAGGCCGGAGGCACTTCTCATGTCCTTTCAACCGGCCTCCATGGGCCAGAAGATCTCAGCTTCCATGGTCGGCCGCTGGATTAAGGCCTGCATTGCCATGGCATATGATCTGCAGTTCAAACTGCGACCTGGCGGACTTTCGCCGGCACCACAGGCATCGCAGACAGTCTTCTTTTAGACTGCCAGCTCCACGATCCCGTGAAGCCGTTCTGACAGTGCAAAACAGCTGTCTGACAGCTTTGAAGTCTCCTTTTCGGGAAAAGAAGGGGAGCAGAATAGTTTGCTGAGGGTAGAGTCACCAAATAAACCCCTGGGATTAATTCCAGGGTCTGGAAAGGTGGGCTCCCCAGTCAGCCAAATGGAACTCCGGATTTGGAGCGCTTCTGCAAGCGCAGAAATAGATGCCGCGACCATCTCTGCAAGCAGATTGAAAGTTTAAAAGATCTCAAAGGCAGACGGAGCGAAAGCAGGAGGACTGGCAAGAAGGTATCAAAGCTTAACTCCAGACTACAATGTTGCTAATAAAGTCAATTGAGGGAGGAAGTGATTAATCAATGGCGTTCTTGCTGTGACTGTGAGAAGTGAAAGTGAGTACTGAAAGAGCTTGCTGAGACTTTTTGCATTTTAAACTTGAAGTAAGCTGCTGGAAAAAGAGAACTTGGGGAGAAGGATTATTTTTGTTTTAAAAGCAGCAATTTAAACCTGTTGAGAGCTGTTTTTGGTGACTTTTGGGACTTGGTGTTTGCAAAGGGGGGTGAAGAGGAAAAAAGATCTCTTTTAAACAAAGGAATTAAGATGGCTTCTAAGCAGACTAAACTAGCAGTTCCAAAAATAGAAGGAGGTTCTCCTACAGTTTCTATTGTGACACAAAGGACTCAACTTCCGGTTGAATCACAAAATAAGGATGATTCCATGACAGATCTTAAAGACTTCATAAAACAAGCTATGAGTAACCAAACTGATGATAGAGGAAAAATTAGGGAAATTTGAGGAGGAAATAAAAGAAATCAAAGATGTTGTTGCAAAAAAGCATGATGATATAAGGGATGACATTTTGCTGGCAGTTTCAGGCTTGTCTAAACATCTTGTTCAACTTGATGAGAGAATGGAAGAAATTAATGAGGCTAATCTAAATCTGGAGACTAAAATGAGTGAAATTATAATTAAATCTGAGAGGCTGGAAAAGAAGTGACTATGATGCAATATAGATCTATGGAGTTTGCTCTGAGAATGAGAGGATTGAAAGAGAATGGTCGGAAAAATTTAAGAGACAGATGTGCAGATGTTATTGCATCAGTGATTGGATTAAAAAAGAAGGATATAATTAATCAAATTGACAAAATTTACAGAGTTAATTCATGGATTGCAAAAAATAAGAATCTGCCAAGAGACGTGGTGATTTATTTCCTGGACAGAAGAATTAGAAATGATGCTTTACAAGCCTCCTATAGCAACAAGGTACAGGTGTCTGGACAAAATATTAAGATATTGAAAGAGATCCCTCCTAAAATGCTGAGAGATAGAAAGGACTTTGGTTTTCTAGTGGATGAATTGAGAAGACAACAATTAATGTATAGGTGGGATGCACCAATAGGCATAATAGTGACTTATGGTGGGGAAAGATACCACTTGAACACTGTTTGGAAAGCAAGAGATTTTTATTTTAATGTACTAAAGGCTGGACATCCACCCTCATCTGAGGGGAGTAAAAAGGAAAAAGAAAAAGAAGGACAACAGATACAAACCTATGCAGAGGTGGTGGCTGGAGAATCTAAGATGCAAGATGACTTCTCTCAATTTGAGCCAGCCTCACTTCCCTTTCCTTTAGGGAAGTTAGAGGGAGCAGTGTTTGATTTATCCAAGACGGAGGAACCGAGAGAACAATGCCTGACAAGATCAACTTATAAACAACAACAACAACAACAACAACAACAACAACATTACTTGAAAATGCAACAAACTCAAGACTTGACTCAAAAAACAGAAGGAGTGGGGGGGGGGGGGCAAGGCCGAAGACTAAGGTGAAGGAAGATCTTCAGCAAATGCTCTTAAAGCTTCAAGGTGCCAAAAATGGCAACTAAATTCTTATCCTGGAATGTTAATGGTTTAAACTCACCACAAAAGAGAAAGAAAATATATCACTATTTGAAACAATTTAAGAATGATATTATTTGTTTACAAGAGACACATATTAGATCAACTGACCAAAAATACTTAATAAATTCAAGGTTAGGGACCCACTTCGTGGCATCATCTCCAGAGAAAAGGAATGGAATAGTTATCTATGTAAAGAAGGGACTATCAGCAAACTTAATTGAAGCAGATGATCAAGGAAGATATATAGCAATCGAATTACAAGTTCAAAATGGAAAAATGCTTTTAATTGGAATATATGCACCAAACCAGCAACAAAAAAATTTTTATAAACTTTTACACTCTAAAATAACACAATGGAATTACAAATCAATTATCCTAATGGGTGATTGGAATGGAGTAATTGATACTTTAAAAGATAAGAAGACCACATCTAAAAAATTTTCACGTGCAAAATTACCTAAATCTTTTTTTGAAATTATGGATGATTTAGAACTGAGAGATGTTTGGAGAGAACAGAATGCTGAAGAAAAAGATTTCACCTTTTTCTCTGACAGACATCAATCCTTTTCTAAGATTGACTTTATATTATTAACAAATGATTTCTTTTCTAGGGTGAAGAAGGTCAAGATATTTCCAAGGACTTTAGCTGATCTTAGTCCGGTTTGGTTAGAATTGGAACAGGAGAGGGGGGGAAAGGAGGTCTTGGAGATTAAATGAAAATTTATTTAGCTATGAAGAAAATGTGAACGAACTTAAAAAACAAATGAAAGAATTTTTTCTTAATAATATGCATAGGGGTACTTCCATGGAAATGGTATGGGATGCAAGTAAGGTCTATGTGAGAGGAGTTTTAATATATATGGATAATAGACACAGATTAAAACAAACAAAGAGGCAAAAAGATATTGAAGAGGAAATAAAAAAGAAGGAACAATTATTAATTGTTAATCCAGGAGATAAAAAAGTAAAAGAGACAATAAATATATTGCAAGAGCAATTTAATATGTTAATGGCTGACCAAGTGGCAACTACTTTGCAATATGCTAAACACAATACATTTTGTAATGCCAATAAGCCAGGCAAATTGTTGGTTTATGTATTAGGGAAGAAACAAAAATCACGAGTTATCAGTAAGATAGAATTTAAAGGTAAAGAAGTTTATCAACAAAATATGATTAAGAAAGCTTTTTTAGAATATTATACGAAACTGTATGCAGGAGACTTAATACAAAGTATAGATATAGACAGATATCTTAAAGAGGGTGATATTCATGAGGTAACTTTAGAACAAAGGGAAGGTTTGAATCAGTCAATAACCTCAGAAGAGATCATTGCAGCAATCAAACAGTTAAAAGTAGGTAAGACACCAGGAACGGATGGATTGACAGCTACCTATTATAAAAACTTGCAGTTGGAAATGGTAGAACCATTTAGGATGTTATTTAGCAAGATTCAATCAGGGGGAGCAATCCCACCCTCATGGTGGACAACTTTTATCTCATAGATTCCAAAAGAAGACCAGAATTGTGTTAAGCCTGAAAATTTTAGACCAATTTCACTTTTCAATACTGATCATAAAATTTTTGCTAAGGTGTTAGCAAATAGACTAATGCCAGTTACGCAACAAATAATTCATAATGATCAATCAGGATTTATAAAAGGGAGATATATGAGACAAATTATAAATTTGGTGGAATATTTGGAAAAAAAAACAACTAGGTCTCTGCTGCTTTTTTCTTTTTGGATGCTGAGAAGGCATTTGATCGATTGAATTGGCAATTTTTGTTTAAAATTATAGACAAAATGCAATTGGGAGAGCAATTTAAACAGTCAATTAAAGCAATATATCAAGAACAATAGGCACAAGTAATTGTCAATGGAGGCCTAACGGATCATTTTAAGATTGAGAAGGGAACATGGCAGGGCTGTCCATTATCTCCATTGCTGTTTATTTTATCTTTAGAAATTTTATTGAAAAAGATACGTGAATCTGATAAACTTAAAGGAATAGTAATTAGATGACAAGATTATAGATTAAGAGCGTTGCAGATGATCTGGTTGTTACATTAACTCAACCTATAAATACAGTCACATATATGTTGGAAATAATAGAACAATATGATAGAGTTTCTGGATTTAAAATAAATCAACATAAAACTAAGATAATAACTAAAAACATATCTGTCTCTCAAAGAGAAGATTTAGGAAAAATAACAGGATTTGAAATAGTTAAAAAGGTTAAATATTTAGGAGTAATTGTTGCTGGTTCAAATACGAAGTTATTTAAAAATAACTACGAGTTTCTATGGCAAAAAGTGCAGAGAGAAATGGAAAATTGGAAAAAACTACAGCTATCCCTTTTGGGAAGAATAGCAGCAATAAAAATGAATGTACTACCTAAATTTTTATTCTTGCTTCAAATGATACCAATGCTTAAGAAAGATGAAAATTTGAGGGAATGGCAGAAAGGAGTTAATACTTTTATATGGTCAGGGAAAAAACCTAGAGTTAAATTAAAAATTATACAGGATATTCGGGAGAGAGGTGGTTTGAAAATGCCTAATCTAAGACTGTATTATGGAGCATCTGTGCTAGTACAAATCAGTGACTGGTTTAATCTGACTGAAGAAAGAATATTGAATGTAGAAGGATATGATTTATTATATGGATGGCACGCCTATTTACTATATGAAAAGAAAGTAGATAAAGTTTTCAAAGGTCATATACTTAGGAATGCTTTGTTAAGAGTTTGGAAGAAGTATCAATATAAATTAAACTATAAGATACCTATATGGGCAAATCCTAGACATGCAATAGAAAATATAAGTATAGAACAAAAGATGGAAGTGATTACTTATAAAGAGCTTCTCTTTAATGAAAGGGGTAAACCACAACTGAAGTCATTAGAGGCACTGAAGGAGGAAGGGATAATCTATACTTGGTTTCAATATGGTCAACTTCAAGCTAGATAGAGGGAGGACCAAGAAATTGGTTTTATGCAAAATGAAGAAAATTTGGTAAAACAGATTAGGGACCAGAGTTCTATGCATATTAAAAGGTTGTATAATACATTATTAGAAATAGATTCAGAAACAGAACTGGTCAAAGATTGTATGATTAAATGGGCAAGAAACTTCCAGGAACTAATAATGATGGAAACATGGGAAAAGATTTGGGTTAGAAATGTTAAATTTACACAAGCACAAAACTTAAGAGAAAACTTTTATAAGATGTTTTATAGATGGCACTTAGACCCAAAGAAATTGTCATGTATGTATCCTAATGTACAAGCCAAATGCTGGAGATGTGATTGTGAAGATGCAACCTATTATCATATATGGTGGATTTGTAAGAAGATCAAAGTATTTTGGATAAAAATTTGGTGGGTAACGCAGAACATTTTGAAAAAGAGGATGAAATTTACTCCACAATTATTTCTATTGGGTATAACAAATGATTGTACAGTATTAGAGACGAAGTTGATTTTAAATTTAATAACAGCAGCCAGACTGCTGGTTGCATAATATTGGAAGAAAGACTCTTTGCCTATTGTAGAAGAATGGACTTTAAAAGTAATAAATTTAGCTGAAATGGCAAAAATCTCAGCATACTTAAAAGATTGTACGCAGGAAAAATATATTTTGGAGTGGAGAAAATGGATTAACTATATTCAGAATAAGTATCAAATGAGGAGACACCAAATTGCATATGAATGAAACAAAAATAAAGAAATGTTGTGTTAATTATATTGGAGTTAAGATTCTGGGTGGGGGCGGTTTTTAACTTGAGGATAGATAGATTAATTTAGTTGATGTTTGTTTTTCTTTTTCTTTTTTTTTAATACCCTGTATTTTGCTCTGGGAAGTCGGGGAAGGGAGGGGGGAAGAAAGGGGTGGGGGGATGTTGGGGGGGGGAAATGTTTTTACTTTGTATTTTTATAAAACTTTTCAATAAAAAAAACAAACAAACAAACTGCGACGTGGCAAGATTCTGTCACACTCCACTCATAGTGCGACCACTATTGTGGCCTGGGCGACACAAGCGTCAGTGGTGGACATTTGCCATGTGGTGATGTGGTCGATTTCAACTTTCATTTGACACTACAAAGTTGACACATATGTTTCAGCCGAAGCTTTGTTTGGTCATTGTGTTTTACAGAGTGTCCATTTGGCCCGGGACTCTGGGGGCAGTCAGCCTCCCGCCCTTGGGATTTGAGCTTGGGTATATCCCAAGTGGGAGCAGCGCTCAGGAAAACGACATTTTTCTGGATGCTGCGACCACTATCCATTGTTTGTTGTTATTGGCTTTCTGCCCTGACTGGGTGAGTTGCCTTTTGTTCCTACTTATATTGACCTTTTGTTGTACAGACTTGCTGCGCTTTCATGACAGACTGGGGAATTATGGGACTGTGGGTTTGGCTAAGCCAGAGGAATTGAAATTCAGCTCTCACTCAGTTCCTGTCAAATCCTGAAGAAGAACCCAGCTATGGATAGTGGTTGCAGTGCCCAGAAAAGGGACATTCAGGTAAGACAACATCCATTCCAAGACTGTGCTATTTGGAACTTTGTCCTGCCAAGTGATGGCAAGAATTCGTCAGAGACAGCACGTATGAAAGGTGTTCAACTTTCTCTCCTTCCGTGCATAGAGGGTCCAAGACTCACTGCAGTACAAGAATGTGCTCAGGACGCAGAGTCTATAGACCTGGATCTTTGTATGTTCCGTCCTCTTATTAAGCCATACTCTCTTTTTAAGCCTGGAAAATGTGGTGGCCGCTTTACCAATATGTTTATTCAGGTCAGCATTTAAAGAAAGAGTGTCAGATAGTTGAGCTGAGGTACACAAAGTTATGGACGACCTCCAGTTCTTGTGCAGAGATTGTAATACAGGGAGGTGAATCCATGTCCTGACCCATGACTTGTGTTTTTTTCAGGCTGATTGTTAATCCAAAATCTTGGCAGGCCTTGCTAAAACTGTCCATAAGTTGTTGAAGGTCTTCATCAGAGTGAGCAGTGATGGCAGCATCATCAGCGAAGAGGAAATCCCGTAAGCATTTCAGCTGGACTTTAGACTTTGCTCTCAATCTAGAGAGATTAAAGAGTTTTCCATCTGATCTGGTCCAGATGTAAATATTTATTATTTATTTATTTATTTATTATATTTCTATACCACCTTTCTCCCGCAGGACTCAAGGTGGTGTACAGTCAAGAAAAAATAAAAGATACATAAACATCATAAAATTGATAATTAAAATTATAGCAAAGTTTAACCCAAATTAAATAAAACCCAGCATTATATAATATTTAAATCATTCCCAGTTAACATGCTTAGCCCCACCTGATTGGGTCTTGAGGGCACAGCGGAAAGCACAGAGATTAGGCATGTTTCGTATATCAGGGAGCAGTTCATTCCAAAGGGTTGGAGCCCTTACAGAGAAGGCCCTCCCCCTGGGAGTCGCCAGTCGGCACAATTTGACTGACAGTACCCTGAGTAGTCCCTCCCTGTGAGAACAAACTGGTCGGTGGGAGGCTATTGGTGGCAAAAGACGGTCTCGTAAGTACCCAGACCCTAAGCCATGGAGCGCTTTAAAGGTAATAGCTAACACCTTGAATCACACCTGGAAGACCACCAGGACCCAGTGCAGCTCACGTAGGAGAGGTGTTACATGGGCGCAACGAGATGCACTCATAATCACCCGCGCGGCTACATTCTGGACCAGTTGGAGCCTCCGGGTGCTTTTCAAGGGGAGCCCCAAGTAGAGAGCATTGCAGTAGTTCATACAGGTGGTGACTAGGGCATGAGTGACTGTGCGCAAGGCATCCCGATCCAGAAAGGGATGCAACTAGCAGAGAACGAACTGGTCGGTGGGAGGCTATTGGTGGCAAAAGACGGTCTCGTAAGTACCCAGGTCCTAAGCCATGGAGCGCTTTAAAGGTGATAACTAAGATCTTGAATCGCACCCAGAAGACCACTGGGAGCCAGTGCAGCTCGTGTAGGAGAGGTGTTACATGGGCGCAACGAGATGTGCCCATAATCACCCGTGCGGCTACATTCTGGACCAGTTGGAGCCTCCGGGTGCTTTTCAAGGGGAGCCCCATGTAGAGAGCATTGCAGTAGTCCATACGGGAGGTGACTAGGGCATGAGTGACTGTGTGCAAGTCATTCCGATCCTGAAAGGGATGCAACTGGCGGATCAGGTGAACCTGATAAAAGGCCCCCCTGGCCACGGCCGTCAAATGGTCTTCTAAAGATAGCCGTGAGTCCAGGAGGACATCCAAATTGCGGGCCCTCTCTGTGGGGAGCAAGGTCTCATCCCCAATTGTCAGTGATGGTACCAGCTGACTATACCAGGATGCTGGAAGCCACAGCCACTCAGCCTTGTAGGGGTTGAGTCTGAGTTTGTTTCTCCCCATCCAAATCCGTACGGTCTCCAGGCAATGGGACATCACAGTAAGGGCATCGTTGGGATGGTCTGGAGTGGAGATGTATAGCTGAGTGTCATCAGCATACTGATGAACATTCACCCCGAAACCACGGATGATCTTGCCTAGCGGTTTTACATAAATGTTGAACAGAAGGGGTGAGAGGACCAACCCTTGCGGCACCCCACAAATAATGTGCCTCGAGGTTGACCTCTGCCCCCCTGCCAACACAAACTGTGAATGGTCAGAGAGAAAAGAGGAGAACCACCGAAGCACAGTGCCCCCTATTCCTAACCTCTCCAGCCGGTGCAGTAGGATACCATGATCGATGGTATCAAAAGCTGCTGAGAGATCTAATAGAACCAGGACAGAGGAGCAACCTCTGTCCCGGGCCCTCCAGAGATCATCAACCAAAGCGACCAATGCCATTTCCGTGCTGTATTGCGACCTGAAGCCCGACTGGAATGAATCCAGATAGACATCTTCATCCAGGTATCATGATAGTTGTCGCGCCACCACACTCTCAACAACCTTTGCAACGAAGTGAAGATTGGAGACTGGACGATAGTTTGATAATAAAGCCGGATCCAGGGAAGGCCTCTTGAGGAGGGGCTTCACAACCACCTCTTTCAAGGCGGCAGGAAAGAAACCCTCACTCAGAGAAGCATTTATATCCCCTGGAGCCAGCCTCATGTAACCTTCCAGGAGGCCAGTACCAACCAGGACGGACACTGGTCCAATAAACATGTGGCAGCATTAAGCTTTCCCAGAATCCTGTCCATGTTCTCAAGAGCTACAGAGTTAAACTCTTCCCAGATAACGCTCTCAAGACCTACCCCCGTCTCCTCCCTTGGATCTACCCAATCAGAGTCCAGGCCTTCCCGAACCTGAGCAACTTTATCATGCAAGAATTGCACAAAATCCTCAGCTCGTCCCTGTAAGGGATCTTCCCGCGTCCCCACCTGAAGTAGGGAGTGGGTCACCCTAAACAGCACGGCTGGGCGGTTCTCTGCAGATGCAATAAGAGCGGAGAAGTAGTTAGACTTCGCCGCTTTTATCGCCACTAGGTAGGTCTTAATATAGGATCACACCTGTGTTCGGTCAGATTCAGATCGGCTTGTCCTCCAATCGCTCTCTAGGCGTCTGTTTCGATGTTTCATCTCTCTCAGCTCCTCGGAAAACCAAGGAGCGAGTCGAGATCGGCATCGGGTCAGAGACCGCAAAGGCACGACGCGGTCCAAGGCCCCAGTAGCCGCCCTGTCCCAGGTGACCACTAGGTCCTCAGTTGAGTCGTGAGCCAGAGTCTCAGGAAATGGCCCAAGCTCCGTCAGGAACCTCTTGGGGTCCATCAGGCGCCTGGGACGGAACCATTTGGTCGGTTCCGTCTCCCTGCAGTGGGTAGAAGTGACTTGAAAGTCCATGTAAAGGAGAGAATGATCAGACCATGACAAGGGCTTGATGTCTATATCCCCTATTTTAAGATCATTCAGCCACTGGTCCGAGACAAAAATCAAGTCCAGAGCGTGATTCCCCAAGTGGGTGGGGCCTTTAACTACCTGGGTCAGGTCCATGGCCGCCATGGAAGCCATGAACTTCCGAGCTGACTCCAACATTTCACCAGCAGATGGAAGGTTAAAATCCCCCATAACAATAAGTCTGGGGGTTTCCACCACCACCCTGGCTATAACATCGAGCAGCCCAAGCAGGGCCGCTGTTACGTGGCAGGGAGCCAGGTATGTAATCAGTAGGCCCATCTGTATCCCCCGACCCCACTTCACAAGGAGGGACTCACATCCAGCTATCTGAGGAACAGTGGCCTCCCTCGGGTAAAGACTTTCTCTAATAATTGCTGCCACTCCCCCACCCCTTCCCTGAGGCCTTGGCTGATGAAATGCATGGAAACCTGACGGGCACATTTCCACAAGGGGAACTCCTCCCTCTTGGCCTAGCCAGGTCTACGTGATCCCTGCCAGGTCAGTACCCCTCTCCACAATAAGATCGTGAATGAGGGGATCCTTATTTACCACTGACCTAGCATTACACAACATCAGCAGTAGACTCAGGGACTTAGGCTCTGAACAACTTGGGAAATGAGCGATGCATTGGGGGTCGGAGTGCGCAATTGCATGTAAACATTGAGTGCGCACTCCCGAGACATAATATGGCCCCCTGCTGCCGTCATATCTGCCCCTCCCACTTACTATACTAATGCCCATCGTTTCATCCCTCTGCATCCTAGTCAGATCTCTGTCCCCGTCCTCCCCGCCGTGATCATCAGACCCATTACCCCATTCAGTGGATTTATGGATCCCCCCAGATCCATTCCCACAATCCCTCCCAGGACCCCTTAAATTAGAATTTAAAAATTTATCTAAAAAACCCCAAAGCCGTCGGTTTTTTGCAAACCACCTCTCGGGGTTCCAAAACCCGTCCTCAAGGGTGGCCCTCGATAATTGTGAGGGCCATACATGCGAGAGGGGGGAATCTTGCAATGCAAGAGCAATTGAATACATCGAAGTTAGGGGCGAGTTGAAGGAGATGAAGGACCATTTTCTTCTAAGAGTGTAAGAGATGGTTAAGTCAGGTAATATAAATAGGGAGGGAATAGATGTTATTATAATAATACCCTCTGTTGCAATTCCAAAAGCATGTTTCAACATGACAGCAAAAAAGATCCCGAATAAAGTTGGCACGAGAACACAGCCCTGCTTCACTCCACTTCAAATATCAAAGGAATCTGAAGTTAAGCCATCAAAAACTACAGTGCCCTTCATTTCCTCATGAAAGGACCTGATGATGTTGAGGAGCTGAGGTGGATATCCAATCTTGGGGAGAATTTTATAAAGGCCATCCCTGCTAACCAAGTCAAAAGCCTTTGTAAGATCTATGAAGGCAATGAAAAGTGGCTGTCTTTGTTCCCTGCATTTCTCCTGCAACTGTCTAAGGGAAAATACCATGTCAGTAGTGGACCTGTTGGCTCGAAATCCACACTGTGATTCTGGATCACAGTGCAGATTCTCTCTGCAAGCACCTGGAGCCTCTTCAGTACGACACGGGCAAGCAACTTCCCTACAACACTAAGAAGAGAGATGCCACGGTAGTTGTTTGTCACCCCTGTCACCTTTGTTTTTATACAGTGTGATGATATTTGCACCCTTCATGTCCTGGGGTACTCCACCTTCCCTCCAACAAAGACAGAAGATTTCATGCAGTTCAGTGGAAATGTTCTCTTTGCAGGAATGTTATCTTTCCAAGGTGCCTTGCCAGAGGCAAGGGAGTCCAGGGCCGCATTTAGTTCTTCTAAAGTTGGTTCACTGTCAAGCTCTTCCAAGATTGACAGAATGAAAATGGCCAATGACTGCTGGAGTTTTGCTGCTACTATGGTCTTCGCATTAGCAATACATTCTTTAAAACAAAGCCTCAACACAGAGTCTCTTGGAGACATCCAAGATCAAAGCATTGGCACCAGCTCAATTTGATTCTTACCAGGCGATCCAACCTCTACAATATTACAATCACATGCAGCTATCAGGGTGCTGATTGCGATACAGACCACTCCTTGCTGTGTAGCAGAATAAAACAGATCACTCCTTGGTGTGCAGCAGAATAAAACTGCAAACAAAGAGATTGCAGAAGGAAGGAAGGATTGTAGACTCAAAGAAGGAAGGAAAACCACAAATTGACATCAACAAGACCTACAATCAGGGCAAAGTGGAGGAATTTGCACAAGCACTCATGAAAACTCTCCCAGGCCCAGCTGAAGTAAATGCATCTGAACAATGGGAATATTTCAAGAATGCTGTTTATAACACCGCCTTGTCAGTATTTGGTAAGGAGATCAGAAAAACAGCAGATTGGTTTGAAGCCCATTCAGAGGAGTTGATGCCAGCCATCGAGGAAAAAAAGGAGAGCTCTAATTGCATATAAAGTCTATTCCAGTGAGCATAACCTACAGGTTCTGTGAGCTGCTCGTAGCAAAATCCAACAGACCGCCAGGAGATGTGCTAATGATTATTGGCGCAGCTTGGCTCTTGGATCCAGATAGCAGCTGACACAGACAACATCAAGGGGATGTATGATGGCATCAAGCAGGCTTTAAGTCCAACACAGAAGAAATCTGCCCCTCTGAAGTCAGGTGAGGTTATCCAGGACCGAGCACAGCAGATGGCACGCTGGGTACAGCACTACTCTGAGTTATATTCCAGAGAAAATGTGATAACTGAAGAATCATTAAATAACATTGACTGCCTGCCTGTCTTGGAGGAGCTTGACAGTGAACCAACTTTAAAAGTACTCAACTAAGTCAACCAGGCAACCTGGTTGAGGCAACCAGTTGCCTCAACCAGGCAACTTAACTATGGAGATACTGTGAGAACACTTCTGGGAGGCCAGTTTCTGGGAGGCCTCCACCAGGTAGCCATCAGATCAGGGGACCAAGGCAGCTATCTGGCCCACATGGCAGCAGGAGCTGAGACCCAGCATTGTACCACAAACCAGGTTTCACTTGGCTAGCCCAAAGCTCTGAGTGGACACTGCCCAGTACCAAGCACAGAGGCCGCATTGCTGAGTGGTCAAGAGTGGGGCTTGTCTGTGAGGTCCAGGCCAGAAAGGCAGGGGTTGCCAACCAGTGTAACCAACCAAGCAGGGGAAGGGGCTCAATATCAGGTCTAGCAACAGGCAGCCCTGGTACCAGGCCACTAGGAGCTTTCAATGGTGCCCAGAGTTTTGGGGCAGATTCAGGTGTCACGGTCCATTATTATCTCCGAAAACAAATGAATTTCTAAACACCCGTTCTTTGTGGAAATATTTGTCTTTATTGGGCATAACAAACTAATCCATGACTTTGTGCAGTTAGCACTGAACTTTGCTCTCCAAGACCTCCCATTCCGGCCCCCATTCTCTGCTCCTCATTGGCTGTCTTCCAAATCATTCTTCTCTACTCTCCCACCTCAGCTCACAGGAATGTCACCCCTCCCATGCGTCTCCCTGGAAACTAAAATCAAAAAGGCTTTTCAAGGTGAAATGTCACATTCTTTCTCATGCTTCTATGTCAGCCCTGGAACACTGACATCAGGCTGACTAGGGTCTGAGGGGCCCCGGGTGGCCTATAGGCTACAGGCCTTACCCACCAGAACCTTTTACCCTGAAGGCCTCGTTTGACAGGGATCCGGGGCATTAGGCTCTTTTCCTCGGCCAGGTGATCAGCCACCTCAACTGCCAGGGCCACGCCTACCCATCACAGTGGGCAATAATGGTGGTGGTGATGGTGGCCATGGCCAGTGAAGTGACTGAGTGGGTAGTGACCCTCCATAATGAGCATGACATCGAACTAGCAGACATTGGCCTCTTTCTGGATGCGCTCTGGGATCAGTTTGAGGATGTGACCAGAGTACACCAGGCAGAAGGTGAACTCTTTGTGCTACGACAGGGAGGCCAGTGAGCAGGGACTATGTTTGGGACTTCCGCAGGGCCGCCGATAAGGTGAGAGGTCCATCACTTTAAGGTGCCAGCCATGCATCTATCAAGGCCTAAAGCACTGGCTGGCCGAGTGGTACCAGGTGGTTGTGGAACTGGATGCTGAATTGCAGGAGTGCCATTTCAGAGGAGGGTTCAGTGCTGGCCCAAGGTCCATGGAGGAGGTTGGTATGGGCTCACTGAGGATCAGGGAGCAACTCCCATCACCAATAGAATGGTTCCCTGGCTGGTGGCTGAGACCCAGGAGGGAATCACCCTGCCTCCCATGAAATGTTTCTGGTGCAGCCAGCCAGGCCATTGTGAGGCCGAATGTCCGGCTTCTACCCCTTAGGCCAAAGCAGATCCTCCCCATTTGATCCAGGTGAAGAATACCCCTCTGAAGACCCCTAAGAAGTCCAGAGCATTAATCCAAGCAGTGGTGGTACCTTGGTCCCCAACCCAGGTGGGAGATGACATACCAGTAGACGAGTACCAAAACTCCAATGACAGCGATGATAAAGGGGATGGGTGAGTGCACCCGTGTGGCCCTTTGTCATCCCTGTGACTGTCATGGGGGCCCAGTCAGGAAAAGGGGGTAGGTAGAGGGTGCTAATTGATTCTGGGTGTTCTCTGCGTTTAATGAGCCAAGCGGTAGTCACAGAGTTGGGGATACAGGTTAAGGCATTGGCAAAGCCCATAAGGTTCGAACAGGTTGATGGCTCCCTGTTGGGGGGAGTCTGAGCCACCCATGTCACTGAGCTGGTGAGTTTAGACATGGCCCAGAATTGGGAGATGATACGGTTCATCATGATACCAACAATGATAGAATCAGTAATCCTGGGGTTAGCCTTGTTGGACAAATGAGGTTCTACCATCTGGTGGGAAGGTGGGTACTGGAAGTTAAGGGTAGGAACATGTCCTAGACCACCCCTGCACGAACAAGTGAGGGGGGACATGGACAATCTGACCAGTTCCCACTCTGAGCCACATTTCCATGGGTCTACAATGATTGAGCAGAGGTTTTTGATGAGAAGGAGTGCAACATGCTGCCCACACATCATCCCACAGATTGTGTGATTGAGATCCTCCCTGGGACTAAGTTACTGAAACCCAAAATGTATGCTATGATGCTGGAGGAGATGGATGAGCTGAGGAAATACATAGATAAGAACTTAGCCCGGGGTTTCATTCAACCCGCTCGCTCACAGATTGCGCCCCCCCATACTCTTTAAAGAAAAGGATGGAACGATGTGGTTTTGTGTGGACTTCCGGGCCATCAATGAGGTGTGCGTGGAAAACACGTACCCTTTACCCCTTATGAAAGACATGCTATCCCATCTGGTGAAAGGGCGGATATTCACAAAACTTGATCGACAGGAGGCATACTACCATGTAAGAATCAGGGAGGGGGATGAGTGGAAGACCACTTTCAACTGTCCCCTGGGTAGTTTCCAATTCCTGGTGATGCCTTTTGGCTTGCAGGGCACACCAACTGTGTTTATGCAGCTGATCAACAAGGTGTTACATGAGCACTGATATGAAGGGGTGCTCGTGTATCTCAATGACATTCTTGTTTACACCCAGACTATGGAAGAGCACATCCAGATGGTTTGGCAGGTCTTGAAGAAGTTACTGCCAAAGTACGGCTCCCAAACTCTATGTGATGTTGATGAAGTGCAACTTTCATGAAAGACGATTGGATTACCTGGTATCGTGTGTCCAGAACCAGGGTGGAGATGGACCCAACTAAAGTTCAGGTAGTTTTGGGCTGGCAGGCATCGACAACATGCAAACAGTTGCAGAGCTTCCTGGCGTTTGCCAATTTTTACCAGCAGTTTATCCCCTCGTTTGCTACAGTTGCATTACTGCAGTTAATGGACCACTTGAAGACAAAGCACACACAGACAAAGCCCTGACTGGGTCAACCGCTTCCCTGGGTGGCAGACTGCCAGCAGACATTCGAAGCCCTCAAAGCCCTGTTCGCCAATGAGCTGGTGTTGAAACATCCGGACATCGCACAGGCCTTTGTAGTTCAAGCTGATGCCAGTGATGTTGTGGTAGCTGCTGTTCTCCTCCAGGAGGGCAAGCAGGGAGCATTACAGCTGTGTGTATACACTTCCTGCAAGCTGACCGAACCCAAATGGCTGTGTGCTGCTGGGAAAAAGAGGCTTTTGCCATCTGGTGGGCCTGCATGACATGGCACCATCTCCTGGAGGGTAGTAATGTGCCATTCAAGTATAAACAGATCATAAAAACCTTGAGGCCCTCCAGGCCCCATGGTGGTTGTCACCCAAACAGGTACAGTGGGCACAGTACTTCCAACGTTTTTGGTTTACGTTGAAATACATCCCTGGGGAAAGAACTTCCTAGCAGATGCGTTGTCTCAGATGCCACAGTACAATAGTTTCAGGGAGGAAGTGGTACATGCCAGCACAGCAACAAGCTGTGCTGCTTTCCACCTGGCAATCACTCGTAAGTGCCAATTACCTGACCCGTCATTTACAAACCAAACTCACAACTGACCCTTGGTTCTTAGAGCACTGAACCCTGCTCACCTACTAGAATGTGGTTGCATGGAAAGGCAGTAAGCTGTATTTACCCTAAGCCCTGATACCACAAGTACTACAGAGGTGTCACAATGTAAAACAGGCCAGACATTTCAGATTCCTCAAAACCCTACATTTAGCCAAATATCAGTTCTGGCAGCCCAGAATGCCACATGACATGGAGGATTATGTAAACACCTGCCTGGTCTGCATGACTGCAAAACTTCATATAGGGAAGCCCCTGGCCTCCTACAGTCTGTGGCCACCCTCACTTGATGGGAGATAGCCATGGACTTCATTGTGGAGTTACCGGAGAGTAATGGCCAAGCCATCATATGGACAGTTGTTGACCTGTTCTCAAAACAGGCTCATTGTATACCCTGCCCTGGCTTGCCATCAGCACAGAAACTGGCTAAACTGTTCCTCGTACACATATATCACCTCCATGGTGTACTGCAGAGGATAATTTTGGATTGGGGGGTCCAGTTCATGGCCAGGTTTTGGCAGGACTTCATCAGGATGCTAGGGTCATCTCAGGGGTTAAGCTTGGCATTCCTACCAATGGGGCCATGGAGAGGACCAAAGCCATAGTGGAGCACTCCCTGAGGTGCTATGTCACCTACTGTTGTGGCCCATCAGTGGCCTGTGCAGATTGTAGCTGAATCCGACAACGAGGAGGCTGGTGTGGTGCTGTCGAGTCGGACAGTGAGGAGGCTGGAGAAGATGTGGTGCCAGAAGCAGGGATTCAGCCAGGGCCTTCAGAACCTCTAGAATTGTGATGGATATCCTATGGTACGCGTGCCACAGGTGGCACGCTGAGCCATATTAGTGGGCACGCCAGCTCAGCTCTGGGGTGCATGTTTGTGCCGGCCAGCTGATTTTCGGGCCTTCTGGGCCCACTAGAAGTAGGGAAACAGGCTATTTCCTGCCTCTGGAGGGCCTGGGGGGAGGGGAGAAGGCCCATTTTTCTTTCTTACCTGGTTCCAGATCCTCTCTATTTATCTGGGAAGGATAAAGCCAGCCTTTCCCACTCCTCAGAGACCTGAAAGGCCCCATTTCCCAACTCCCCGTGGAACAGGAAGTGACATTTTTTTGCTGTCCCCAGCCTCCAGAGACTCCTAGAGAGGCTCTTAGAGATTCTTAGAAAGGCTCCTAGAGACTCCTAGAGAGCAAAAAAAGTCACTTCCTGCTCCACCGGGAGTTGGGAAATGGGCTGTTTCAGGCCTTTGGAGGGCCTCCAAGGGATTGAGAAAGGCTGTTTTCACTCTTCCCAGATAAATAGAGAGGACCCTCCCCCACCCCCACCCCTCTCCTGGCACTCAATGGCAAAAAGGTTAGCCATCACTGCTCTAGAAGCTCCTCTAAGAGGATGAAGAGGAGGAGTGTCTTCTCAATGCATGAGTGGGGAGAGCTGCCAAAAGGCAGGACTGGCTCCTCAGGAGGAGGTCTCCTCGAGAGTAAGGCTTGGGCCTAATTGGCCACTCCCTATTTAAGGAGGAACGCCGCTTGCAGCAAGCTGTAGGGAACAACTTTAGTTCATTCTCCTTCGCATCTGGATTCTCTGCAAAATTGCTTCTGGCCTTTCTGCCAACTCTAGTAAGACTGTGATTACCTTATTTTAGAATTGTTAAGGCAGTTTATTAACAGCCTTTGGTTGATAAAAACTAAGTTATTTGAGTAAAATAAGCTTTGTATAGAGTTTGTGTGTTCTGCATTCTTTGGGGTCCATAGCTGGGGCAGAACAGTTTGTTCCCTATCCGAAAAAACACACACAGAAACCTTGATTAAGATGGAGCAGCTGAGGGAAGAGAATGTACAGCTTTGGCAGCAGTTAACTCTGATGGCTGGTCAGCTGGTTCAGCTTCAAGCCCAAATGGCTTCACCTCCTCCTCCTCCTCATAGAAACTGCCCGGTAGCTGTGCCAGATAAGTTTGCTGGTAATTTGGAAATGTTTCCGGCTTTCCTTGGACAATGCAATTTGTTTATGAGTTTGTGAGCTGAAGATTTTCCCAATGCCAAGATAAAGTTGGATTCATTACCAACCTGCTCTCTGGCTCTGCAGCTCGTTGAGCCATGCCCCTGTTGATCCAGAACAGTCTGTTGCTTAATGACTTTCGGGGGTTTTGTGAGCACTTGTTGCAAATGTATGAGGACCCTATCAAAGCACAAACATTGAAGCAAGGCCGGCTACCTCTACCAGAATACATTAGTGAATTCTGTTTGTTAAGCCAGGACTCAGCCTGGAATGAGGCAGCACTTTTGGATGTATTCCAGGAGGGTTTGTCAGAGGCGTTACAGGATGAGTTGGCTAGAGTGGACATTCCTCTGACTCTTAATGAGCTGTTTCATCTGTAACTCAGAATTGATATGAGGTTACAGCGCTGGCCCTCTTGTCATGCCCATCAGGAACCCCATATGAACTCAATTGTATGTGAGGCTCTGGCTCCGAGGGAGGAGCCCATGGAAATCGGTGCAGCCAGACCCTGCCTCTCCATAGTTGAGAAGGACAGATGACTGGGTTGGCGATTGGACATTTACTCTGGGTCCTTGGGGAAGGGATTTGGGGATACTTTCAATAAGTAACTTTTGCGCCTTTTGCTTCAGATCTTGCTTTTCTTTCATTGCTATCATTTCAAACTCAGTAAAAGTACCTCTTCTCTACAAACATGGAGTTGGGGTTTCCTTTCTTGGGTTTTGAATGGAGGCATACCTGACAGAGTCCTCCCAGGCCATTTGCCTGAAAACCCAAAGGTTTTCTCAATTTCTCAGAGTACAGATCTCAGGCTAAAAGGTACTGTCACCTCATGGTGCGGAAAAATCCACAGATTATGGGAAACCCAAAAAAGGAAACTTGGAGTTTCATTATGGACAGTAGGAAGAGAACCCGCAAAATATGGGGAGCTCAGAATTGAGGATCCCACAAAGAACTCCATTAGAGAGATTGATGGAAGCCTGGGAGTGGGAGAAATTGCTCATCTAGCCAGGAATGAAAAAGAGGCATGTGTGCAGATTATGTGAAAAGTGGATTCTGCTCAGTGACAAAGCTAGGAAGCAAATTTGGCCTAAAGGTGGTACTTTTGATTGTAAAGTCCTAAAAACATTTAAGTCTAAAATGAAGCCCTCACACCTATCATACTGGTACTGCTGGGTGAGAACTGTCAAATCCAGAAAGTCTCAAGGCTGGGAAGAATGAGGAGTCCCATCTAGATACAGATAACACACCCTCGAAAAACAAGCCCGAAGCTAAACTTATGCCCCCCTGCTGCAAAAGCCCATCCTTGGGAAAGTAGAGCCAGCTGGAATATGTCTCTCTCCCTCTGACTTGGTGATCTGGAAGAAGAACTCCCCTTCCTTTTGATCGGATCCCCAAATTATTATCAAAACTGTCCAGTCCATTATTAAGAGCCACAATCCTTCCTAGAGAGATATGATCCAACTGCTTCATATTTTTCTAATAAAGGCTGAGATCTTAAATTAATTATTTGAGAAAACTGAAGAAATTGCAAAACACAATTGCTACCACACTGGGACAGGTAGCCTCAGTGAGAGTTGCCTGGTCCCTAAGCCTCCCTCCTGGGATTACAATACAGCTACCCATTTTGATGAATATGGCAGGGCAAAGGAGGACTTGTTAGAAGCACTAAATGAGATAGGGCAAAAGCTGCTAAACTGGCCTGAGTTTCAGCACACATTGCAGATGCCTTCTGGATACACCTCCTAGAGGTTGGGGTTAATTTTCTCCACTTAGATGTGAATACCCTTAAAGACCAGCAGATCCTTGCCTCGGCATTCCTTGACCAGTTGGCCAATGATATCTGGGACCATTTCCACCAACTTTTATCCAACTGGTCCAGTTTGGAGATATCAGAACTACACTATGTAGAATAACAAAATTTGTATTTGATCAAAGGGAAAGACTAAGGGAGGAAAAGAAAGAGAAAAAGGAAGCAGAAAAAGAAAGAGAAAGGAATAGGAAAAGAAGAACAGAGAGAATGGAAGATTTAAAAATGTTTGCGGCTATGTGAAATGACAGGAGGCGTCTGAACACACCTCCATCAGATAATCAGTCCAGATGTCCCTGGTACAAAGAAACAGGGGAGTTGGGAATGAGATGCTTCAGATATGAGAGGAGGGGACATCTAAAGATGGCCTGCAGGGAAAATTTTCCAGGACCTAGCAATTATTTCCTCCCTCCGAGAGCTTCATTCCCCAAGGAATCCATCACCTCAAATGGGAGAGAGAATCCCAGGCTTCCTCATCATGTACAATTTGAGTATGGCTTAAGTATCTTCTGCTTGAAGCCAGCAGAATTCAGGTCCCCCTTCACTAGTCTTTCCATTCCCTTAAGGAATGGTCATGAAGGCAAACCTTTTCTTTTCCTCACGATAGGGGGGAAAACATATGAATGCCTGGTGGATACCATAGTCACCTTGTCATTAATCACAGAGCCCCACCCGTCCACCTGCCCAAAACCTCATGTGCAGAAGTGGCGCGTGTGGGAGCGAAGTGAGCCTGTGCGCACAAGCAAACCAGTATCAAAGGTAAGTGAAACCTACCATTGGTGCAAGGGGGTCCTTCAAAAGTTCACCTCCCCCTGTAACACTTCGATCTTCCCAATCTGAAAACCCTGGATTGACTCAGAAAGCAACCTTATTTTTTGTTTTGTGCATGATTTCAGGCTCATAAACACATAATACCTAGGGCTCCAGTGGTACCAAACCCAGCACCATCATACTGGAATATCAGCTTCAGTAACCATTTTCATAATAATAGATCTCTGCACAGTGTTTTTTAGCCTTCTGGTAGACCTGGCTTCCTAATACCTGTTTACTTTCACATGGGAAGACCAGCAATACACCTGGACTCACCTTCCCTAGGTTATAGAGTCACCTACCCTGTACTCCCAGATCCTAAGGGCTGAGCTGTCATCCATCCTTCTGCCATGAAAATTAACCTTTGTCCAGTATATGAATGATCTGTTATTAGCCTCAGAAACCGAGGATGACTGCAGAACTGATACCTGTCACTTACTGACAGAAAAGGGGCACAAAGCATTACAATTGGATCATTGGTTAAGGATATTTTACCAAACTGTCTCATAAGGGTAGCCACGCACCCATAGGCCATCCAAAATTTTACTAGACTCAAGGATTTCCATTTAATGGCTGCTTATTTCTGCTGCTAGTTTTCTGGCTGGAAGGACAAGCCCGGAATTCAACTTCCAACAGAAGCCAGCACTATCAAATTTAATAAGTAATAATACAAATAAATAAGTAACATAATTAGAAAGGCAAGAAAAAATTGAAATTTTGCTTGGAGAAAACAAATTATTGTTTATTTCTGCGCATGCTCAAGATGGCAGATGGGTCTTGAGAACGCGCTAGGGGGAATGAAGATGGCCCTGGTGTTTTGGGGTTCCGGGGGCCAACATTGACTATTCTGGCCCCCAGTCCTAGCTTCAGGAGCTTCCTCCTGCCAAGGCGAGGGCACTTGCGCCCTCTATAACATCCTGATGGCTGAGGGAGGGCCGGCAGAAGGAGCCTCGGGATGCCGGCAGAAACAGCTGTTCGGCGGGAATCCCTTTTGCTTACAGGCTTCGGTGGGCGGCAGTCAGAGCGGCGGCGGGAACTCGGTGACAGCGGCGGTGGCGGCGAAGATGCGGGGGCTTCTCTGGCTCCCTGGCCTCTCTGGGGCTTGTCTAAAGGCCCCAGCATTTCTGGGGCGCAGTGGGAGCTCTCGTGGAGGTGGCGGTGGCAGCGGCAGGAGCGCCCACGGGGCCCCGACGGTCTTCCGGGCGGAGATTGGCAGTGAGGGGGCGATAGTCGACTATGTCCACCTTCAGTCGACATGGCAAGAGGCTGACAGCCTGGACAGGCCAGGAGCTGGCTTTATGGGCCGTTCCTGTGTGAGTCCAGAGGCCCCCGTGAGTGGGGGGGGCTTTAAACTGGGGATACAAATGCCCAAAAGACCTTGGGGAGTGGGAGAGGACTGGTTTAGGCCTCCCCCCCTTCTCTGGCCTGTGTAGGCCTTGTGGCCATTACCCCAATTACCTTCAGCCTCGTAAGCCACTTTTCTTTCCATCAAACTTTCCATCAAACTTTTTGCTCCTGGGCTGGTATATCCACCTTCTAAACTGGCTCTACTTCATCTATTGCCCCTGACTGAGGGATTGGACTAAAGGACAGTTTGATGTGGGCCGTGAGGGAGTCCGGGTCATCATGGTTACATCTACCAGTGGGGACAGCTTTTTGCATTGTTTAACATCATACAGTGGCCCAAGCATCGTGAGAGGATGCCTTGAAGAAACACCCCCTGGATTTGCCGAAATGGCATAATGACTCTCTACACTGTCATGGGAGGACAGTGGAGGCTATCCACATCTTTTAAGTTGCTGCCTTTCGTCCCCAGGATAGCTAGACTCTATGAACCTTGCCAGGAGCCATCTCCATTTCTCCGTTTACGAATGTACTCTACCGTTGAACTTCTTGCGCTGCAAGACTCCCCCCTCTCGCAGGTTTGGCCCTCCACGTTATCAAGGGCCTACCTCGATGACGGGTCTTGGGACCCAGAGAGGTGGCATGTCGCAAAGAGGGGGTTGAGGGGTTTTTTATGTAAATTTTTATCTAAACTTTTAAGGGGTTCCGGGAGGGGGGAATAGTGGGTATGGGGGATAACCCACCAAGGGGAAGGGGAGGGTCGGGTCAAGCCATAAAGCGTGATGGGGGGAGCATAGGGCCCGGGGTTGGGGAGGGGGTTAGAGCGCATCTGGATAGTGTAATGAACATCAATATGGTAGGCGGGAGGGGTAGATATGGCGGGAGTGGGGGGTCATATCGTGTTAGGGGAACGCGCGCCCGCTGTTTATGAGCGGTGGCGTCTTCCAGCCCCCAAGGCTCCTCCTGCTCCCTAGGCTGCACAGACCCTCAGGGCCCGGGCCTTCGGCTGATGCTGTGTAATGCCAGGTCCGCATTAAATAAAGCCCCCCTCATCTGTGAGCTTGTTCAGGAGGGGGGTGCGGACCTGGCAGGTGTTACGGAGACCTGGTTGGGCCATGGGGGGGGGTGCCCCTCGTCGAAATGTGCCTGCCAGGCTTCTGAGCATTCCATCAGCCAAGGTCACAGGGGAGGGGCGGGGGGGGTTGCGGTTATTATTAGAGAAGGTCTGAAACCGAGGGAGGCCACTGTTCCTCAGACAGCCGGCTGTGAATCCTTCCTTGTGAAATGGGATCATGGGGTTCAGATGGGTTTGCTGATCACGTACCTGGCTCCCTGCCATGTGGCAGCAGCCCGGCCCGAGCTTCTCGGCGTCATCGCCGCGGTGGCGGTTGATACTCCCAGGCTTATGGGGGATTTCAACCTGCCGTCCGTGGGGGAGATGTCTGAGGTGGCTCGGGAGTTCATGGCTTCCATGACAGCTATGGACCTGACCCAGTTAATTCATGGCCCTACCCACACAGGGGGAAACACACTGTACCTGGTTTTTGTCTCTGGACAGTGGTTGAGAGATCTTGATATAGGGGACATAGTCACTGAACCCTTGTCATGGTCAGATCACTCTCTCCTTCGTTTTGACTTTCGAACCGCAATACCCCGTTGCAGGAAGGCGGAGCCGGTAAGATGGTTCTGCTCCAGGCGCCTGATGGAACCTGATAGGTTCCAGATGGAGCTTGGACCATTCCCTGAGGCTCTGGCACACGCCTCGGCCAGAGACCTGGTGGCCGCCTGGGATAGGGTGGCTGCCGGAGCTCTGGATCGGGTCATGCCTTTGCGGCCTCTGACCCGGCGTCGATCTCACTTGGCTCCTTGGTTTACTGAGGAGCTGAGGGAGTTGAAGCACCGGAAAAGATGCCTAGAGAGTAGTTGGAGGGCCAGTCTTTCTGAATCTGACTGGACACTGGTAAGATCTCATATTAGGACTTACCTAGTGGCAATAAAAGCAGCGAAATGTAGCTATTTTGCTGCTCTTATTGCATCATCAGATAATCGCCCGGCTGCCCTGTTTAGGGTGACCCGCTCCCTGCTCGACCAGGAAGCGCGGGAGGACCCCTTGGAGGGTAGAGACAAGGATTTTGTTCAATATCTGCATGACAAAATCTCTCAGATTCAGGAAGATTTGGACTCCGACTGGGTGGTCTCGGGGGAAGGGACCGGGGCAGGTGTTGAGAATGTTATCTGGGCTGAGTTTGATCCTGTGACCCCTGAGGATGTGGACAGGATACTGGGTGGACTGAACGCAACCATGTGTTTATTGGACCCGTGTCCTTCCTGGTTAGTGCTGGCTTCCTGGGAAGTGACATGAGGCTGGCTCCAGGGGATTATAAAGGCTTCATTGGGGGAAGGTGTCTTCCCTGCCACCTTGAAAGAGGCGGTAGTGAGGCCTCTCCTCAAGAAGCCTTCCCTGGACCCGGCAATGTTGGTAAATTATCGTCCGGTCTCCAACCTTCGCTTTGTGGCGAAGGTTGTTGAGAGTGTGGTTGCGAAACAGTTTCCCCAGCACCTGGATGAAGCGACGTATCTAGATCTGTTCCAGTCGGGCTTCAGGCCCGGGTACAGCACAGAAACGGCATTGGTCGCGTTGGTTGATGATCTCTGGAGGGCTCGGGACAGGGGGTGCTCCTCTGTCCTGGTCCTGTTAGACCTCTCAGCGGCTTTTGATACCGTCGACCATGGTATCATGCTGCACCGGTTGGTAGAGATGGGGGTGGGAGGCACTGTGTTGCGGTGGTTCTCCTATCTCTCCGACCGGTCGCAGTCTGTGTTGGCAGGGGGGCAGAGGTCAACCCCGAGGCCCCTTCTATGTGGGGTGCCACAAGGATTGGTCCTCTCATCCTTTCTGTTCAACATTTATGTGAAGCTGCTAGGTGAGATCATCCGTGGTTTCGGGGTGAAGTACCATCAGTACGCTGATGACACTCAGCTGTACATCTCCACCCCAGACTACCCCAACGATGCCCTTGAAGTGATGTCCCGGTGCCTGGAGGCCGTGCGGATCTGGATGGGAAGGAACAGGCTCAGGCTCAACCCATCCAAGACCGAGTGGCTGTGGTTTCCGACGTCCCGATATAGTCAGTTGGCGCCATCACTGACTATTGGGGGCGAATCACTGGCCCCCACGGAGAGGGTTCGTAACTTGGGCATCCTCCTGGACTCACGGATGTCCTTGGAAGGGCACCTGACGGCCGTGGCCGGGAGGATTTTCTATCAGGTTTGCCTGATCCGCCAGTTGCGTCCCTTTCTGGACCGGGACTCCTTGCTCACGGTCACTCACGCCCTTGTCACTTCCCGTCTAGACTACTGTAATGCTCTCTACATGGGGTTCCCCTTGAGGAGCACCCGGAGGCTCCAACTGGCGCAGAGTGCGGCCGCGCGGGTGGTGATGGGAGCAACATGGCGTTCCCATGTGACACCTCTCCTGCGCGAGCTACACTGGCTCCCGGTGGTCTTCTGGGTGCGCTTCAACATTTTGGTTACCACCTTTAAAGCGCTCCATGGCTTAGGACCTGGGTACTTGCAGGACCGCCTACTACCACCAATAGCCTCCCACCGGCCAGTACGCTCTCATAGAGAGGGGCTCCTCCGGGTGCCATCAGCAAAATGTTGGCTGGCGGCCCCCAGGGGGAGAGCTTTCTCTATGGGGGCACCTACTATCTGGAACGAGCTCCTCCCGGAGATACGGAGGATCCCGGATCTGCGCACCTTCCGCCGTGCTCTTAAGACCTTTCTATTTCGCCAGGCGGGCCTGGCCTAACCTCTCTCCATTTTTAGCATTAAATTTTAACCTGTTTTAAATTATTTGGGGTGTTTTAATTCTGTCTGGGCCAAATTTATTTAATCTGTTTTTAGTTGGGTTTTAAATTTTGTATTTATGTATTTTTATCGTTGGCTGTACACCGCCCTGAGTCCTTCGGGAGTAGGGTGGTATATAAATCCAATAAAATCTAAAAATCTAAATTTATATAGCATCTTGGGTTTTGATTCTTCTATTTTTTTCTGAAATACCATTCTACTAATACCTTCTGTTCCCATTATCATTATAGTTGGTCATGACATTCAAACATTTTATGAGAAAGGTGGTGTACAAACTAATGCATCCAGTATTGCTATATTTGTTACTACATTCCCATACTGTCAAATTGCTTACGTCTAAATCAGCCAAGGACAAAGCTGGAGATTTAAAGGGCAGGCTTACAGTCAATTGCATCATTGAGGGGAGAAGCAACATACGTTGTATTAATATATTCTTACATTAAGAAACAAAGCTATTCTTCATAATTTCTTTTATGTTTCTATGAAACATTGATGAACATATAATAACTTCCATTCATTTTTCATTTTGAATTCCTTGAACTAGTCTGGAATGGACTTCTAGCTACCAATGGGGGGAAATATGTTTTGCCTCAATTATTAAACTATCCACTGCAGGACATTCATGTAACACCATCATTATGATAAGATTTCTGATTATGTGAGAACACAGTAAGAGAAGGAATAAATATACATTATAAATCACATTTTCTTCCCTATTGTATCACATTTCCTTCAATATTTGTATTTGTATTCGTATTTAGGATACTTTGGTTCTGCTCCAATAAATCTCTTAAGAAATTATAAATAGGATGATCTCTTAATATTTTGCTTAAACAATTGTATTTGGAGATTCATTCCCCAGAGGATTCATTAGCTGAGTGTTTCTTTCCGATTGGCACTGTATTTTGTACCATCTGTTGGTAGTATAGGAAGACAATGGAAGATAGATGAATCCTTCTCCTTGTGGCTAAAGAAAGGCTAAAGAAAATGTGGTTGGTTGACTCTTCTATGACTAGTGGCTGAATCACAATAGTCACATCAAATATTTACCTAGCTCTGAGCTATAAATAATTACAAACTTATTTTGCTGAATTTTAAGCAAACACTGATTAATGAATTTTTACTAATTATTAGGAGGCATTGGAAAAATATGTCCATGCATCTCATCTACTAGTGAAAATCTCAGTTGGCAAAAACATATTCAGTTGCTGCAAGGGAACTCTTCAAAGATGTCAGTGAAAAGTAATTACCATGATATCTCTGACAGATTAAAATGCCTCATATTTAAGATTTCATTTTGCCATAGTTATATCTATGGAAATGGACTGCATTTTTTCAAATGACATGCATATATTAATTAAATTTTGTCAAGTTTTACAATAATAAGAGAATATTCAAACTTCCATATTATTAAAATAGTTGCAGTCTTAGCAACAAAGGGAAAGAATACATTTCTTTGGTTGTAGCAGTTTGTTTATAGTCATTCTTTAAATAACCACTAGGTTGCATTGCCTAAATATAGAACTGGTATAATATTTTATCTCTCAACAGCTGACACTTTGGAATGAATGAGTAAAGTTTTCATATACAGCAATAACATATAATTACTGTTTTATGAATATCATATAATGTATATTATTTTATTTTATTTTATTATTTTATTTTATTTTATTTATTTATTTTATTTTATTTTTGTGCCATCTATTTCACTAGCAAGCAACTCTGAGTGTTTATTATTACTTATATTAATATAAATAATCTTTTTTCATAAATTCTACAAATAATAACTAGTATTTGTACATATTAATGATTATTCATTTTTTGCCCATCTTCAAATTGGATATAAGGTATTTAAAAGGGTATTTGCATTCCCATATCTATTTACATAGAATCAGTTTGTTTCTGTGGGATTTACTGTGTGCTACTAAATTTATTTTAGAACAAGTTGCATTAATTTTCCATCCATTATTTTGTATTTTAGCTGTTCTGCTTTCACTTTTTTGTTTTTGTTATCTTTAAGTTTATTTTCAAAGAAATTACAAGTATACTAACACAGGGTGAAATATTAATGCTGTTTTTTCAGCAGTCTGAACTCAACATCTGAAAAAATTTTGAATTTTGTTTAGGAATAATATGAGTCTATTAATACAGAAAGAAAAAAAATTGAGGATATTGGAAAAGACAGTATAGGTATAGTTCTACCCTGTTTCCCCCAAAAAAGACATCCCCTGATAATAAGCCCAATTGGGCTTTTGAGCGCATGGCAATAAAGCCAACCGCTTATTTCAGGGTTCAAAAAAAAAATAAGACAGGGTCTTATTTTCGGGGAAACATGGTATGTGTATCTATGTATCTATAGAACCACTTGTTCAACATAGACATTCATCTCTATATAGAAAAGCCTTATTGTGCATTATGAAAACCAGATGTAGTCAGTTCATGAATGGAAAATGGAGCAGGAATGTGTGCCTAGAACTATTTTTTATATTACTCTTCACATGAAGAAAGCAATAATATGTGATAAACAGTTCCTAACTGGAGCAGTTCTCTGTGCAACTAAGAAAACCTCAATGTTTCCAACTGAGGCCTCTATGAATAGTCCTTTGCCATAAATGGTCATTTTTAAAATGTAGACTATAATGCAAGCAATAGAGCTAGTGGATTCCTCTTCACCTCCTTTGAAGATGGAGATTTTGGCTCATTTTTTTGTATCTTCTGAACAGAACTTGAAGACAGCAGATACTGATTATTATATAGATTTATACATATAGATGGTGAAAGTAGCAACGTAAAAACTACAATGACAATGACTAAAGTATTAAAAAATAAGATAAAAATTATATATTTGCTATAAAACCAATATCTATACTGTGTTTCCTTAAGAGCTAAAATGATAAGCTTGATTACAAAACCTGAAAAACTGATTAAATGGTGGTGAATAACAACAGTAGAATGTTAACATTTGTTAAACCACATTGGTTCTAGCTGAAACAAAATACTTGGCTGGATTTTTCATACTACAGCACAGAACTTGACAACATCATTTATTATGAGCAGAACTGAAGTAGAACAACAGTAGGGAGATGTAAAGTTAATTTATACAGCCTGGCGACCTGGTGAATTATCAGAGAATAAGGATACTGCAAATGTCTTTAAAATGAGTAGGAAGATGTGCCTGAGTTTTTCACTTACCCAAAAATGAAAGGGCACAAGTTATTTTGGGAGGGGCCCTACTGTTATCTTCCTTCTACCACAGTTGAGGAAGGCTCATCTGTGGTTAAGCGCTTCTACTTTATAACATATACAATTGGTGCTAATGTGTTCATGTATGTATTTAGATTTTTTATGCCCTTATGCCTCACTCTACTCTTGCTAACATTCAACTGCATTTGCCTTTCATCCAGTTTGGAGAGAATTTTTAAGAATTCTTCACTAGCCCTCTTAGATTTAATGATCTAAATGGTTTGGTGTCATCTGCAAACATGGTCAATTCATTGCTCAGCTGGAATTCCCCTTCATCTATATACTGTATATAAAAGCAAAATCCACTCACTCATCATAAAATCTCCAGAACAGTAAAGCCTACAAACTTGAAATTTGGCACATACGTTCCTCTTGACTTGTAGGTGCTTGCTAAGAAAGGATTTTTCAAAATGACCATCAGATCATTAGTATTTCATATACAGTATAGTCATATACAGTATATTAACATGCTCTGATGCTAAGGAGTTAGATGTTCTACTCCCCCTCCCCACTTGAAAGTTCCAACTGCCATTTGCTTCACATTCTTTTACCTCAGTTCAAATTGACAGACATTTCACTCCTTCACTCAGAAGTGGTCTGGGGCTTCTTACGGTACTAAACATAGCTACCTCACCAAAATGTCTACGCCTTCCACCTATGGAACTGCTTCTGAACTCAAGGCAGTGGAAGAGATATTCCCTTACGAGTTTCAATCACTGACCACCACTGAGTCAATGGATTGTGAACTGAATTTCTCCTGCATAGTATTCCAGCCCCAAATCATTTCTTACACTGACTTCCTCAGTTCAGATGAATCTGTTCCTTCTACTGTAACATCAATAAAGGGAAAAGAAAGGGAAAAATACAGGAAAAGATTTACAGATGTGATTAGGAAAACAATAGTCAGGGAAGCTGCAAAAAAGTATCATCAAAGTCCTCCCAAAGTCAATAGAGAGGCTGTAAAAATTATGCATCTAATAACCCGTACATTAATCAGGCAGCTACAGCTAAATACAATGAAAAGATATCACAAATCAGATCAATGTCTTGGACTAATAAGTATTGTCTAGTTTTAAATATAAACCTCAGATTGATTACTCCAGGGAAAAGGTGGTTGATCTTAGACCTTGGTTACCCTGTACCTGGTGCTGTGCCCTGAAGTGGCAGGATGAGACTCCTGGGATGTGCTGCAGTGGCAGTAAAGTCCAACTCCCTCCCCTTGAGTCCTACCCTGAACCCTTACACAGCCTTCTCACCCATCAGCATCCAGTGGCAGACCACTTTCTTTCTGCTGCCCAGAAGTACAATGGATGCTTCCAAATGATGTCTTTTGGAGCCAGAGAGGTAAAGAAGGGAAATTTTATGCCAACATTCAAAGTGCAGGGGCAGGTCTACCACAGGATAGGAAGTATCATGGCAGAGCCTCAGCAGCAGCCTTCATTTCTCCAAATATACTTTGTGGGTGATGATGACAATGAGAGGGACGTCCATTGTGGAATCTACCCAGGCATTAATCCAGAACTGGTTAGCCAACTACAGAAGTTGCTGCATGATCACAAGTATATTCTGGAACTTAAGCCTGCTGTTGATTCTGTTCATAAGGGCCACAAGGACTTTGAAGTGGTGATTAATGCTGATAGGAAGCTTTCTGGAGAGCACTGAGATAATTTCAATGCTCCCATCACTACAGAAGTGACTGTTCTCATTGTCGGCCAGGATTTTGAGAAGAGAGATATCCACAACAGAGACAACAGGTTGTTACAAATTGCCACCCGATAACATAGTTTTGTAGTGAAGCATGGATATCCAGCTGGTGTTTATATAATTTAAAAAGCACAAGTATCAACTTTTGTTTCTGTGAGGTCCCACTTTATCTTTCTCACATGTATGAGAATTTTCTGACACAAAAAGGGAAAAAACCTGTTAAATATCAGATATATAAACTTTTAGTGAATATGCCATAATTCTAACAGGAAAATGCTGGTAATAAAATAGTGGTAATAAAAATAAAGCCATACAAGGACCTCAACTTTAAATATACAATTAAAAAACATGACAGTAAAATAGTGTGACCAGCCAACAAAATCCAGTTCTGTTATCACACATTTGGGCATGTGTGACCAGTAGGTATTAATTGTCCATTCTGCTTATTATTAATTTGTTTAAATTTCTGTATAGAGTCTTATTTAATGGCAACAATAAAAAGAACTTCAGTGTTGTTTAAATATGCACTGATTTATAAGCTAATGAGCCAGCTTCATATAGTAGCAATTATAAGACTAAGGAAAGTGGATTCGACCAGAGGAACCATGGTGAGAAGATTGGGGAATTAGCAGGCTCTGATAAGCTCCGCGAAAACCCAGACTAACGATCCGCTGCCGAAGGGTCTTCAGACCAGAACTGTCCTGTAGGGATGGGGAAGAAGGAGAGGCACCTCAGAAGACCAAGAAGAACAGACAAGTTCCTCGAAGGTCAGATGAATCTCCGATTCGGTGGCAGAGGCAGCAGCCATTGCGGCTGTCAAGAAGCTGGGGCAACTGGACTAAGTATTGAGCAGGAGAGAAGAGAGGAACGGAACGGAGTCTTTTTGAAGCTAGGTAAGTGATAGCCAACTCACAGGCAAAATAACAACAAAAATTATTTTAAAACCTGAAACCCCCAGTGTAAAACTAGCAGCTAACCGGCATGGGGGAAGAAAAGAGGATATAAGCAGAATTTAAAGGGACAAAACCCCAAAAAGAAAATTAATTTTTTAATAAAATTAACTGGAAAATTTTAAGAATTAGAAGAAACAACCCCAAAATTGGCTAAAGGATTGGAAAGAAAATAAATAGATCCTTTCTTGTTGAAGACTAAGAAAAATAAAAGACAATTGGATATTAAGCCCTACAACAGAAGTGCTTTATACCTTAAAAAAAAAAAGAGGGGAAAAGTATTGTTTAATTTGGACTGGACTATAAAACTGATTTGGTATTTTTAAAGTTAAAAAGAAGAAAAAAGAAGCTAGATTATTATTTATTTATTTTATTATTTCAATTTATAAACCGCCCTTCTCCTTGCAGACTCAGGGCGGTGAACAGCCAGAATAAAACATGGTATACAAAAGTTAAAAACAATTAAAAATTATTAAATATTATTCGGCCGAGAATTAAAACAACCAATTTAAAATCAATGTCAAATTTAAAAACGGAGGATGGGATCAAGCTAGCCCAGCTAGATGGAATAAATGGGTTTTAAGGGCCTGACGAACGGTCTGGAGATCTGGAATCCTGCGTATCTCCGGGGGTAGGTCATTCCAGAGGGCAGGCGCTGCCACAGAAAAGGCTCTCCCCCGGGGGTCGTCAGCCGACATTGTCTGGCCGACGGCACCCGGAGGAGGCCCTCTCTGTGCGAGCGTACTGGCCGGTGGGAGGCTATTGGCGGCAGAAGGCGGTCCCGCAAGTACCCAGGTCCTAAGCCATGGAGCGCTTTAAAGGTGGTCACCAACACCTTGAAGTGCACCCGGAAGACCACCGGGAGCCAGTGCAGCTCGCGCAGGAGAGGAGTCACATGGGAGCGCCACGTTGCTCCCATAATTCCCCACGCGGCCGCATTCTGGACCAGTTGGAGCCTCCGGGTGCACCCCAAGGGGAGCCCCATGAAGAGACCGTTGCAGTAGTCCAGGCGGGAAGTCACAAGAGCATGGGTGACTGTGTGTAGGGAGTCCCGATCTAGAAAGGGACGCAACTGGTGTATCTGGCAAACCTGATAAAAAGCCCCCCTGGCCACGGCCGTCATATGTTCTTGTAAAGACAGCTGTGCATCCAGGAGGATGCCCAAGTTGTGAGCCCTCTCCGTGGGGGCCAATGTCTCGCCCCCAATAGTCAGCGATGGCATCAGCTGGCTATATCGGGACACCGGCAGCCACAGCCACTCAGTCTTGGAGGGGTTTAGTCGGAGCCTGTTTCTCCCCATCCAGACCCGCACAGCTTCCAGACACCGGGACATCACTTCAACGGCATCGTTGGGGTGGCCTGGGGTGGAGATGTACAGCTGGGTGTCGTCAGCGTACTGATGGAACTCCACCCCAAAGCCACGGATGATCTCACCCAGCGGCTTTACATCAATGTTGAACAGAAGGGGCGAGAGGACCGAACACTGCGGCACCCCACAAACAAGGCGCCTCGGAATCGACCGCTGCCCCCCTGTCAACACAGATTGCGACCGGTCAGAGAGATAGGAGGAGAACCACCATAGAACGGTGCCCCCCACCCCCAACCCCTCCAACCGGCGCAATATGATACCATGGTCGATGGTATCAAAAGCCGCTGAGAGATCTAATAGGACCAGGATAGAGGAACAGCCCCTATCCCGTGCCCTCCAGAGATCATCCACCAACGCGACCAATGCCGTTTCCGTGCTGTGCCCAGGCCAGAAGCCGGACTGGAGCGGATCTAGATAGACAGCTTCATCCAGGAACCGGGGAAGCTGCCGTGCAACCACACTCTCAACAACCTTCGCAACAAAGCGAAGGTTGGAGACTGGACGGTAATTGGCCAAAACAGCCGGGTCCAGAGAGGGCTTTTTGAGGAGGGGTCTCACCACCGCTTCTTTCAAAGCGGCCGGCAGAACACCCTCACTCAAAGAAGCATTAACAATCTTCTGGAGCCAGCCTCGTGTAACCTCTCGGGAGGCCAGCACCAACCAGGAGGGACACGGGTCCAATAAACATGTGGTCGCATTCAGCCGTCCCAGGATCCTGTCCATGTCCTCGGGAGCCACAGAGTCGAACTCCCCCCAAACCACACCCCCAAGACCTGCCTCGATTATCCCGTCCGGATCTACCCAGTCAGAGGCCAGACCTTCCCGGATCTGAGTGATTTTGTCATACAGATACTGGACAAAATCCTCAGCTCGACCCTGCAAGGGGTCATCCCAAGCTCCCGGTTGAAGGAGGGAGCGGGTCACCCTAAACAGGGTGGCTGGGCGATTATCTGATGACGCGATAAGAGCGGAAAAGTAGCTAGACTTTGCTGCTTTTATCACCACTAGGTAGGTCTTAATATGAGACCTCACCAGTGTTCGGTCAGATTTGGAACGGCTGGCCCTCCAACCACTCTCCAGGTGTCTTTTCCGGCGCTTCATCTCCCTCAGTAAACCAAGGAGCTGGCTGAATTCGGCGCCAGGTCAGAGGCCGCAAAGGCACGATGCGGTCCAAAGCCCCTGCGGCCGCTCTATCCCAGGCGGCCACCAGGTCTTCAGCTGAATCATGAGCCAGAGTCTCAGGAAATGGCCCAAGCTCCATCTGGAACCTATCAGGTTCCATCAGGCGCCTGGGGCGGAACCACCTAATCGGTTCCGCCTCCCTGCGGCGGGGTATAGCGGTCAGAAAGTCTAGTCGAAGGAGAGAGTGGTCCGACCATGACAAGGGTTCAATGACTATATCCCCTATATCAAAACCACTCGACCACTGACCAGAGACAAAAACTAAGTCCAGGGTGTGTCCGCCCGTGTGAGTGGGGGCGTGAATTAACTGAGTCAGGTCCATGGCCATCATGGAAGCCATGAACTCCCGAGCCACCTCAGACGTTTCACCAGCAGATGGCAGGTTGAAATCCCCCAAGACCAAAAGTCTGGGGGTATCAACCGCCACCTCGGCTATCACATTGAGTAGCTCAGGCAGGGCTGTTGCTACGTGGCAGGGAGCCAGGTACGTAAGCAGCAGACCCATCTGAACTCCGCGACCCCACTTCACAAGGAGGGATTCACACCTGGTTATCTGAGGTACAGTGGACTCCCTCGGATCAAGACTCTCTTTTATGATAACCGCCACCCCCCCGCCCCTGCCCTGAGCTCTCGGCTGATGGAATGCATGGAAGCCTGGAGGGCACATATCCACGAGGGGGACTCCCCCCTCCTGGCCCAACCAGGTCTCCGTAATACCTGCCAGGTCCGCTCCCCCCTCCTGGACAAGATCACAGATGAGGGGGGCTTTATTTACCACAGACCTGGCATTGCACAACAACAGCCGGAGACTGTTGATCCATTTTGTATCAATTTTAACCAAAATTGATACAAAATGGATGCTCTGTTAAACAATTAAGAAAATTGTGGATTCTAGAGAGACATTTTCAGGAAAAAAAAGAGCATTGCAATTTGGAACCTTTGTCTATTTTTTTTTTTATTTGATTTGTGAGAACTTTCGGGGAGGATTGCTTTGTTTGCAAGCGGCTTGACTTTGGGGGGGGGGGAAGGAAAACAATGGAACTTTTAAATCTGGAACAATACTAATACAGAAAGAATAAATAGTGCAGGAAATTAGAGAAATGATGGAAATGAAGTATTCGTCCTGGAAAGTGGAAATAAGAGGAATAATTACGATACTATATGGAGAATCAAAACTTGAGGACCCAAGAATTGAGATAGAGCATGCTCAAGCTAACAAGGAAACAAAGACAGAGAAGCAAGATACAGACACTGAAAACAAAAAAAAGAAGAAAAAGACAATGAGATTAATTTTGGAAAACTAATTGAATATATGGATAGTAATAATAAAAAGGAGATTTTTAGAGATTACATTGGAATTAACAATGGAAAAAATAGAAAAGGCAGAAAGAGACAAAGAAGGAGAGAAGGGAAAATAGAAAGAACACAAAAAACTTAAATGATTACATTGGGATTAACAGTGAAAAGAAAAAAGAGAGGAAAAGGATGGGAAAACAGGAAATGCAGGGCAAAATAGAAGAGTTCAGATTTGTGAAACACAGAATGATTACACTGGGATAAACAGTGGGATAAATAATGGGGAAGTAAGAAAAGGAGAAAAGAGATGAGAAACAATGGGAAATTTAGGGCAAAAGAGGAGAGCTCAAGATTTCAAAGTACAAAAGAAAAAAGGTGAAAGAAAAAGGTAATAAAAATGGGAAGGGAAAAAAAGAAATGAAGATGTTATATGTATTTAGAACTGAAATCTGAATTGTAGTAAAAAAAATGGGAAACCATATGATTGCAAAAATGAAATGAATAATAATTGGAATGTTTGTATTGTATCTTTGAAACTTAGATAATGATAAGCTTTGGGTTTTTTTATTTCATTTTTCTTTAAGAAATATGAATAAGTTTAAATTGTAACAATTGAAATATCTTTAATGGTATATGGTGGTGAAAGTAGAAAGGATTACCGTATTTTCCGGCGTGTAAGACGACTGGGCGTATAAGACAACCCCCTACTTTTCTTGTTAAAATATAGGGTTTGGGCTAAACTCGCCGTATAAGACGATCCCTCTTCCAACGCACACCAAATAAAACTTTAAAAACATCAGATTTGATTTCAATATGGTAATTTTAATTCAAATGCTTCCCTGTGTGTGTATTGGAACAAATCCAAAAAAGGGAGGGAAAAAAAGCAAATTGGAAATAATGTCACACAAAACTCCAAAAATGGACTGGACATCAGATGATGACCATCCTACTGTTCATCATCTGATATCATAATTGCATCAATGATATCTTTTGATACATTTGTAAGGCAGTCATCGTATGGATCTAATTCTGTATCTGATGGTGTGGTCTCAGCTTCGGCTTCCTGTTCATCTTGCCACAAGTAGTTGTCCTCCATACCATCTAATGAATTTGATATGCCACACTTCTTGAAAGCCTTGATTACTGTTTCTGCATCAATATCATTCCAGGCTTTTATGACAAACTTGCACAAAACATCCAACTGTGGAGCACGCATGTTTCCTCCTTTTGTGAATGACTTTTCGCCGCTAACCATCCACTCATTCCACTGTTCTCGAATGCAATCTTTAAATGGCTTGTTTAGGCACACATCCAGTGGCTGTACCAACGATGTCAATCCTGCAGGAATAACTGCCGCATCAGTCTTTATTCTTGCAAACCTTTGCTTGGTGTTGGGAGATAAATGAGCCCTGAACATATCCCACACCAATAGACTACGTTTTTGAATAAGTCCACCTGGTCGCCTGCTCCATACATTATCAAGCCATAGCTTTACCCCCTCTTCATCCATCCAGCCTTTTTCATTCACATGTACAAAACAACCAACAGGGAACTTGAGTTTTGGCATTGTTTTTCTTTTAAAAATAATCATTGGTCTCAGTTTGGAGCCATCAGCTGTGCATGCTAGTACTACTGTAAAACTGGACTTCTCATGTCCTGTTGTTTTAATTAAAATTGTTTTTTCACCTTTTGGATGGACAGTTTTATTTCCAATCATATCAAAATTCATTGGAGTTTCATCCATATTTCCGATACTATTTAATGCATAGCCATGTTTCTTGCGCTGTTGTATTACGTATTGATGGAAACTATTTATTTTGGCATCAAGATCTGCAGGTAATTTTTGTGCAATTTTTGTCTTTTGCCTCAGTACCAAATTATGCCGTTCCAAGAATCTAGTACACCAGGATACAGTGGCCTTAAATCTGTTGCTGTGATCTGGGTTAGATTTGGCCCACTGAAGTGCAAACACATGTATTTTATTTCGTGTCACTATATAACCGTTTTGGCAATGCTCATTCACCATGTCTGCTATATGTTTTTCGAGTTCTGGCCAATGTGGGGTGCATCTTCTTAATGCACACTTACCCCTTGGCATACTCTCTAATGCTTTTACATTTGCTTTCCAGTCCCGAACCATCTTTTCTGTAACTCCATATTGTCTTGCAGCAGCACAGTTGTTATGTTCCATGGCAAAGTTTACAACTTTAAGTTTAAAACTGGCTTCATATTTCTTTCTTCTTGCTGGTGGAGCCATGATGTGGTCTTGACTGTTAGACATTTGTATACTATACTGTATATACTGGTGCTGCACTGTATGAACCTGTTCTATTTGGAGAAGAGTCTTAGCCAATTAGAGTAGGATGGCAACAGTGATGACTGTGGGTAGGACGTAACTCTGAGGACTTAACAGAACCGGTACAGATACCTAGGAGCCAGGCTTGCCACGTGTAGCAGCAAGAGGGCTATTTCATATCAGGTTTCTTTGTCAGCCATGCAGCCTTGAAGAGATAGGCCCTCAATGTTGTTGGCACTCCTGTAGCGTCATCAGTCAGCGCAGGCAACTCAGATTCTGGAAGCTGTGCCTGCGCTGACCAATGACGCTACTGGAGTGCTGCCAGACCCCCAGTGATGGTGAACCCCAGCTGTCTGGGGAAGTCGGAGTGTCCACGTGGATGCCTGGGATGGTGGGGGAAGCTCATTCTCCCCCCTCCGCCCCCGCAAGTCTCGAGACAAAAGAACAGCTGCCATTTCCAGAAACAAAAAGGAGCTCAAAGCTACCTGAAAGGGCTCCCACGCTTGGTGTTTTGTTTTGTTTTGTTTTGTTTTTGCAAAAGAGACCCGAACAAGAGGAACAGCCACCGCTTTTCCCAGCAGCGGTGCCCGAATCCAAAACAAACTGCCGCGAGTCCTGGTGCCCTTCCCGTCTGTTCCCCCACTACTACCCGTCTCTCTTGGCCACCCCCCCTTTCCCTCCCTCCCTCCCTGGGACTGGGATGAGAGGGAGGGGAAGGGCCATCAAAGGGATGCTGACAAGACCCTCCCGGCGAGAGGTCGAAGTGGCTCCACTGCCAGAGCCCAGGTGCCTGCCGCTGATTGGGAAGGAGTGGCTTTTACAATTTGCATGTCCCATTTCCCGAACAGAGAGATCTCGCGGAAAGGCAGGCGGGCGAGCGCTCCCACCCCACCCCGCTCTTTCTCCTCTGTTTCAGCCCAGCCTAGCCCTCCATCTCCCTCCTTGGGAGGAGGGAGGCCAGGTTCAAACAGGATGGGAGGGTGGGGACGGGTCTTGCAAGATACAGAGCCACCTTTCCCTTCCGCGCCAGGTTTCCGTGAGCAGCCGGAGGCAGAGGCAGCCCTCGAATGACCGCTCTCTCTACCCTCTGCCTTTCTTGCAAGACCTGTCCCCACCCTCGAGGATTCAACACCCCTTTCCACCCAGATCACGCATGCATAATCCAATAAGTACATCGGACGACGTCAGCACCACTCGGATCGTCTTAATTTGGATGCCAGGGTTGCCAGGGGCGGAGCCGGGGCTTCACTCCCTGGGGTTAAGGAAGACCCCAGTAAATACGGAGCTGGACAACCCAGTCTGACAGCCACCCTGGGGACCTCTGGTGAGACAACAGGCGAGTTGGTCGGGCGTGGATGGTTTAAATCAGGCTGGGTTGGTTGCGCTTCTTGGGCTGCGGGCAGTGGGGAACATGGCAGATCTGGAGCTGGTTGCGGGTCAGTCACATTGACAACTTGTCGCATCAGCTGGTTTATGTGTCGCCTCCATACTCTCCCATCAGTGAGTTGGACCCTATAAGAATAGGGGCCAGTTAGTTGTATGATGTACTCCAGAAGCTACTGTTTGTCATGATTGAAGTTAAGGGTGAAGACCGGATCACCCACAGTGAAAGTCCTGGCTTGTAAACGTTCCCCTGGAGGCCCCACGTGGATGTAGCTGGGGTGCAGGCGATCCAGGGTGATCCGGAGTCGCCTGCCCATGAGTAGTTTGGTGGGGCTCTGCTTGGTGGTAGCTGTGGGTGTAGAGTATTGAGCCAACAGGTAATGGTAGATTCTACGGTGCCAATCGGAGGATCCCAAACGGTGTAATGCCTCTTTAGAGGCCCTCACGGCCCTTTCTGCCTGCCCATTAGTGGCAGGATGGAAGGGAGATGTCCGGGCGTGGCGAATGCCCAACTTAGCGAGGAATAACTGGAAGGGCGCAGACGTAAACTGCGGGCCATTATCTGTAACCCTCCAAAACCCTTGTCACAGCCTCTGTGGTTGTGTTGGACATAATTGCCAGGTCCACCCACTTAGAGTAGGCATCCACCGTGATTAGGAAAGTGTGGCCAAGGAAGGGGCCTGCGAGATCCAGATGTACCCTAGCCGATGGTGCCCTGGGCGTCTCCCATTCCTGAACCAGAGCCAAGGGGGGAGATGGTCTTGACAAGTGGCATATGCGACACCTGGCCACTCAATCTTCTATGTCCCAGGCAATAGCAGGCCACCAGAGTAACTAAGGGCTAAGGCCTTCATGCGCATGATGCCTGGGTGGGCATCGTGGAGGCAGGACAAGACCCCGGTCCTAAGGTTGGGGGGGATAACTACCCTATGCCCCCACAGGAGACAACTCTCCTGCACAGACAACTCATGTTGCCTGCTGAAATAGGGCAAGAACTCGGCTGCCATGTGCATACACGGCCATCCTGGCGTACCCAATTCAAGACCTGTGAGAGGAGGGGGTCACCCGCCAACTGGGTGCCCACTTCGATGGCTGTCATCAAGGGGGACAGCTCATCTACCAGCAGAATGGCATCCGCGGGGGAGGGGCCCACACGTGGCAAAGGGAGGGGGCAATGACTAAGGGCATCCGCGTGCTGATGGCCTTCCCCGTCTTATATTGTAATTGATATGTATAAGCCATAGGGCGGCATATAAATTTTAATAATAAATAATAAAATAAATAGAGGACATCCAATATCCCTTCCAATTTTGTTATTTTACATTCTATGTACTATTTTCTACTTCTTGACATATATTTAATGGAGAATTATTGTATTCCAAATTAAACAGTTGAGAAAAAACAGATTTGTAGTTTTCTATGGATTTATTCCAGATTTCCTAGAAAGTACTTATAGATTTTGCTGTAGTAGAATTCCAGCTGAGCTGGAAATAGTATCAAAAAGCACTACATAGATTGTATATTATTGGCTTGTGAAAATATGAGTCAAATGCTACTGTTGCCAGTAAAACAAACATACAAGCTTTGGAAACTACAAGAAACAAGCATTGACTAAATCTGCATTAAGTATTTTCATTTGTCAGTCCAAAAAATTGTAGTGAATATTGTAGAATAGCATGAAGGTACAGAGATAAAATATTTCTCTGTAGAACTAGAATAAAAGGTAAGAGGCTTGTCATTAGATTAATGAGAATCACAACTTTTAGTTAATTTTCAACAGTATTAATAAATGGATGGATTTATGAATGAGAACACTTGTCAGCCTCCGCTCTTTCGATGCTTTTGTGCAATTGTTTCACACCAAATATCCTGATAAGCCTTGATTTCTATATATACTGTATATTTATCTCCCTTTATCTCTTACAGGAACAATGTCTCTTCTGAAAGGGGGCCGAATGTCAGCCTCCGCTCTTTTGATGCTTACTTGCTTGGCTGCCATGGAAATGGGGGAGGGGGAGCTAGGGGGATCTTGGGGGGGGGGGAAGAATGCTGGAGGAATCAAAAGTGAATCTTTGCTGCAGTTCTTTCTTTGAAGTAGATATGTTACAAGGTCAGCGGTCATGGTATACTAGGAGGATGACACTGCCAGACGTGTGCTCCCACATGACCCCTGGAGGACCTGTGGAATGGATACGCTGGACAGTTGGGAGGGAATGCTTTCTATATGTGATTTTCGTGCCTAGGCTTCAGATCTTGCTTTTCTATGGTTGCATCCAGTTCATATTCAGTAAAAGTACCTTTCTTCAATGAAAATGGAGTTGAGTATTGAAAGGAGGCACACCTGACATTAAGCAAGATCTCATTTTAACAGCCATCCCAGATAACCACAGAGGGGGCTGAACAAACGATGCCTGATCAAGACAGTGACCAGGACCAGGTTGGTGCTACTGGATCTACAGTTTCATCCCTCCACCTGGGGGGGGGGGGGGTGGACCTTGGACTGGATGGCAAATTTACGACTGGGAGAGGAACCAGAGTGAACCAGATGGTTAATGGGAGTAGGGAGGCTACTGGAATTAGAAAGGACCCCCCAAGGAGTAACAAGCTCCAGACCCCAAAAGGGAGAATCTGCATAGATGCAAGAGCAGAAAGAAAGCTTCATGGTCACCCAGGCTCTGCAACTTCTGAAAAATGCTGAAGAAAGCCGCAGAAGCCGAGAGAGGTATGTTTACCCAGCTGAAAAGGGGGGAGACCATCCCAGGGATGAACCAGAGGCTGCTGCTTGTGGGGGAGAGGAAGAGCAAGCTGGGGAAGGAATATCTTAAGCCTTGGGAGCTCAGGTGAGAAATGCAGCAGTCCAGGGGGGCCCGGTATTACAGGCTCCACCCCAGAGGCAAAGAAATTCAAAAATTCATCCCATATCAGAAAAGTTCAGAGGAGCTCCAAAGACCTTGGGGTTTTTCATGACCCAAGTGTGGAACCATATGCAGGACTGGGGGGAGGACTTCTTGTCAGATGCGGCATGAGTGAGGTGCATTACCAAAGCGGGAGTGGCAGTTGAATGGATGGTGGGCCTTCACAATAACAACTCCCACCTGCTGAGAAATTATGACTAATTCATGACAGCCCCTAGCCGAGCGAAAGGCGAGAATCAGAATGAAGGGCATTCACCAGGGCCGGAGATCAGTGGCGGAGTACACCCATCGCAAGTTGGCACCCGTGAGCTGGCACCCTTCATGAGAGGGTGGTGAGAAGTGGCCCTATTAGAGAGTTATAAAGATGGATTGAATGAAAACATCTACAAAGATTTCCAGGCCCAGGGGGTCCCCGAAGATCTGCAGAGCTGGTACATGGTAGCAGTGGATGTGGAGATTGATCTGGCCCAATCCGAATCTGTGGTGGTCGTGCCTGTGACCAGTCATCCTCCTCATTCCACAAAGGGGTGCCAAAGGCAGTAGGGAAGACAGGGCCCAAATCAAAATCCTCTGTGTGTTTCAAATGTGAAAAGGAGGGGCACCAAGCCACTGAGTGCTTCTCCAAGCCAGCATCCAAAATGGCCAGCTCCGGAGGAAAGAAAGCTGATAAAGCACCCGCGAAAGCCTGTGAAACCAGCCTGAAAGGAGAAGTTGTTGAGTTCGCTCCCTGGAAACAGGATGAGTTTGACACTGATTCCGACGATGACAACCTGGTGAGTCACAATGGGGGCCCCATGAACATCCCAGTAGAATTAAGGGTGCCATCCACTGGGGCAGATACCAGCCCTTCTTGATTCTGGATGCACCAGGTGCATAATCAGCCCAGACGTGGTGGAGAAGATGGGCCTAAGATAAAAAGTGTTGAAAAGGCCTATCACATTCTGTGAGTTAGACGGATCGGTGATAGAAGGGGGTCCAGCCAGTTTTGTGACCAAACCAATCGAGATGCAAATGGGGGATCACCTAGAGACTCTTAGTTTTATTGTGGCCCCAGGTATGGAGTGCCCCCTCATACTGGGACTGCCTTGGCTCCGTAAGTGGAACCCGCGCATAAACTGGAGAATGGGAGTTTTGCACATTCTCTGTGAGAAAACAGGGAAAGAAAGGAAAGAACCCCATTTGGTGGATGGACTGGAAATCGAGGGGGCAGCAACAGCAACAGACCACATTGAGGAGGAGGAAAAGATTCCAAAAGAGCATTGGGACCTCCAGGAGGTTTTCCGCGAAAAGGCCTCAGATGTGCTGTCCCCCCACCGGTCAATGGACTATACCATTGAAATACTCCCTGGAGTAAAACTCCCTAACCCTAAGCCAAAAATCTATCCCATGACCTCCGGGGAGTTGGGGGAACTAAAAACTTTATTGACAAAAACCTAGAATGGGTTTTTTTTCCAACTGGCCAGGCCGAGGGTGGCAGCACCAGTACTTTTCCAGGAGAAGAAGGATGGGTCCTTTCACTTAGTGGTTCACTACAAAAATCTGAATGCCATTTGCGTAGAAAGTGTTTACCCCCTGCCGCTCATGAAGGACATGCTAGCCCAGCTAGGCAAGGGGAAAATTTTCACCAAACTGGATTTACGGGATGCCTACTACAGAGTTTGAATTAAGGAAGGAGATGAATGGAAAATGGCTTTTAACTGCCCACTGGGATGTTTCCAGTTTCGGGTGCTGTCTTTTGGACTGCAAGGAGCCCCTGCTGTGTTCATGCTATTAATCAACAAAGTACTGCATGAACCCCTGTACAAGAGTGTGCTGGTCTACTTGGATGACATTCTTATCTACACTGAGAACATGGAGGACCATGTGAAATTGGTGAGAACCAAAAAACTTAGGGCTGCTGAACTTTATGCCAAACTCTCAAAGTGCAAATTCCACCAAAACACAATTGACTATCTGGGGTACCACATCTCACATGAGGGAATAGAGATGGCTCTAGAAAAGGTCCGGGCAGTGTTGGAATGGGCCCCACCATGCACCTGCAGACAACCAAAGAGCTTCCTGGGATTTGCTAAGTTCTATAGACAGTTCATCCCCTCATTCACCAAAATCACATTGCCAATTACAAATCTTTTGAAGACAAAAAGAGAAGTAAAACCAAAGCCCTCCTGGCTCCTCCAATGGACTATGGACTGTCAGGCGGCATTTGAGAAACTAAAATATTTGTTTGCTGCTGAACCAGTCCTTAAGCATCCCAACATGGAAAAGCCTTTTGTTGTGCAGGCCAACGCCAGCGATGTAGCAGTAGGGGCAGTACTTCTGCAAACTAATGCAGAAGGAAAGCTGCAACCCTGCACCTATACCTCTCGTAAGATGACGGAGACCGAGAGGAGATGGGCTATATGGGAGAAGGAGGCTTTTGCAGTTTGTTGGGCACTGTTAACATGGAGACAATTCCTTGAAGGAGCAAAGCACCCCTTTGAGGTGTGGACTGACCACAAAAACTTGGAAGCTTTGGAAATACCATGTAAACTGTCCCCAGAGCGAGTCTGACGGGCTCATCACTTCAAACATTTTAATTTCTCCATGCGCTACCTCCCTGGAGGGAAGAACTTCATGGCCAATGCCCTTTTGAGACTGTCACAATACAGTAGTGCTAGCGAGGAGGTGATACAGCCAATTATCCCCTCAATACAATTGGCTGCACCAGTAACTACTAGAGCGCAGGCAAAGATAGATCCAGCTCTACCGGACGATTTGTCTAAGCAACTACCAGAAGCTCTAAAGACCGATGACTGGTTTCTAGCCCACTCAAATGAGTATACGCTTCGAGATGGTCTGGCTTGGGTGGGAGCCAAGTTGTATGTTCCCGCCAGTCTGAGAGCAACAGTGTTACAATACACTCATGATGCCAAAGTTGCTGGCCATTTCAGTTTTGTCAAAACCCTACATTTAGTCAAACGACAATTTTGGTGGCCCGCACTCAAGAAGGACATAGAGGCATATGTGGATAGCTGCCCTGTGTGTGCTTCAGCCAAGAGACCTCCGGGGAAGCCGCCTGGTCTACTTCAGAGTGTTGCCAGGCTGCAGGCCCCTTGGAAGGAGATCTCTATGGATTTTATTGTAGAATTGCCCGAAAGTGGGGGGAACACAGTTATCTGGGTGGTTATATTAAGACCTACCTAGTGGCGATAAAAGCAGAGAAGACTAGCTACTTCTCCGCTCTTATTGCATCTGCAGAGAACTGCCCAGCCGCGCTGTTTAGGGTGACCCATTCCCTACTTCAGGTGGGGACGCGGGAAGATCTCTTACAGGGACGAGCTGAGGATTTTGTGCAATTCCTGCATGATAAAGTTGCTCAGATTCAGGATGGCCTGGACTCCAATTGGGTAGATCCAGGGGAGGAGACGGGGGTAGGTCTTGAGAGCATTATCTGGGAAGAGTTTAACTCTGTAGCTCCTGAGAACATGGACAGGATTCTGGGAAAGCTTAATGCTGCCACATGTTTATTGGACCAGTGTCCGTCCTGGTTGGTACTGGCCTCCTGGAAGATTACATGAGGCTGGCTCCAGGGGATTATAAATGCTTCTCTGAGTGAGGGTTTCTTTCCCGCCACCTTGAAAGAGGCAGTTGTGAAGCCCCTCCTCAAGAAACCTTCTCTAGACCCAGCTTTATTATCAAACTATCGTCCAGTCTCCAATCTTCGTTTTGTTGCGAAGGTTGTTGAGAGTGTGGTGGCACGACAACTACCCCGATACCTGGATGAAGATGTCTATCTGGATCCATTCCAGTCAGGCTTCAGGTCACGATACAGCACGGAAACAGCATTGGTCGCGTTGGTCGATGATCTCTGGAGGGCCTGGGACAGAGGTTGCTCCTCTATCCTGGTCCTATTAGATCTCTCAGCAGCTTTTGATACCATCGACCATGGTATCCTACTGCACCGGCTGGAGAGATTAGGAATAGGGGGCACCGTGCTTTGGTGGTTCTCTTCCTTTGTCTCTGACCATTCGCAGTTTGTGTTGGCAGGGGGGCAGAGGTCATCCTCGAGGCACCTTATTTGTGGGGTGCCGCAAGGGTTGGTTCTCTCACCCCTTCTGTTCAACATTTATGTAAAACCGCTAGGCAAGATCATCCGTGGTTTTGGGTGAATGTTCATCAATATGCTGATGACACTCCGCTATACATCTCCACCCCAGACCACCCCAACGATGCCCTTACTGTGATGTCCCATTGCCTGGAGGCCATATGGATCTGGAGAAACAAACTCAGACTCAACCCCTCCAAGACTGAGTGGCTGTGGCTTCCAGCATCCCGGTATAGTCAGCTGGTACCATCACTGACAATTGGGGATGTGACCTTGCTCCCCACAGAGAGGGCCCGCAATTTGAGTGTCCTCCTGGACTCACGGCTATCTTTAGAAGACCATTTGACAGCTGTGGCCAGGGGGGTCTTTTATCAGGTTCACCTGATCCACCAGTTGTGTCCCTTTCAGGATCGGAATGACTTGCACACAGTCATTCATGCCCTAGTCACCTCCTGTATGGACTACTGCAATGGTCTCTACATGGGGCTCCCCTTGAAAAGCACCCAGAGGCTCCAACTGGTCCAGAATGTAGCCGCGCGGGTGATTATGGGCGCATCTCATTGTGCCCATGTAACACCTCTCCTACGCGAGCTGCACTGGCTCCCAGTGGTCTTCTGGGTGCGATTCAAGATGTTAGTTATCACCTTTAAAGCGCTCCATGGCTTAGGACCTGGGTACTTACGAGACCGTCTTTTGCCACCAATAGCCTCCCACCGACCAGTTCGTTCTCACAGAGAGGGACTACTCAGGGTACCGTCAGTCAAATTGTGCCGACTGGCGACTCCCAGGGGGAGGGCCTTCTCTGTAAGGGCTCCAACCCTTTGGAATGAATTTCCCCCTGATATACGAAACATGCCTAATCTCTGTGCTTTCCGCTGTGCCCTCAAGAGCCTGATGTTCAATCAGGCGGGGCTAAACATGTTAACTAGGAATGATTAAAATATTATCTAATTCTGGGTTTTATTTAATTTGGGCTAAACTATGTTATAATTTTAATTATCAATTTTATGATGTTTATGTATCTTTTATTTTTTCTTGAGTGTACACCGCCTTGAGTCCTGCGGGAGAAAGGTGGTATAGAAATATAATAAATAAATAAATAAATAAATAAATAAATAAATAAATAAATAAATAAATAAATAAATAAATACTGATTGTTTTCTAAACAAGTGCATTTCATTCCATGTCCAAGATTCCTTCCTCAAAAACACTGGCAAAAATGTTAGTCCACCATGTGTACATGTTACATGGCGCTCCAAAACATATAATCTCTGACACAGGTGTTCAATTTACCTCCCATTTTTGGAAAGTGTTCCTGGCATTAATAGGCACCACCCAGGGATTAAGCTCCACCCACCATCCTCAGACAAATGGGGCTTGTGAGAGAACCAATTACGTACTGGGACAATACCTGAGATGTTATATAAATTATCAGCAAGATAACTGGGCAGATTTATTGCCATTTGCAGAGGTGTCCTATAATAACTCCATATATAGCAGCACAGGGTTCACCCTTTTCAAAGTGGCCACCAGCCAAGATTTTGTGCCAATTCCAGAGCTGCCCCAAGAAAACCCTCAAAACCTCTCTCTGATTGATTGGATCGAACAGCTACATGGCACTTGGTCAGTAACTTGTAAGGCACTTGATGAAGTGCATCGAGCTCATAAAGCCCAGGCCAATGAGAAAAGGGGTCAGATACGGGCTTATAAAGTTGGTGATATGGTTTACCTTTCCACCAAATACTTGCAAACTATCCAAAAGTCTAAAAAGCTGGGACCCAAATATGTGGACTCTTTTCCAGTAGTTTGGGTCATTAACCCAGTCATGGTACAATTGGAGTTGCCGAAAAATTTAAAACGAATTCATCTGGTATTCCATATCAGCTTACTGAAACCGGAACATTCGTCCCCTTTACATCCAGACCAAGAACTTCCTCCTGTCCCCATTCTGATTAAAGGAAAAAAGCATTTTGAGGTCAAAGAGATTTTGGATTCCAGGAAGCATCATGGTAAGGTGCAGTATTTGGTGGCCTGGAAACATTTCCCACTATCTCAAGCTGAATGAGTAAATAAACGAGATGTTCGAGTGCCAAAGCAAGTGCAATTGTTTCACATCAAATATCCTGATAAGCCTTGATTTCCATATATATTGTATGTTTATCTCCCTTTATCTCTTACAGGAACAATGTCTCTTCTGAAGGGGGGTCGAATGTCAGCCTCCGCTCTTTCGATGCTTACTTGCTTGGCTGCCATGGAAATGGGGGAGGGGGAGCTAGGGGGATCTTGGGGGGGGGAAACGTGCAGGAGGAATCAAAAGTGAATCTTTGCTGCAGTTCTTTCTTTGAAGTAGATATGTTTCAAGGTCAACGGTCGTGGCAGGATGAACTGCCAGATGTGTGCTCCCACATGGCCCCTGGAGGACCTGTGGATTGGATGATTTACACTGGACGGTTGGGAGAGGATGCTTTCTATATGTGGTTTTCACGCCTAGGCTTCAGATCTTGCTTTTCTATGGTTGCATTCAGTTCATATTCAGTAAAAGTACCTTTCTTCAATGAAAATGGAGTTGGGGTTTTTCTTTCTTGAGTATTGAAAGGAGGCACACCTGACAATAGTATTCAATGCAGCATATCTTAACCTACATCCATTAAAATGCTGAAAGTTGAACATGCAATATATGTGTTAGACACCAAGCTGGGAATTAAGCCAAACATTCATCTAATAAAGGGCTGCATTGTGGCATGTAAGTGAAGACGACCTAATCTTGTCAAATCCTAAATTAGAAGCAGCTGACTGCATCTTTTTCTGTGCTAAGCAGGCCTTTTTGATGTGTTAGAAGAAATATCCTTCTGGGTTCAGCTCCAAGTGGGGAAAAAGACACTGGAAACATGGAGACTGCTTGGAAAGATGGTTTAATGGTGGACAGGATCACATGGTTTGAGTTCCTGAACAGAAAAAGGGTGAGACGCAGTGAGTCCCCGGGTTTCAAAGCCTCTCTGGCTTTGAACTTCCTGGGGCCCAGAAACAGTATCCTGATTGGCTATCAGACTCCCAGGCGGTGGGGGTCTTAGCTAGCCTTGCTGGTTGATGTAATCTTCCCAGGTGCCATGTGGTGAGTTTCTGTTGCTAGATGGGTCCTATTGTATTAGTTTCTGTTGCTAGATGGGTCCTATTGTGTTGCAGTTGATGGTCCATTGACAAAGATTGAGTTTCTGCCTCTGGCCCATTGACAAAAGTGGGGGGGGGGGAGCTGGAAGATGGGAGCTGCTTTGTCTTTAAAACATGCTTCTCCATTTCTCATACAGGGAAATATAATATTCTGCCTTTTTAATATTTCCTAAAATATTTCATTCTTCTAGGAAAGGAATGGGTGCTAACTTCCTACAGATGGCAGTCTCTCTGAGCCTTACAATTCTGTTACATGATTCAGGATATTATAGAATTTTATTAGGTAGGCAATTTCAACAAGTTAACTTAATTTTCACTCACCAGATCAATGGATCTATCAGCAATAATATTCTGTTGTGGCCTCCCAGCGGCCTGCACAGATTGTTGCTGATCCCGACGACGAGGCTGGTGTGGTGTTGCGCCAGCAGCCTGTGCAGCCGGCGCTTGAATCGAACAGTGAGGAGGCTGAAGAAGATGTGGTGCCAGAGGCAGAGATTCAGCCAGCGTCTTCAGAACCTCCAGAGGGTCCTTCAAGTGAAGAGGATGAAGTGGAGGAGCCTCTTCTCAATGCACAAGCACGGAGAGCTGCCAAAAGGCAGGAGTGGTTACTCAGGAGGAGGTCTCCTCGAGAGTAAGGCTTGGGGCTAATTGGCCACTCCCTTAGCCTATTTAAGTTTGCACACAGCTTCTAAAAACTGCAGGAAACAACTCATGTTCACTTGCTGGTCATTGAGTGTGGATTGTCTTTGCTTCTGGGCTTTCTGCCAACTCTCATAAGACTTTATCTTATCTGTGAACTTTCTGGCAGGTTGTTAAGGACATTTTAATTAACAGCCTGCATTTATATAAAACTATGTTTGGAAGTAAATTAAGCTTTGTTCATACTTTGTGTGTGCTACATTCCTTGGGATCTGTAGCTGGGGCAAAACAATATTCACAGAATGGGGAATCACAGCAAGGTAATTGAAGACCTGCCCCTTTGTACAAGCATTTAATCACATCTGTATAAATGTGGTGTGGTTTCAATTATATTGTACTGCTAGGACTGCCATCTTGACTTTTAAAAACCATCTTATCATGCCAACCCCACCACAGATACCAGTATGTACCAACCTATGTTACTTACTTTTGGTTCTTAAAGATAATAATAGAAATAGATGAGACTCAAATGAATGTCTAGAAATCAAAATTTATCTGAAGTTGTATCTGATTCATTACAGTGTTTGCTCTTGTGTAATGCTTTATTACTTCGATTGCAATAATTATATGTAAATTAAAGGTGAAAGCTTTATAACGATCTGAAGAGAAACCAGGGTATTAACCGTAACCCTAACCATACAACCAAACTCCTGTGAACCATCTTAGCTGCACCCAAAAGAACTTCAAAAGCCGGGTTAAGAATTGAGACAGGCATGCCTCAAATTCAGGTGAGAGCCTAGAAGATGATGATCATTCATTGGCTAAAAATGCATTTCTTTCTAGAGGAACTGTCCCTGCTAGTGTTGACTGATAACTTCTCTTCCCCCTGGAAACAGGCGATAGACCACAAACTGGGCTCTTATGGGCTCTCACCAGTATTCTTAATGTCCTCAGGCTTTGACCAAGCAAAGCAAATAGTAATCAATAGCATGAAGAACATGGAGTTCCAAGAAGAATTAAATATCTCTACTGTAGAGGCTGTCTCAAGATATCTAAATGATCTGATCTTCCTAAAACAAATAGCTTTCTTCAGAGCCAGATTTAACATTCTCCCCTCAACACTACTCCAGGGCAGGTATATTTATTGGGCCAAAACTATTTAATTCTTTTACTAATATTTTAAATTTTGTATTGGAGTGCTTTTTATTCTTGGCTGTACACCGCCCTGAGTCCACTAGGAGAAGGGCGGTATATAAATTTTAATAATAATAATAATAATAATAATAATAATAATAATAATAATAATAATAATAATGATAATAATAATAAAAGAGAATATCAATAGCATAATGAGTATGTACATATTGTAAAGGAGAAGTCAAAGATATCTCACATGCTTTTTTTAAGTTATATTTTTATTGTTACATATGAATATATTGAATGCAGTGTAATTGTCCTGGCATTCCATTTACCCTAAAACAAAAGTTAAAAAAAACAGAATAACATATATACTATTTTAAACAGTGCTAGTGTTGTACACTAGTTTCTGACCATCATATTCTAGTATGTCAACTTATCTATCATTCTAATAGTTACATTCCTATATCAATATTAAAAATAATAAGTTTTCATGTCCACCTAACCTGATTCTTTCACATTCCAACTTCTACCTTGTTTCTAACCATTGATAGAATCTATTCCATGTTGAATAATATCTGTATCTCCTTTATCTTTCATTTTTAGAGTTAGTCTGTCCATTTCCACATATCCTAGTGACTTCCTTATCATCTCATTCTCTGAAGGGGTATTTTCGTTCTTCCACTCCTGTGTGTATACAATTCTTGCTGCGGTCAAGATATGTAATATTACGTATATTGTACCTTTCTCATATCTCACATGTTTTATTGTACTGTGGTACAGAGTTTATAGGTCAGTGTATATTCTCCCCTTATTAGAGAGATTGCCAAGGAGGGCAGACAATTTTTATGTAGGCTTTCTCCTCCAAGACTCAAACCCTGCTTTAACACATGCAGTGGCAAAATTCTGTGTTGCTGCAATGTCTACAAGAAAAAAATTGGTTAGATTTGAACTGAAATACATATGGACAGGAAAAGAAGAAGCAAAATAGATAAATTAGATAGCAATGTTTGAATGTTTAACTGTTTAAATGGTTCAAAATTTAAATGAGCTTTAAATAAAAACAAGAAGCATTTATGGTAGACAAAGATAGAAATATAACTAAAAATAGAAATGGGAAATTAGGTGACTAAAAGTGATATGTTCATAAAAGCATAAGTTGTTGTAACATGTTCTAGTTTTAATTCGATAACGAAGTAGTGAATGATAATTATGATGAATTGTTAATGATTTTAGATGATGTACTAAGGTACACAGTTGGAAGTTATAATTGTGATTGCATTTAACACATGTTGGAAATGATTAATATTAAGAAATAAATGGGGATATACCCTGAAAGAGTACGGTTGAAAACAGTGGATAAATAGACAACATATGGAAAAAGAAATTTTTATTAAGTTAGTAGAATAGAAGTTGGAGTTAATGGAGGAGAATATGCTGAGAAATCAGCCAAATAATGAAGTGCTGGAATTCAGCTAAATAATAGGTGGAGTTAAGGAGAAGAATGCTGTCAATCAGCCAAAACAAAGCATGCTGGAAATCAGCGAAAAGAACAGAAAATGCTGCTAATCAGCCTAATAAAAGGGGGAGTTATGGAGGAGAATATGCTGAAAACTCAGCCAAAATATGCTATGCTGGAATCAGCCAAATAATAGGTGGAGTAATAGAGGAGAATGAAGAGAATATATTGAATAATAATTATTAATAAGGGGTGAAAAAGAAAATATTGGGTGATAATTAAAATGAAATGGTAAATTTTGAGATCTCTGTGTAAAAGTTTAAGAACATGATAGGATGAATTGGGTTTAGAAAACGAAAAAAATTGAAAGAAATTTTGATTAATAAATTGAAATAAAAATTGAGTTGTATACATTAGGAAATTAAGATTTGTGGTGATAAAATTGTAAGATAAATATATAGATTAATAGAATAGATTGTCTTTGGGTTTAATATTGATGCTAAAAGGAGCAAGAGATAAAAAATTTAGATAAAGCAGTATTGAATTTTGACTTATAATTGAATTTATATTTGAATATAAAAATGAGCTCTGTCTTAGTAGGAGATTAGGATGTATGATGAGATAGTAGAAAGAGGAAGAGGTCTCAAGAGAGAAAATTGAACAATACCTGGCAAATGAAGAACTTCCATTGATAGGAGAGGAAGAAAGGGAAATGCTGAACAGAGAGGTCACAGTAGAGCAATCTCAAAACTTAAAAATAATAAATCACCAGGTCCAGATGGGTTCCCAGGAGAATTATATAAAAATTTGGAAGAAATATTGTTACCGAAACTATTGGAAATTTGCAACGAGGCATTGATGGGCTCTAATATTCCGGACTCGCAGAGGGAAGCATATGTCACACTACCGCTGAAAGAAGGTACCAATCCAAAACAAATACAAAATTACAGGCCAATTTCCCTTTTAAATTCAGATTATAAAATATTCATGAGCATAATGGCAGAAAGAATTTAAAAAAATATTAAATACCCTGATACATATGGATCAAAATGGATTTCTCCCTGGAAGACAAATAAGAAATAATTTAAGAATAGTGATGGACACCTTAGAATACTACAAAGTGCATTCGGATAAACAGAGGGCTTTAGTTTTTTTAGCGGTTCAGAAAGCATTCAATAACCTTAATTGGGAATTTATGGTCAAACAAATTAGGAAAATGGAATTCGGAACAAATTTTGAAAGGATGATAAAAACAATCTATGATAAACAAACCGCGAATATTTTAATACATGGAGACATGACCAAAACATTTCAGATTAGGAAGGGGGTAAGACAAGGTTGCCCCCTGTCACCATTATTGTTTATTTTGGCCCTAGAAGTTTTGTTAAAAAGAATTAGGAATAACGATGAAATTAAGGGTTTGAAGATTAGGAAAGAGGTATACAAAACACAAGCATTCTCAGACGATGTAGTTTTGATTGTGGAGGACCCACTAGAAACAGGACAAAAAATTTTAAAAAAATTAGGTGGATATGGAGAAGTGTCAGGATTTAAATTAAATAAGAGCAAAACTAAAATATTGACCAAGAATGTGACTGAAGCGCAAAAGAAAGAGATAGAGAGAATGCTGGGCTTGCAAATTGTTAACAAAATAAAGTACCTAGGCATCTGGATAACACCAAGGTGTTCAGCCTTAAAAGAGGATAATTATGTGCCCCTGATTAAAAAAATAAAATAAGATTTGGATAGTTGGAGAAAATTGCAATTGTCACTCTTAGCAGAATAGCGTCAATAAAAATGAATGCCTAAACTACTATATTTGTTCCAAACCATACCGGTAAATTTGGACAATTTTTTCCCCCGAATTGAATAAATCTATTAGGAAATTCATCTGGGGGGGGGGGAGGGACCTAGAATCTCACTTAGAATTTTACAGGAAAAAAGAGTAGGGGGGCTTCGGATTTGGAAATATATTATAAGGCAGCTAATTTAGTGTGGATAAGGGAATGGGTCACCCTAGAAAACAAAAGGATTCTAACTCTGGAAGGCCGCGATTTGCAGAGAGGGTGGCACGTGTACTTATGGGATAAAGATAGGGGGGAAAAAAATACTTCCATAGGCACAAAACTAGGGACACACTAATACAATCCTGTACTGAGATTAGGAAATGACAATATATGAAAGTCCCAAAGTGGCTCTCTAAAGTGGAGCCTTGATTCATCCCAATATGTCAGGAATGGAGAAAATGTGTAGATATAAGGCCACCCTGGATGGTGGAGGAAATCTCAAATCTAATGATTCCTTGAGAGAACAAGGTATTAATATAGACTGGTGGCCATACTTACAAATAAAGTCAGATATCAAAAAGACAAGGAGGAATTTGGTATAGAAATAGGATCAAATGGATTTGATAAGGTTTTGATGGGATCAGAGAAAAAATGTTGGCCAAATTATACAATTATTTATTAGAATACAATAGGGCAGAGGAGGTGGTTAAAAAATCAAATGATTGCGTGGGAAAGAACATTGGGCATAGTATAAATTTCAATGATTGGGAAATTATTTGGAACAAAAACTATAAATTGACAAGATCAGTAGCTTACAAAGAAAACCCATATAAAATGCTATACAGGTGGCATTTAGCCCCTGCAAGGTTAGCAAAAATCTACCCAAATATAAATTCAAATTGTTGGAAGTGTGGTCACCGCCAGGGTACCTTCTTCCACATGTGGAAGCAATGAAATTCTGAAAAAAGATTTGGAAATGGATACAAGAAATAATTGGAGAAGATATTGATTTGGCACCGGAAACATTTCTCCAGGGAATATTAAAAAAGGCATACGGGAAAGAAAAGAGGTATCTAATAATACATATTACTACAGCTGCCAGATTGATATACGCTCAATATTGGAGAGAAAAGGGATTATCACCAGAAGACCATATTATTAGAAAAGTATTTGAATGCGCAGAGATGAGCAAATTAATTTATGAGATAAATGAAGATGAAAATTTGGATTATTATACGGTTTGGGAAGGGTGGTATAAATGGATGGATGATAAAATAAAAGAAGGAGTAAGGGATGGTGTGATCATTAAAAGGAATAAGCAATTTAAGAGACACCATGTATGTATCCTGTATATATGTACAAACACTGCTTAACCGATACTAGTAAAATTGTAATACTATGTAATTTGATAAAAAAAAAATATATATAAAAAAATTTATATATATAGTTTTATATATAAAGATTTATTAAGACGTTGGAATTTATGTTAAAATTGTTTGTTCTCCTTTGTTAAATTAGTGTATCCATCTGTGACTGGACCAAGACTTCGTTCTTGAAAAAAATTTCTTTTTTATGCTTATGTTGGAAAAAATAAAGAAAAATTACAAAAAATAAAAAAGAAAGAAAGAAAGAAAAGAAAAAAATTGGTTACAGAATTATAGCTGCCAATTTGTGCCAATTTTTTTGAGATATCTCAAACTATTTTTGGAAAATTATATTTATCACATACTCACGTAAACTAGGGAGTGACCCTAACTGTTTGAGATCATGTATTTTCTTAACAGGGATGTTATTATTCACTATTAATGTCAGTACTATTTTTTAATATATTGTAAAAAATGATATCTGTTGCTGGTCTATGACTGTAATAAAGTTCTGTTCTATTCTATTCTATTCTATTCTATTCTATTCTATTCTATTCTATTCTATTCTATTCTATTCTATTCTGTAAATTAGAATACAATAGAAAACATTTTGTTTTGAAGTAATGTAAATTAATGAATACTGTTTTGAACACTTGCTGGCACAAATATTTATTTATTTGTCTACCTACATGCTTAATTTGTATCCCACCTTAATCAAGTAACTCTTGATGGTTAACAAGATATATAGAAAAAGAATTTAAAATATCCATGGTGGTCATAAAAAAACAAATAACAATAAAATAACCACTCAAAAATAAAACAGCTAAACATAAAAGTAAATATGACTCAGGTGGCTAGAATGACTTCTGGAACAGTTCTTGTTGTAGCGCAGGAATAACGAGAGGCACAAGCAAGCTAGTGACAACAGCTCTTTATTTCAGGGTGAGACTTCAGCAACCAAACACAGGCAACAGCCCTCCTTATATACAGTTCTGAAATAACCAGTAACCAATCACAGACATTCCTGTATTTGAATTTCCTGCTCAAAATAGATACAACATAACAGTACTCCTTTTATATCTTTCTGAATGCTGTCAAGAAGGAGCCAGCCTGATCTCTACAAGGAGATTGTTCCAGCAATCCTGCACTGCAATAACAAGAGCTTCAAGTCTAGAAGGTCACAGAATACTGAATCTGCTCCTTTAAAGGTAGTGTTTGCCCATCCAGAGATAAAAATGGTATTGATGGAGTGGTCTAACTCTACCTTGATTTTAATAAAGGTATGATTTATATAAACTTGAAGGGACTTCCACAATTCTGTTATTAAATCTAACAACAATAAAGTAACATTCTTGGAATCTGTCTGATCTGTTTCTTGACCTGAAGAGTAGTCATAAGGACATCCAGCAAGGTACCATCATCAGTGGTATCAAATACCACAGAGAGATTTAAAATGACCAGAAGAGGCACACTCACTTCATCCAGGCCTGAAAGAGATCTTCAAAGAGAGTACTCAATACTGTCTCTGTCCCAAACCCAGTCCTGAACTCAGACTAAAACTAGTTCATGTAATCTATTTCATCTAGAATGCTATGTGGTTGATCTTCCACTATAGTGTCAACAGCCTTCCCCCAAACTGAACATTCTTGCTTGAATCCATCCTGAAATGATCTGCTCATTTTAGTGTCTGTTCTTTTTATGTACTAGAAATACTTAAAACTATTGTGTGCCTTGGTTCTAAGCCTCAATTTATTACTGCCCAGTTGAAACTGTAGAGCCAGACATATCTGTTTAAATAATCCTCTACACTACCGTACTTACTTTTAAAATGTTTAGGGCTTTCATATTGAATATGTGCTATTTCAGATAATAGTCATGAAATGCGTATGGTAAGGTGAAAAACCCTTTACATGTTATTATTACGCTCAAATATTAAGAGAAAAGCAGACAAAGAAAGTATTTTTGGGGCTGTTTAATTAATATGAATTATTACTCAGCCTCTTTTTAATGAGGAATGCATCAGAGGTTCAGTTCTAACTCATTATGTGTCTGATTGCAGCACTGGAGTATGCAAATACTTAATGTGAAACCTGCCAAGACCCAAAGCGCACCTCTCCTGATTGCTCAGTATTTGATACATGATCATTGCTTCTCACAGTGGGAAGGAAATGAAAAGCTTTCAAATCCTAGGAAGTTATGTCAAAACAACTTCACAGGATTTTACAGAAAAACATTTCACTTTGGAGAGAAGAAAATTGTACATCCTTATAAAAGCACCATGTATGGAAAACAAACCAATAATTTGCAGAATATGCTTATGCAAGATCAAAGCTAAATTAAAAAATTGGGATGGAAATTTACATATAAAAGCTGAGAAAATAAGATGAGGCCTGAGGAGTGAGGGGGATAAATATACAAAGATGATCCATGTTTTTAGAAGAAGTTTACACTTCAAAATGAATGGTGATGAAATGACAGCAAACAAAGAATTCAAATCCTTTGGTCAAATAAATGTTTACCTAGATTGTTTTTGGTGGGGGGAGGAGGCAGTATTTTTAATTAATATTTATTTTAAGCAAAATAAGTCAAATTGTTTATTAAAGTGGAATGCAATAAAATATCCAACAATAGAACTATATATAAAACAAACAAAAAAACCCCAATAAGTTTAATAACATCTAAAGCAGTGGCTTCTAATCTTTTTGGGCATCAGGGACCAGTTTCATGAAAGACAATTTCCATGGATGGGTGGGTGGGGGATGGGTGGGAGATGGTTTCAGTTTTGCTTGCTTCCCACCACAAACCTCCAGCTGTACAGGCCGGTTCAGGTCACAGACTGGTATTGGTCTGTGGCCCAGGGGTTGGGAACCACCTGACATAAAGTTAATTTTAAACATTTAATCAGTGATTCTCAAACATGCCAACTCCAAGAAGTGTGAACTGTAACTCCCAGCCAGCCATACTTCTTAAAGTTTGAGAAACACTGATTTAGATTGTTCTCTTTTATTTCTTTCCTGCTTATTTCTTTTCCTCTTACCTGTTATGATCAGAAGGTTACAGTATTCAGTATTCAGGTGCAAAACCTAAAAGATATAAGATAGGAAAAGGGATGAGGAGAGAAACATAAAATGAGTAAAAGGAAAACAGGATCTAATATCATTAAAGTTCTTACAGTGAACATTGTTGGCATTGTTTATCATGATTACAGAGACTGGAAATAAAAATAGTTTGTAGGTTTTTCAGCTCGGTCTGTGGAATGATATTTCTCTTCCCTTTTCTTCTATGGCAGAGGTGGTATTCAGCTGGTTTGCAGCACTTCGGGCAAAACATTAGTGGAAATTAGGCATGGTTCGCTGAACCGGTAGCAACCCCTGGTTGGCCACACCCCCGAACTGGTAGCCCGGTCACCGCTTGCTCAACCTGCCTGCCGGCTCGACGCTCACCCCATCCAGCCACTTGCAGAATCTAGCCACATACTTCTGCTCATCACTGCTGGCAAATGTAAGGCCAAAGGGCATGGGCCAGTGGGTGGGTGGGGGAGGGAGAACTGGCAGAGGGGTGATACCAGTGGCAGGTGGACCAATGCATGCAGGGAGGGAGGGAAGCACGCGGGAGATTGTGGCACCGGAGCTCCTCCCGTGTGTTTTTCCTTGTGAGTACCATGCTCATGAGTAAACATGCTCACAAGTAAACTGCAGATTAGAGGCAGCCAGTACCTGGTTCAATGGCTTCTGGACATCAGATTCCCACCACCCAGCACCAGTTCAGAGGTTCCTTCCCACCCCCCCTGGACAGAGAGAGAAGGAGGGAAAGAGAGAGAGAAAAGAGGGGGGAAGGGAAAGTGACAGACACAGAGAGGGGGGGAGGGAAAGAGAGAGAAGAGGGGGGATGGGAAAGAGAGACAAGAGACACAGAGAGAGGGGGGGAAGAGAGAGACAAGACACACAGAAGAGAGAGGGAGAAAGTGATGAGAGAGATGAGTGAGAGGAAATGAAAGAGAGGAGAGAGAGAGAGGGAAAGATGAGAAACAGAGGGAGAAAGAAAGAGAAAGAGTTGAGAGAGAAGTGAGAGAAAAAGAGACAGGAGATGACAGAGAGGGAGGGAGAAAGATATGAGAGAGGGAGGGAGAAAGAGAGAGGAGAGGGAGAGAGGGAGAAAAGAGAGTCACAGAGAGAGATACCTGTTTAAAAGAAAATAGAAAAATGGCTCTTTGAGTTTTAAGGTTGCAGACCCCTGAGTTAGGCCAATACCATGGTCATTAAATGAACCTTATGGTGATTAAGCAAACTGTGGTTGTTAAACAAGTCCATTTTCTCCAATGGACATTTTTAAACGGAAAACAGAAGGAATTGTTGGAAACTGGCAAAAAGCATAGAAAACCTCAGTCACATGACTGTGTGGGATGTTGTAACTGGTCATAAATGTGTGTGCATGTGTGTGTGCGCATGGCTGTCAAAACTTCAAAAACAGGTCAAGTAGCTCTGGGGAGGTCAGTCGTAAATTTGTACACTTGCTAAGCAACCGGCCATTAAGTGAGAACAACTTGCATTTGGTTTGCCTTAAGGGTTCAGAGCTGTATGTAATCTGGTTTCCTTTTACCCTTTGGGAGATTGCAAAAGGTCCAGATGCAGGAATCCTCATAGGGGGAACTAGGATCGTGACCACCTAGCCATGCCGACCCAGTCACATGACCACCAAGCCATACCCATACAGTCACATGACCACCAAGCCACACCCCCCACCCAATCACATGACCACCAAGCCACGCCCACCAAACAAGCCACGCCACAGAACCAGTAGTAAAAAAAATTGAATACCACTACTGATGAAATAGTATAGATGAAATAACTAACTCCTATTGAGCAGAAAAAGAAAGTTACAAGTGAGAACAGTGTTTAATGTGACATGGAGTGTGGAAATGTTAAGATGAGCTGTCCTCATATCCTTCTTAGGACTGAAAGTGAGTGACTGACCCAAGGTCTCCCACTTGGTTTGTGCCTAAGGTGGGATTGGAACTGACAGTCAGCTCACTGTTCCTTTACCTCTATGGCTGTCTTAACGAAATACATTAATACAGTGCTTTCTTCTAATAATTCATACTAAAATGCTTCTCAATATAGATACTTATATAACAATAATGCAATAATTTACCATGTGATTTGTTGTAGCAGTAACAATTATAAATGCTTAAGATGAGGCCTTAAAATAATTTACATAGGGAGAATCCTTAAAATCATCAATAAAATATATATGTAGATAAAACAGTTTTTGTTTTCTTAGAGGACTTAGATGATCTACAAAAGATAAGTAGGAAGATTATTATTTGCATGACAATCCATCAGTAAATATCGGTTTAGAGCTCAGAGAATCTGATAAAAATATTCTGGGAAAAATGATCCAAATTGTTTCCATATTGATATTAAAAATTAAATAAATGTTTTATGAGAACTGAGATTGACTTAAAAGAAATTTTATTTATTGTTATTTTTATTCTTTTTTATGATACGCTTAATGATAATATAACAAGAATACAAATCAAAAGTCTTGGTACTCAAAAAGCTATCTATACCATATAGAGCATATAAAAGTTTTAAAAAGAATCATTTTGCTACAATATTTCTGTACCCTACCAATAATTTCCTTGATGGGAGTGACAAATGCATAAAACTTCTAATCCTGAAAATGTAAACTAATGAATACTTAATTATTTTTAATGAAACATTGGAATAATGACCTATTAGGAGATAAAGAATGATAGGACTCCTCGCACCATTTAAGATACACATAATAATGAGGGGAATAAAAGCATTTTTTGATATAGGGCAGTGATGGCTAACCTTTTTGCCATCACGTGCCAGGAAGGGGACGGGGGAGGGTCACGCGTGCAAGTGCCCACGTGCATGCGCGGGCAACCCCCCCCCCTCCTGGCACATGATGGCCTGGTAGGCCCGTTTTTCTTTCTTACCTGGTTCCAGATCATCTCTATTTATCTGGGAAGGGTGAAAGCAGCCTTTCCCACTACCTTAGAGGCCCTACGGAGGCTGAAAGGGCCCATTTCCCAACTCCTGGTGGGACAGGAAGTGACATTTTTTGCTGTCCCCAGCCTCCAGAACCTCTCTAGGAGTCTCTTTGGAGCCTCTTCGCATGCATTGTATCATACAGATACAATGCATGCGAAGAGATAGCCACACCTTGGGGAAGTATGGTGGCCTTTTATACCCTCAGAGATGTCAGCTTAGTATTCAATTCTGGCCTCCTAATTTAGGTTTGTGTATTCCTTGTTGCCCTGCAAGTGAATAGAGACTTCCCAATTAGTCGTCCTTGACCATTCCTTTGTTTTCTCAATTGGCCATTTGGCCCCCTGGTTCTGCAAGGCAGGAGCTTATCCAGATCAAACATAAATTAGGGCTGAGGTGTAAATTATCCCTTGGAGATACGTACCATGCTCTTAGATGGCACAAGAAAAACAGGAAGAAGATTGATATGGGTTCAGGTCAAATGTCAGGGACATATGTTTGACGAATACCAGATACATTACAGAGGCCTAATAACAGAATATGTTTGTTACAAGAGATATATATAAAAGCATAATATATGTGACACAAATACAAAGGCATATATATATATTACAGGAATCTAATGGTTACAGAATCTAGTATACCAGTATATCATATTCTAGTATTATTTATTATATCCTTATTATTGTTTCCCTTCAATAACTTTACTTGTCTTCTTTTGGTCAAATGGAGTAATCAATTCCAAGGAGAAATAATGAAGTTAGTTTCTATATGGGGCTTATCAGCCATGTTAATGGGGGAAAATGAAACTCCAGTAATCTTTTATTGAGACCAACCCATTTCTAGGCACATTCAGTGATTGTCTTATTAAACTCTATGCCTAATGCAGATCTTTTATAGTTGCAATGCTAACATTACTTTGGATTTCATTTATTTTTATTGTTCTGTGCAGTACACAGAACAATAAAAGGTGCTTCAGTGATTCCAAAAAGGTGCTTCAGACACTGTAAAGCATGAAGACATAAAGCCAAGCCAGTGATATGTTAAGGTGTTGAAAATATCTACTCCATGACATCTCACTGGTTGAATTTGGCCTGGTCCTTTTTCCTCAATCCAGCTACTTCATAGATAGCTTTTATGAAGAAAAAGAGAAGAAGGAAACATTACCTTGAATTTATATGGTGACTGGCTTCAACTCTTTAAAGTTGCATATTTAAAGCTATCTTTAAATATAGGTAGATTTAAAGTTGTAGAAATTGTGTGATCCAAGAGAAAACAAGTAGCTGATTTAAAGAGTTGCAGAAAGTGGTATGTTCATGACTCTAGTGCTCCTTAGCATTTTTTTGGATTCAAATCTTATGAATTGCCCGACCTTTACTCTGTGGCCAGCTTTCTTTTATGCTACTGTAAAAATACATGTCTACTTTGGTTTTGCCAAAAAAGCCCAGCATTCAACAATGGAAATATTCTTAAGGCTGAGCAATTTGGTATATACCAGTGAGTCAAACCTGACTTTTAAATTATTCACGACTCTGGCAGTTAAAGTTGCTTGGCTATGACTTCTGGTTTGGCATCGTGGTGAGAAAACCCCGGCTGACAAACCACCACTGATGGGTCTTTTTAAATTCTTTCAGGCAGGTGAAGAATGACATCAGCGTACATATTCTCCTGAGGTAACTTTAATACTTTTAACTAAAATCGGAACAGAACAACACTAAAAGGCGGGAAGCAAAAGAACACAGCTTGACAGCTCTTAAATAGGGCAGCTGACAAACGGCTAACCAATCCGTGAACAGTAACGTTACGTTAACGCCCACTAGGGTTTACCCAGGAACCAACTCAATACACAACACCCCTTTCCCCTTGGACCGCGCATAGGTAGTCCTGCAGGTAAATTGGTTGTCTTCTGACTCGTTCAGACCGTCGGAGGTTGGTTTCTTGCTTTGACTCCAGTGGGGCTGGAATGTTGAGCTCCTCTGGACCTTGCTCGGCTGGCTCCTGCATGGACCTTTCCACATGTGCCGGATTCCTGCTGTTGTCACATACATTTACTGGTTGCCCCCCTTGAGCCCGGCAACCTTCCTCTGATCTCAGGTTCAATTGCCCTCGTAATCTTGTACCTGGAACCAAATCATCTCCCTCTGGGAATGGGTCGGTTGCAGACCATCTAGCCCTTAACTGATCACTGTGGCGGCACCACAAACGGCTGTGGCCAAGATCTACCCTGTACGAACAGGGTCCTGTGACATCCGTAATGCTTCCTGGCAACCATAAAGGCTGCCCTGCATAATTCCGGGCATATACAGTATCTCCCACTCTGAATGCCCTATGTGTGCAGGCAGAATCTAAAGGACTGCTAGGGGCGTATTGTGGGTGAAGCCGGTCCAGAGTGGTCCTTAACCGGCGGCCCATAAGGAGCTCTGCCGGGCTTCGGTTTGTAGCTTGACAGGGCGTAGAATGTTGCACCAACAAATGCTCAGCAATCCGTTCATTCCAGTCCCTGGACCCCATCCTCCCCAGCGCGTCTTTGGCTGATCTCACCCCCGTTCAGCACAACCATTACTCGATGGAATGGAGAGATCAAGCAATGACGGATACCCAAACTAGCTAAAAAGATTTCAAATGCTGAGGAAGTTAATTGGGGCCCATTATCCGAGACTAAAAGGTCCGGTAACCCATGAGTGGCGAATATCCTGCGCAGGGTTCTAATCACTGCTTCAGAAGTGGTTGAGCGCATCAATACAATCTCCACCCATTTGGAGTAAGCATCAACCAATATAAGGAACATTTGTCCATGAAAAGGTCCCGCAAAATCAATATGGAGGCGGGACCAAGGACCCCTAGGATCTTCCCAAACCCTAGCCTTCTCTTTAGGTGGCATTGACCGCGACTCTTGACAACTTTTGCAAGATGCCACCCGCTCCTCAATGCACCGATCTAGGTTAGGCCACCACAGATAACTCCTTCCCAGAGCTTTCATACGCACTATCCCGGGATGGCCTAAATGCAGGGTGTCCAGAACAGCCCTTCGTAATGGAGGGGGAACCACCACCCAGTGACCCCACAACAAACAACCCACTTGGGATGATAATTCCAGTTTGCATACAGCATAAGGTTGTAATGCAGGACGGACGGAACCCTCAGGCCAACCCCGATTTACCCAGTCAATGACTTGAGAAATGTCCAGGTCTCGTGCAGAGGCCCTAGCAATGTCATTAGCAGTTAATGGAAATGGTGAATTGTCAGTCAGACACACAGTAGAAACAGGAACTGGGTCGAACAACGAAGTGTCAAGGGGGCAATGGCTGAGGGCATCAGCATGAGCTAAGTTTTTTCCTGAAACATGGATTAATGTGTAAGAGTAGGCGGAAAGGAAAACAGACCACCTAGTCATCCGTGGTGACATTATTTGTGGGGTTGGCAGATCCCCTGCCAAAAGACCAAGCAGTGGCTTGTGATCTGTAATAAGAGAGAAATGCCGGCCATAAAGATAGTCATGAAATTTTTTAACACCGGCTACTAGGGCCAAGGCTTCTTTATCAAGCTGAGAATAGTTCCTCTCAGCTGGCGCCAGGGTCCGGGAAAAGAAAGCCACTGGAGCCTCAGAGCCGTTAGGAAATTTGTGGCTCAAAACTGCACCCACCCCGTACGGTGAAGCATCGCATGCTAACACTAAAGGTAGCGTCTCGCAATATTGGACAAGGACTGAGTTAGACGTCAGGAGATGTTTAACAGCAGCAAAGGCGGTGGCCTCCTTGGTAGTCCAGACCCAAGGTGCCTTTCGGTCCAATAGTCGATGCAGGGGCTCGGCGACGGTCGCTTTATGAGGAAGAAATACTGCATAGAAGTTGAGGAGCCCCAGGAATGCTTGGAGCTCCGCTTTACTTGTAGGAGGAGGTGCCTCAAGAATCGCCCTGGTTTTTGAGGCTGTAGGATGAATTCCGTCCTTGTCAATTAAAAAACCTAGAAACTCAACTTGTGGAACAGCAATGTAACATTTGGACTTTTTTACCTTTAAACCAACGCTTTGGAATTGGCAGAGTACTGTTCGTAATCTGTTCATTAGTTCTGATGTGCTGGTGGCTGAGACCAGTACATCATCAAAATATGGGACGACCCCGGGAATTCCATGGAGCAACCTTTCCATCAAGCTCTGGAAAATTCCTGGGGCCACACTCACGCCAAATTGGAGGCGATGACACTTAAGAGCCCCACGGTGGGTAATGATTGTCTGGGCCTCTGCAGTCTGGCAATCCACAGGCAACTGTTGATAAGCCTGTGCCAAGTCAAGCTTGGCAAAAACTGATCCGTTTCCCAGTGAATGGAGGAGATGCTGTACCACTGGAACAGGGTAAGCATGGGCAGTTAACGCCTGATTTATCGTCGCCCGGTAATCCGCGCAGATGCGGATGGACCCGTCTGCCTTCATGGCTGTTACAATTGGTGTCTCCCACCGGGCGTGGTCAACTGGCTCTAAAATGCCTTGCTCTATAAGTTGGTCAAGCTCAGCGTCTACCCTGGGCCTTAATGCGAAAGGCACTCTGCGGGGCTTAAGTCTCCTCGGGGGTATCTGGGGATCCAGACTAAAAGACACAGGATTCCCATTATATTTGCCCAATTTCCCATCAAACACTGTGGGGAATTCCTGACACAATGCTTCGAGCTCAGATGATCGTATGGCGTTGACTCCGTTAATAGTCAACCCTAGGGCATCAAACCAATTAAGACCCAAAAGGCTGGGCAAAGGGCCGTCTACAATGACTAACGGCAAGGTGCCACTGAAACTTTTAAATTTGACCCTGAAATTCCTAGTGCCAACGATGGGAATGTGGCTACCTTGATAATCCTTTAAAAGAAGATTGCAAGGATGTAATCCCCTTTTGGACAGTTTAGGTACTAAACGCTTGATTGTGCTCCAGGATACTAGCGAAGTGGCAGATCCAGTATCCACCTCCATTTGGCATAATTTGCCTTCAATCTGGACATTGAGGTGAATTTTCTTTCTCATTAAGGCGTTGGACTGCCCTACCATGTGGACTTCAGAACCCTTGTAGTCCTGGAAACGCTTCTTCATCTGCCGAGATGGCTGCCTTCTGTCACTGTTCCGTGGTGAATAGGTTGTCGGCTGGCTTTGCCCCGATTTGCATACTCTCTCAATGTGGCCTTGACGGCCGCAACGGTAGCAAACGGCATTCCTAAATTTACAAGAGTCCCTCTGATGTTTTCCCCCACAACTCAAACACTCCATTTTGTGATTGGCCATGAACCTCTGCCTAGATGATTTACTACTTGCTTCGCTCAGGCGACATATGCTGGATTCATCATCCGCTTCAGAATCAGGAGAATCAATCTCATTTACAGCTGCAGCAGCTCCCCCTTTTGGTGGGCTGTGTCCCCGGGGCAAGTCAGCTATAGACAATGCTGCCAGTTCGGTGGCACATGCCTCATCTAACGCCATCTGGAAAGTCAGGTCGTGTTTGGCTATCAGGCGCTTCTTTAATTCTTGGTCCCTCACTCCGCTCACAAGTCTATCGAGGAGATAATCCTCGAGATTCACAAACTCACAATGCCGCGCCGCTCGCCTCAAAGCTGCTACATACTGGTTTATAGTCTCACCAGGAGCCTGGTCCCGGTGATAGAAATGCTGACGGCGGGCTATTCTCAAGGGAGCTGGGGCATAGTAGTTTTTTAACTTCTTCAGAAAATCCTCCCAGGTCCCAGAATGAATTGACTCAGGTGCTATTAATGTCATGGCTGTGTCAAACATCTCAGTGCCACAGAAACTTAAAAAGTATGCCCGTTTGCGCGCACTGGACAAATTAGTATAATCGTGAGCAATCAGGAAACAGGAGTCTTTTTGAAGCCGGGTGAGTGACAGCTAACCCAGGCTTGAAATAACAACAAGTGAAATATCTTTTAACTACAAGACCCCTAGTGATAAAATAGTGGCTAAGGAGCACGGGGGCAAAGAAGATTTTGAAACGTAACTTTAAAGAGACAAAAAAACTGATAGAAGATTGACTTTTAAATAAAACTAATTGGAAATGCTAAACATTGAGACATGGTCAAAGGATTGGAAGAGTTTAAATTTGGACTGGACTTTAAAAAAAGTTTGATACTTTTAAAACTAAAAAGAAAAAGAGAAGCCAAGTAAGATTGTTATGTAACTGAAACAAGATGGATACTTGTTAAACAATTGGAAATTGTGGATTGCAGAGAGACGCCTTCCAGAGTAAAAAGGAACATTGCAACTTGGTTTTTGTTTTGGGAAATCATGAACTTTACAGATAACAACCATGAGAATTTGTGGAGGATGATTTCTTTGTCTGCAGGCGGCTTGACTTTGGGGGAAAAAAAAGAAAAGAAAAGAGGAACCACAAAGGAACTCTTATAATTGGGACATCAACTTAAAAAGAATAAAATGGCATGGAAATTAGAGAAAGAACAAATTGATGTATTTGACTTGAAATGGAAATAAGAAAAATAATTAAAATGCCATATGGAGGACAAAATTTGAGGACATTGAAGCTGAAATGAAGTATACGCAAGCAGACAAGAAAATGAAGAAACAAGACATAAAGCCTGGAAATAAAGAAGATAAAGACAACATGATTAAATATGAATAAATAATGCACAGGTGGATAGTAATAATAAAAAGGAGGTTTTTAGAGACTATATTGTGAAAAACAATAGTTATAAAGATGATTACACTGGGATTAACAGTGAAAGAATTGGAGAATATGGGGTAAGATAGAAAAGTCCAGGACTTTGATTTATAAAATAACTATATTGAGATTAATAATGGTTTACGGAAATATAAGAAGAATGTGTTACAGATACTTAAAATTGAAATATGGATGGAAGGTACAATATATATGAGAAATAGACTATGTTTAAAAGAAAATATATCAATGGACATAATGAAACAATTTTTATTAAGATGTTACATGGTATTACTTGAGAATAATTGATGACTATAAAAATTGGGATATTGTTTAAATACCTATAACAATTGCAATAATTTGAATATTTTCAGTAACTTTAATATTTTAATATTTTCAATATTTTTGATAATATATTTATCTAAGCAAAAAAGAAAAGAAGATTGAAATAATATAGGACTATGAATTATAAATAAGAATTACTTAAACTGGTTTTTATACAAATGGTATGGTTAAAGAGATAGAATTGTGGGAAATAATTGGAAAATTGTATCGTAGTCTTATTTGAATTAAGAACTATGTTTCAATGTTAAATTGCTATATTTATGGGATTAGAAATAGGATCTAAATTTGGTGAAGTAATAAGGAAATAAAGATTTATTAAGCATTATATGAAGTAAAAAATGTGGGGAAGTTTTAGAAAGGGAAATAAGATTTTGAAACATAAACATGTTTGACCTATATTCTTAACAGTGAGGATTTAGGCTAAGAATTGCAAAATGTATTATGAGGTATTAATTGAATTGAGATTTAAAATGGATTAATAGAAGGGTAATTGTTTTGATTAAATAAATAAGAGTAAACTTTTTACAAGATGGTAATAGGGGAGATAGGTGATTTAATATTAAGTATTGTTAATAGTGAGGATTTAGGGTAAGAATTGTGAAATGTACTATGTAGTATTAACTGAATTAAGATTCAAGGGGTGTTAATAGAAGGGTAATTGTTTTGATTAAGTAAATTTGACTTAATTTTTTTGAAGATGGTATTAGTTGAGATAGGTGAGTTAAGATTAAGAAATAAGTGTTATGGCAAAATAGAATATACAAAATTTTGTTAAAGATGGGGGGGGAAAAACCTGTATAAATTGATGACCGGATCAGGGTTCTGTTCTGAAAAGATGTAATTTGTGTGTTGGAAAAAATAAAAATAAAAAAACTTTTTGCAAAAAAAAAATGCTTGGCTATGAATGTTTGGATTCACAGTTCAGATTCACATTTAGAAATGCTGGTAAAAGGAACTGCAAGGTTACAAATGTCAATTTTTTTTGCCACCCTCGTTTTTCTGGCACCCCTCTATCTCTGTGGCTTTATATCTTACTCTGCCCACATGCTTCTGTTGCTTCTGCTAATGAAACAACTAATAGGCTATTGCAGCAGTCCATATCCTTAGTATAATTACATTTTTCCAATTTCAATTTAATTCAATTCAATTTATTACAATCATAGACCAGAGACCATTTTTCCAATTACTAGAGGGTTCTTCCTGGGAAGAGCAAAATTTGCTAGCTAGCTATGCCAGTAATCAGTCTCTCTCCAAACCTCAGTGATCAGGGATAGTAAACTATACCTTCCTATAAAGGCAACTCACTGCCAATTCTTCTGAGCACTGCCTTAAAGAGACCAAGCATTGCCAATGTGCCTACCCAACTAGGCATCCAAATGGAATCAGTGATGAACTTGTTCTCCCAGGAGAGGACAAGCTTGCCAACCAGCTATATCAATTTTGTTGGAAAACTCACTAATCAGATGCAGAAAAGTACATCATCCTTCAAGGTCAAAGACAGTGGTCATTCTTCAGTGTCTTCTGAAACATGAAGACAATGTAAGCAAAGTAAGCAATGAAGACAGTACTTAATTTTTGAATATTTATATCTTTAAATTGGCGTAGGACGCTTTCTACTGAATATCTTAGGCTTTATGCTGGAAAATCTTTAATCTACTGTTCTATCCTTTCCTCATTCCTATCTCTGAGATGCAGGGTGGAATATTTCAAAAAATTAAACCTGGAAAATAATCAGCTGAAGGACAATAAGAATAATTTTCTCAAAAGGTCTACCACCCCTGCTATTTTTATCCTCTTCCTCAAGATAGAAGCTTCCTTGTTATAGACTATGAACAAGCAACTCAAATTCTTTTTCATTCTCTTTCTTATCTTGAATTGAATAACACACTCAAGACTCTAATTCAAATTCCATTAAAGCCAATTTGCTCTATTTCCCTGCTCAACTGCTACCAATTTTCTGTTAACTGGTTTTTCTTCAACTTTTTTTCTTCTCAGGATCCTTTCCTGAGAAAATTAGGAAATTATGGAAGACCCAAAAGAGCTTTTGTTTGTATGGATTACCAATTACCAATATTTACTAAATTAAAAATTGAACTTGATGCATCTGTAAACTATTTATTGAATCATGCAAGGTAACAATATTAAACTTATTAAATATTAACATCAACAAAAATTCATGGAAGAACTATATTTTTAACAAATAAAAAAGTTAATGAGAAGAGTCACATTGTTTTAACTTTTTGCAAATTTCTTTTTTTTATTGAAAAGTTTTATACAAATACAAATAGAAAAAATATAAACTCCTCCCCCCTCCCTCCTTCAACCCCCCCTTCCCTCCCCCCCCAACTTCCCAGAGTGAAATACAGGGTTTATTTTTTCCACAAAAAAGGTAAACTAGTCATTAACCTATCAAATTTCTAGTTTACAAACACCATCAAAATCTTAACTCCAATATAATAAAAATTACATCTCTATAATTCTTCTTCATTCATACGCAACTTGATGTCTTCTTATATAGTATTTATTCCGAATGTAATCAATCCATTTCCTCCACTCCAAGATGAATTTTTCTTGCGTATGATCTTTCAAATATGCTGAGATTTTAGCCATCTCAGCTAAGTTCATTACTTTTATAATCCATTCTTCTACAGTAGGCAAAGAGTCTTTCTTCCAATATTGTGCAATCAGCAATCTGGCTGCTGTTATTAAATTTAAAATCAACTTCGTCTCCAATAACGTACAATCATTTATAATACCCAATAAAAACAATTGTGGTGTAAATTTCGACCTCTTTTTCAAAATATTTTGCATTACCCACCAAATCTTTATCCAAAATGCCTTGACCTTTTTACAGGTCCACCAGATATGAAAATAGGTTGCATCTTCACAATCACACCGCCAACATTTAGCTTGTACATTAGAATACATACATGACAACTTTTTTGGGTCTAAGTGCCATCTATAAAACATCTTTGCAAATTTCTTCAATATCTGACTTAGAAGAAGAATTGTCAAAATGTTTCTGCATTAAATCCATTGCAATGTTTTAGTTGAAGTATATGAAAAAAAATTGGTTTCGTGCAAATATATTGTATATTTGAAAAAAGGAGACATATTTTGATAGTTGTTTCACATAATTATGGATATTCTTCTTTGATACTACACTAAACTTAACAAGTGGTAATTTCTCAAAGGTTGGTTGAAATGTGGAATCTGAAACAAAAATCAATGAATTTTTTGTATTTGGTTACATTTACATTTAGTGGTCTCTTGCACTTTAAATGTATTTCTATCTATGCATGATTTTGCTTATCTGCAAAATATTGGTTTACTAAGTTTGGAAGTAGAGCTTCCAAATGTTGACACATTTAATTTAATTGGCTTCTCTCCAACAGCACAGTCCCAAATATTCTTGCCAGTCCAGATGTTCCTTCAGCTTGCCAATCATATCAAAACAACCCACCCAAGTCCTGAATCTCCAAAAGAGAGAAGAAGTCCCAAAGATGGACTAGTTGGCAGTCACATGATGCAGGTTATAGCATCACTGTCTACTCCTGCTCCTATCATCCACATGGACATCTGAGTTCTCCAGTCAGCCTGGACTCTTACCCTCAGGGCTATTGCTATGGTCACTTCACCACAGTCAAGTGGTGCAGTGACCATGCAGCACAGCCCACTGCCATCCTATTCCTGGAATGGACCATGAAATGGAGGATGGAAAACAAGTGGTGGTCCATTCAAGTTTTGCCTCACTATTATACAGTATCTTCAAGGGTTGGCCCAAGTCAGCTGCACCAAAAATAGTTAATCTCTGACCCCACCAGTCTTCAACACCAGCCTGTATGCTGTTCCATGCCATTCCATGCTCCTGATGTCAAGTGGCCATTCTGCATTCCAATCTGCTGCTTGGAAATATCCGTGTGGGACCCATAGTGTGTGTGTGTGTGTGTGTGTGTGTGTGTGTGTGTGTGTGTGTACACAATATATATTGTATGAATAAACATGATGACACCTCCCGCCTGCCTTCTATTTGGAAACCTGTTCTCATAAATAGACGAATCTTAATAAAAAATACAAACCATAGACCAAAGGTTCATCAAAAAGTCTGTGCTGCCACCATTTCCAACATATTTTATCCATCAACCCACAGCCCAGCAGCAGTGCTTCCACCCAATCAAAATACAACTACATCATCAGTCAATCAGAATAAAGCAGCACTGTCAACCAATCAGAATACACCTTTGCGTGTTTTCAAAGAGGGACGTCAGTTAAGATCACACAGTTTGCCCATAGGCACCAAACTGAGAATATCAGCCAGAAGATGATGGATGAGATTCCATCGAAACATCGCTGCAATCCTTCTAAAGATATGTTTGCAATTACATGACAAGAAACCGAGATATCACCTGTACACACACACACATAGGTCTTTGGTTATTCGGGTCTTCTCCCGCGTAGAATTGGAAGTATCTTGGCGACATTTCGACAAAGTCTCATTCGTCATCTTCAGGCTGGTGTTCTCGGCTTCGTGCTTCCAGGAGCAATGTGAGATTGCAGTTGTCCCTTCCTTTTAACTGCTAGTGGGGGTGGGAGCTGATTAGGTGGGAGCTTGGCTGTGTTCTGATTGGGTGGAGGTGTGTTCTGATTGGTTAGGGGCTTGGCTGTGCTCTGATTGGATGGGGGGTTGGTTGTGTTCTGATTGGCTGGGGGTGTGTTCTGTTTGGGTGGGGGCTTGGTTGTGCTTGGCTTAGTCTGAGTTGCAGGGGGATTTGAGCTGGTGAGCTGCATTGTTGTTGTTTGGCTTCGTGTTTGTGGTCGTGAGAGCTCTTCATGGTGGGTGTCGGTCTGATTCATGTATGGATTGGAGGGGTTAAAAGTGGCTAATGATGCAGCTGCAGTCTGGCTTCTGGTCCTTGGTCATGCCTCATTATCAGTGTGGGTTTGAGTCTGCTTTCTGCGTGGATGTGTGGTGGTGACATCCTGTGTGGCTCTTGTGAGTGTGGGTCTGGTGTCATTCATCGTGTTAGGGACTCGTTTGTCAATAAGGGTGGGTTTCCAAATGGCTGGCAGGCGGGAGGTATCATCTCGTTTGTTCATGCTGTGTGGGCGTTTTTCTATCTCGATGGCTTCTCTGATTATTCTGTCATTAAAGTGTTCAGTTTTGGTGATAGTTCTGGTCTTTTTAAAGTCAATTTCATGTCCTGTGGCTTTAAAGTGTTGGACCAGGGAAGAAGTTGGTTCCTCTTTTTTGACTGAGTTTTTGTGTTCTTCAATGCGTGCACTTATTCTTCTGTTGGTTTGTCCGATGTATGTGGTGGGGCAGGCGGTGCATGGGATTTCATATACCAGCCATTTCATATTCCAGCCATCAATAACAATGCAGCTCACCAGCTCAAATCCCCCTGCAACTCAGACTAAGCCAAGCACAACCAAGCCCCCACCCAAACAGAACACACCCCCAGCCAATCAGAGCACAACCAACCCCCCATCCAATCAGAGCACAGCCAAGCCCCTAACCAATCAGAACACACCTCTATCCAATCAGAACACAGCCAAGCTCCCACCTAATCAGCTCACACCCCCACTAGCAGTTAAAAGGAAGGGACAACTGCAATTTCACATTGCTCCTGGAAGCACGAAGCTGAGAACACCAGCCTGAAGATGACGAATGAGACTTTGTCGAAACGTCGCCAAGATACTTCCAATTCTACGCGGGAGAAGACCCGAATAACCAAAACCTACATACAAACACCCGCAAAAACCTCAGAATATATATATATATTACTTACATACTCAGAATATATATATATATTACTTACATACTCTGGCTTGAATTTGTGAGATGGTTTTGGGAAATTTACAGTTCTTAGACCACACTTTGGGAAATACTATTATAATTTATTTAATTTGCACTTTTAAGACTGGTTAACATAGAAGAGGATAGTTGGAGAGAAAATTTAAGAGATTACTGTGGATGAACCACATTTCTGCACCCACTTTTCCTTTTGCTATACCCACATTTGTCTTGTAACACATTTCACAGCATATGTATGCATATCTTGACACCCATCTTCCCCCCAAATGTGGCACAGCCATGATATATAACAGAGATCTCAATCTTTTGGATTGATGGGGTCATCTGACATATTGAGAGTGTGTTACAAGCTTAATAGCCAGATAGAAAGATAAATCTTTCAGGTTCAATCAGTGGGTGCCATAATGAACATGGGTCACTATAGAATAAACACTGGGGTAGAGGGAAATTGGTGGGGTGGGCAGGAAAAGAGATGCTTTTTGTCATCCTAGTGCCATATGTCCCACACTGAAGGTGCCCTTTTCTGCTGCTCTTTATGATCCCCTAAGAGTTTTCATAGGTAGGAAAGACAGAGTCAATCTTGAACCCTTATGATTCCATCCATATATAATTTATTTCAACTTCTCCATCTAGCCATCAACCTTGGAGTTCCTAGTAATCCTACATCTACATCTCAGTAGGATCAAATTTAGTTTCTCAAATCACCCAGAATCAGTTAAGTACCGCAGCCAGCTGGGGTTCTTTGCATATACATCAATAACATTATAATTCTGGTCTGCCTATTATTATTATTTTACAACCACTTCAAATGAGATGATATTTCTTCTTTCTAGTCACACACATGGCAACTCTCTTCAATTACATTGTGAATATCTGTTCTATCCTCCAAACCCCACAAAAGACTTTACTTTGTAAAAGCGTGTAGCTTATAAGATAATTCCTTGTCATTAGACTTAAATTCTGGGTGCTATTTGATAAAACGAAGAAAAGTGAAGGCAGATATTTTCATTTTATAGGAGCAGAACATTCCAGCGATGACAGCTCTGCACATCCATAAGACTTGGATAATTACTAGTTACAGTCATTCAGCTTGAGAGAACAGTGCACAACAGCATGCCATTAATACATGTTTGAAGTAGCATGTTTGGCAGCTAACCCTAGTGCTGTCCCAGTCAGGGCTGCACAGCAGGCAAGCCAGCGAGGCAGCCCTCCCACTGGCGGCCAGATTGACGATCCATGTGGACAGAACTGAGTGGCCAGTAATGCGGGAGGGTGCCCTAGCCACCGAGGAATATCTATTGAGCAGAGGGGGAGGCCAGGCACAGTGGAGTTTCCTCTGAGGTTCCCTCAATCACCAGCCATTCTCGCCCCAAATTGGAAAACAAAGAGAACTATCAAAAGGGAATGTAAGTATCTGACTACCCTTCACAGCCCATCAGTAGACTGGCTGAGGGAGAGATACGACCACATGGAGATCTAAGGAGTGGAACCAATATGCCAGGCTGGATCATTATGGCAGCCGTGGCTTGGTTGGCTCAGCCACTTCTAACCTGCTGGAACCTGAGCCCAACCTCAGCAGCCCGAGTGGCCAGCCAGCTGGGGCAGCGAGTCCAGGCTGAAGGCAGAACCTCCCACCAGCAACAAGTAGCAAGTCCAGCGGGGCAACCTCAGTCCCAACCTGGATGCACAGGTATCTGCCATGGCCTTACTATCTCGGGCCCATCTGGTTCCCCAGACTGTGGGCAACCCACTCCTCCATTGCCAGTAGACCCACCACCAATGAAGGCCATGTCTGACAGAGACCCAGAGAAATTGTTGTTCTTCCTGAGCAAGGTGTGCACCCACCTATACTGCTATGTCCCAGCCTATCCATGTGAACACCATGGCCGCCAACCTGGAGGGGGAAACTGTGGAATGGATGATAAAACTCCACAATGAGGACATGCCAGAACTGGGGAATGACAAAGCCTTCATGGAGAGCTGAGAGCCAGATTTGAAGATGAATTCCAAGCCCTGCAGACTGAAGCCAAAATTTGACACCTAAGACAGAGGGGCCAACCTGTGAAGGGGTATGTTCCAGAATTCCTCAGGTTGGCTGGCAAGCTGAGAGAGTGGCTGGACCAGCTGCGGATCTATTATTTTAAGGAGGGACTGGATCGAGAGTTGCTGTAGGCCTTCATTTTTACCAGGGAGCCCCCGAGCAGATTCATTACTGGTAATAGATGGCCATAGTGATGGACCTGAGCTTAAGCAGTGCAAGAAGCAGAGTGGACCCAACCCAAAGCCCAAGCAGATGCAAGGCCATTGGTTTGGTTGCTGGCTTGTTTTTGCTCCAGTCACTGAACCTCCTCCTGCCTTGGTCCGAGCCTCCATCAAGTGCTTCAAGTGTGGCCAGCAGGACCATTGAGCCATTGAGTGCCTGGCACCCCAGCTGAAAGCGACCCTGGCCACATCATCCAAACCAAAAAAAACACTGCAGAAGGGCTGGGAAAAGTCCATCTTGGTGCGGCAGACCATTGAGGTCTCCCCTCCTTCAAGTGAGGGAGTGGGAACTCTGGTTATGACGGACTGGAAGCCTGCCTTCTATGATAGCAATGATGAGGGCAGAAGTGACCCAATAGTAAGTGAAGCCCTCTGCCCCTTTGCCATCCCCGCAAAAGTCATGGTGCCAAAGTCAGGAATTCATGGAGAGGTGAATCAGTAGACTCAGGCTGCACCAGATGTTTAATCAGCCTACCAGTGGTGCTGAAACTAGGGAACCAAGTGAGGAAACTGCCCCAAGCCATGAGGTTCAAGCAGGTTGATGGATCATAGAAGGCTCCCCTGCAATGCACCTCACTGAGCCAGTGTGGCTAGAGATGGGCCAACATTGGGATATCATCCAATTTGTAACAGTCCCAAAAATGACAGAGGCAGTAATTCTAGGATTGTCCTGGCTAGACCTTGTCCTGGTGGAAAGGGGAAGAGAGAAAAATGAGAGAGGGGGGAGCTGTCCAGCACCGGCTGAAACATAAACAAAATATGTTCCTGAAAGCTGCACCAGAGCAACCACCAGGGACCTAGCTAAAGAATACCAAGACCTACCTGGGGTGTTCAGTGTGACAGAATGTGACATGCTACTGCCCCATTGCCCCACCAACTATACAATTGAGATACTGCCAGGAGCAAAACTCCCTAGGCCCAAATGATAGTCCATAATCCCAAAGGAAATGAAAGAGCTGAGGGAATACATTGACAAAAACCTAGCCAGAGGCAAAATCCTGGGTAGCCACTCCCATGCTATTCAAAGAGAAAAAAGACGGGACAATGAGACTATGTGTGGACTTTAGGAGGATCAATGACATGTGTGTGGGAAACATGTCCCCTTTCCCCTAATGAAGGACATGCTGGCCCATCTAGCAAAGGGGAAAATCTTCACCAAGCCAGACCTGAGGGAGGCATACTACAGAGTGAGAATCAGAGAGGGAGACTAATGGAAGGCTGCTTTCAACTGCCCACTGGACAGCTTCCAATTCAAAGTAATGTCATTCGGGCTTCAAAAAGCCGTGATGGTGAACCTATGGCACATGTGCCACAGGTGGCACACTGAGCCATATCAGTGAGCACATGAGCATTGCTGTAGCTCAGCTCCAGCACGTATTTGTGTGCCAGCCAGCTGATTTTTGGGCCTTCTGGTCCCACTGGAAGTTGGGAACTGGGCTGTGTCTGGCCTCCAGAGGGCCTTGGGGGGGGGGGGTTGCCTTCCCCAGGCTCCTAGAAAGCCTCTTGAGCCTGGGGAGGGTGAAAAACAGGCCTACCAGGCCCACTGTGCCATCACGTGTTAAAAGTGGTGTGCGTGGTGTGCGTGCATGCATGGGGCGCATTGAATTATGGGTGTGGGCACACACATGGGTGACCTCCCCATGCTCCCCTTGTTTTTAGCACGTGACAGCAAAAAGGTTAGCCATCAGTGCCCTATGGTCTTCGTGCAACTCATCAGTGAGGTGCTGCATGAGTATCTGTATAAGGGGCTCATAGTGGGGCTCCAGAGAAATGATGGAGGAGAATATCAAACTGGTCTACCACTTTAGATATTAAAGCAACTCCTGACCACGAACCCATATGACAAGCTATCTTTACTACCTAGGCTATTGAGTGTTGAGTGAGGTGGTAGAAATGGACCCAGGGAAAGTAAAAGCCATACTGGAATGGCAACCCCCTTGAACCTACAATCAACTGCAGAGGTTTTTGGGATTTGCAGACTTCTACTGGCAGTTCATCCCTTCTTTTGCCAAAACAGCCCTGCCTATCACCAAACTGTTAAAGACAGAGAAAGGAGTCCAGTCTAGCCAGCTGCTAGAATGGACCATGGGGTGCCAGGGGGCATTTGAGAAACTCATATGGTTATTCACAGAGGAAACCAAACCCCAAGGAATTATTTGTCATTCAGGTAGAAGCCACTGATATAGCTGTATGGAAAGTCCTCCTCCAGAAGAACAAGGAGGAGAAACCTCCAACCATGTACCTACACCTCCAGAAAACTCACTAACACTGAATGAAGGTGGGCAGTATGGGAGAAAGAGGCCTTTGCATTCCATTGAACACTATTAACCTGGAGGCACTTCCTAGAAGGGAGCCAAGTGCCATTTGAAGTATGGACTGATCACAAAAATCTGTAGCTCTTAAGACCCCTTGGAAACCACCTCCCAAACAAGTTTGATGGGCATAGTACTTCAACTGGTTTGACTTCACACTGAAATACATTCTTGATGGGAAGAATTTCCTAGCTGATGCCCTGTCCCATGTGTCCCAATACAAGAGTAAGCGTGAAGAAGTGGTCACTGCCATCATTCCCATCTCCCAGGAAGCAGTGCAAGTCACCATGAGGCAACAACTCAGAGATGATTGAGCGAGCTGGAGAAGAGCTAACTGAAGAGCTCAAAGCTGAGCTGCAAACTGACCCCTGGTTCAGGGACAACCAAGAACTCCTGATGGGTTGGCATGGAAAGGTCCAAAGTTGTACATCCCCAGCACTCTCCAGATCCAAGTTCTGCAAAGGAGCCATGACACCAAGCAAGCCAGCCATTCTGGATTTCTAAAAACATGGCATCTGGTGCGAAGGCAGTTTTGTGGCCAATTATGAAAAATGACACTGAGAGCTATGCAAAAAGCTGTGCAACATGTGCAGCAATGAAAAAAACCCTGACAAATACATTTTTTTCTTTACTCTCCTTTTTATAGTTGGGTTTTTTATATTTTTGGCTGACTTTTGGACTTCTTGCTTTTGTTTCTTGGTTACTAGTTTTGTTTTTTTTTGTTTTTTTTGGCAGTTGGTGGTTTTTCTTTTTCTTTTTCTTCCACTGCCTGGATTTTCTTTTTCTTTTCTTTTTTCTTCTTTTTTTCTTATTTCAGTTTCTGTTTAGGGGGAACATTAGTGTTTGGTTTTGTTAATATCATTTTTTAAACGTATGGATTAGGGTATCAAGAATCTGAAGATCTGTGGTGACCAGGACAATAAACGTGGATTATAAATATTGATTTATGAAATTTGGATTATAAATTGGGCGATTTGAAAGTAAAGATTAAAATGAAGAAGCAACCACAACATTTATCATCACTATTAATAACAGCAACACCAAGCTCAAAAAGCAGCAAAAACAACAAGGCAAAACCAACATGGAATTAAAAAGCATGATACAGGCAATGCATGATGACGTTAAGGAAATGAAAGAAATGATGGGAAGAAATGAACAAAGATTGATAGCAGTGGAAGAGAAAACAGAAGCAACAGAGAAAAAAGTGGAGGAGATGGATTATAGGCTCACAACTACAGATAAAAGCCAGGAAAAGACAATTATACAACTCAAGATAGACAAGGCAGACTTTTACTTAAGATTCCAAAATATAGAGGAAGAAAAAGGAGAGAATCTATCAGGAAAAATTGCTGAAATATTAGTGGAAGTAATGAAATAAAGCCCAGAAAAGATAATTAGTGAGATAGATGAAACTTACAGAGTATATACAAGATATGCGATGAGGAATAATCTACCTAGAGAAACACATGTTAGATTTACCAAACAAACAAAAAAAAAAAACCATTGAGAACAGAGATCTTGCAATTTATGAGGAACACAATGATACAATATAAAGTAGAGATATAGTGGCATTGAAACAAGTTCCAAGAAGAGTGAGAGATTTAAGAAAAGAATACCAAATTTTGATGAAACATTTGATTAAAAAAGATGTTTTAGATGGTTGATACCAGAAGAAATCTTGGTGAACTTACAAGAACAAAGGCACAGATTGGATATAGTAGAAAAGGCAGAGCTATTTTATCTGCAATATATAGAACAGCAAGAAGAAGCAAAAGTGAGAGAAGAAAAAGGGGCAAGCTGTCAGGAAGAGAAAAGAGAACAACTAATGGAGACAACCAAGGAACAAGAGAAAAGAGCACTGAGAGAGGGGGCAGAAGCAAAAGAGATAAAAGAACAAAGAGAAACAAGAGTGACTAGATCTACTAAACAAATAACCAAGTAAAAATGGAAGAAGTAAAAGTAATATCAGTGAATATAAATGGACTAAATTCAGTAATAAAAAGAAGAATATTCAACAAATTAGAAAAATTAAAATTAGAGATTATATGTCTACAAGAAGTTCATATTAAGAAACAACGTAAGTATCTATTGGAGCAAAAGAAATTGGGAATACTATATACAACACTTGTCAGTCAAAGTAAAAGAGGGGGAACAGTATATATTAAAAAAGCAATTCAATCCAAACAGATTTTTGAAAATGAGGAAGGAAGGATTTTAATGGTCAAAATAATTATGAATTAAAAAAGAACATTGTTAGTGGCAATATATGCTCCAAATGATAATCAAGAAGAATTTTATGGGAAATTACATAAAAAAATAATAGAATATGAATATGAAGAGATATGTATATTAGGGGATTTCAATGCAATAATAGACAATGAGTTGGACTATAAACCTACAAAATTAAATAGGAAGATAAGAAAAACATTGCCAAAAACTTTTTACACAATGATAGATTAATTAAGTCTACAAGATGCTTGGAGGCGAAGCCATCCAAAAGAAAAGCAGTACACATTTTACTCAAATAGACATCTATCATGGTCAAGAATAGACATGATGTGGATGTCAACAGAATTAATAGCTAAAATATAAGAAATTGATATTGGAATAAATGTATGGGCAGACCACAATCCAATAATAATGACATGGAAAGGGAAAAAAATAAAAATGAGATGGACATTAAATCAAAAATTACTAAATGAAAAAAAATTCCAACAATATATGGAAAAAGAATTGACTTTCTTTTTTAAAGAGAAAAAGAAAAAAGATACATCTTTACAAAATGTGTGGGATACCAGTAAAGCATACATTAGAGGATTGGCAATGACATATTTAGGAAAACAAAATAAACAAAACAGACAAATGCAAAAGAACTTAGAGGAAGAATATAAGAGATTAGAGATGGAACTACAAAAAAACCTGCATGACAAAAAGATTAAGAATTTGTTGGATTTGAAAAAACATAAGATGAATTTAATGGAAAATGAAGAACTGGTGAATAGAATAAAAGCTACAAAGCAAAACTTTTTTGAAAATGCAAATAAACTAGGACTATGGTTAGCATATAAAATGAAAAAAGAGAAAGAAAAGAAATTAATGTCAATTAATAGATCAAGATGGAAAGATATGTTATAGAAGTGTGGGAAATAAGAGGATAATTGAGAAACACTACAATGGATTGTATCAACAAGAAATAATAAAAGAAGATGAGATAGAACAATATTTGAAAAAATGGAACTGCCTAGAATCCCGGAAAAGTTAAAAAAAACTATTAGAAGAAGAATATCTATGATGGAATTAATGGAGGGAATTAAAAGACAGAAAAATGGCACCAGGCCCAGATGGATTACCAGCATAAGTATATAAAACTCTACAAGATGTACTAAGCAATGTGATGTTGCAAGTATTTAATGAATTATTACTTAAAGCTAAAATTCCGTACTCCTTAATGGAAGTATATATAATTTTAATACCAAAAGAAGAAGCAGATCTGCAACAGATAAAGAATTATAGACCAATATCTTTATTAAATGTGGATTATAAGATTTTTGCATCAGTCATGGCTGAATAATTAAAAAAAATATTAAACGAGTTTATACATTTGGACCAAAATGGCTTCTTACCAGGAAGACAAATTAGAGATAATATGCGAAGTATATTAAACACATTAGAATATTATGAAGTACACTCAGAGGAACAAATAGTGTTGTTATTTTTAGATGCACAAAAGGTGTTTGACAACATGAATTGGCAATTTGTGATAAAACAGTTGAAAATGATGGATTTTGGAGACAGATTTATAAACATGATCCAAACTATATATAGAGACCAAGCGGCAAAGGTGATGGTAAATGCTGAAATGACAGAGAAAATAGATATTAGAAAAGGAACAAGGCAAGAATGCCCTTTACTCCATTATTATGTATATTGACATTAGAGATTTTAAATAAATAAGTGAGGCAGGAAAAGGAAATAAAATGAATGAGAATTAAAAAAGAACACAAACTACAAGCATTTGTGGATGATTTGGTGTTTATCATGGAAGACCCAATAGAGACAGTGCCAAAACTATTAGAACAAATAGAAGAATATGGGAAAGTAGCAGGTCTGAAAATCAATAAAGATAATAAAAAAATATTAGTTAAAAATATGAGAGAAAAGTAAAAGAAGGAGATGATGGAGAAACTGGACATCCAAATTGTGAAGAAAGTGAAATATTTGGGCATCTATCTGACATCAAGATGTGCAACGCTTAAGAAAGACAATTATCATAAACTGAAAAAGACAAATTGAAATAGATCTGGAGAAATGGAGAAACTTGCAATTATCACTAATGGGAAGAATAACATTAATAAAAATGAATGTATTACCAAAAATATTATTTTTATTTCAAACTATACCAATAAAACAGGAGAAAAAATATTTTGAAGAGTTAAAGAAAATAATGTGGAAATATGTGTGGCAAGGGAAGAGAGCAAGGATCAACATAAAAATGCTACAAGATGCAAGAATTAGAGGTGGGTTTGGCCTTCAGAATTGGTAATTGTATTATCAAGCAACAGCGTTAACATGATTTACAACTGGGTTGGCATGCCTTTTTATGGTACTGGAAGCAAAGGATACATGGATATTTCCAAAGACATCATGTAAGAAATGGTTTGTTATCAGTGTGGGAGAGCGTGAAAGAAAAACATTATTTGAATATTCCAATGTGGCTTTCTACAATAGAAGTGGTGACATACCCAAATATTGTGAACATGGAGAATATTGTTAGATATAAAGACATTTTGACAGATTGGGGAGAACTGAAACAAAAACAAGAACTAGAGAGTCAAGGGATTGAGATAGATTGGTATACAAGACTGCAAATACAATTAAGATATGAAGCAGATCATAGGCAATATGGCTTTAACTTAGGGAAGTCAGAACCGGATGAAATATTGACAAGAACAGATGAGAAAATGATTAAGAAATTATATAATTATTTATTGCAAAGTAGACTAGAGGAAGAAGATGTAAAAGAAACAATGATAGCATGGGCAAAGAATTTTGGATACACCATAGAATTGGAGAAATGGCAACAACTTTGGGAAAGAAACTACAAATTAACAATGGCAACAGCCTATAAAGAAAACTTGTATAAGATGTTTTATAGATGGCATATGCCATCAGAAAGATTAGCTAAAATGTTTAAAGATAAATCAGCTATGTGTTGGAAATGTCATCAGTTGCTAGGATCATACTATCATATGTGGTACTTGGGTAAGAAAGCAAAACAATATCGGGTGAAAATACAAACATGGTTAGAGGGAATGTTGCAGCAACATATAAAATTAAAACCAGAAATATTCTTATTGGGAATTTTACCAAAGAAATACAGTAAAGAAGATACATATTTGATTATTCATATAATAACAGCAGCTAGAATTGTATTTGCACAAAACTGGAAAGCAGATAAAATCCTGTTGGAAGGAGAAATTATAAAGAAAATTTTAGAATGTGCAGAAATGAATAGATTAACATTGAGAATAAAAGATAAAGAAGAGTCGATGTATTTCAAGACATGGGATAAATTTTATGATTGGTTAGAAAAGAAATATGAACAAGGATATAGAAATAAAATAATTAGAGAATATATAGAAGAAAACAATTAGAAAAATAGATACCCAGATGATGTCAAGTAAAAGGAGAAAGGGGAGGGGGGATAAAAGGGAAAAAAGTGAGATATTATAAAAATGTATGCAAATGATGAAATAAAAATAAATAATAATTGAATAAGAAATTGAAATGAGAATAAAGATAAGTAGAAAACCTGGGCTGCTCGAATATCACTTTAGATTGAACTGAAAAGGGAAACAATAGGAGAGAGGGGAAGGAGTAGAGAAAGAGGAAGGGAGAAGAAAGGAGAGAAGAGGAGAAAGAAGAAATGGAAAAGGAGAGGAAGAAAAGGGAGGGGAAAGAAGAGTAGAGGAGAAAGAAAGGGGGAAGACGAGAGGAGTGGGGGAAGAGAAGGGGAAGTATGAAAGAGAAGGAGAGAAAGAATGAAGGAAGTAGGACGAGAGAAAGGAAGGAAGAGAAGGGGAAGAGAAGAAGAAAGGTTGGAGAAAAGGTAAAGGGTAAAAGATCAGCCCTGAAAAAGTAAAAATGAAAAATGAAAGTTAAAAGAAAAGATAAATGAAAAATAATGGAAATGACTGTACATGTAAATGTGTTTATGAGAAATAAAAATAAAAAAAACTTAAAAGAAAAAAGAAAGAAAAAAACCCAGGGGAAACCCCACCACCACCACCACCAATTGTTACAACAAGTGGCCAAGCCGTCATGACCCTGGGAGGAAATAGCAATGGACTTTATTGTCGAACTCCCAGAAAGTGAAAGAAACATCATAATCTGGACAGTGATTAACCTTTTTTCCAAACAAGGCCACTTCACTGCTTATTCCAGCCTTCCTTCAGCTCATAAACTGGTGAAGCTGTTCCTGAAGCACATTTACTGATTGCATGGAGTCCCAAAGAGAATAATATCTGACTGGGGAGTCCAGTTTATGGCCAAATTCTGGAGGGAGTTTGTAAAATCAATTGGGTCTTCCTAGGGACTTAGGGATCCCTTCCTAGGGATCTTTTCATTTGACTACTAATGGGGCAGTAGAATGCACTAATGGAATGATAGAACAGTATGTGAGATGCTGTGTAAAGTATCAATAAACCAATTGGGCTGTATAACCTTAGTTAATATGAGCAAGTCTTTTTAAATGGCAGACTAGGATAGGTTGTTTATTGAGGACAAACTCCCTTGATGTTTCGGCCAAATATGTGGACAAGCCTCTTGCACAATATTCTCTGGAGTTTCTTATAATACAACAGCCTTCTCTCTATATATATGTTGCTCTGACAGGTCTCAAAATGACATATTATAAGATGGTTATGGCATCTTTCTATAAAAGCACCCTCCCTGCAATTCTATAAATGCATCATTCTCATGCATTGTCAGTGTTATGACAATAACAGCATGAAAAACATTGCTTTTCAGATGGAGAAAAACAAGCAGTGTGTTTCTTCATCTGAAACACACAGAAGAATAATGGAGAGGCCAATGAGAATGCAGAAAGAGTCTAGCAGCCCCTTCAGACCTTCGTAATTTTGTTTAAGGCTTAACTCCTTGTGGCCTGCAGCATTATTCATCTAATATATGGAGTGGCTTGGCTGATGTGGGTTACATCGGGATAAGGCAGTGGAGGGGAGGGAAGAGATAGATAAGGTAATTATTCAGAGATGGCTATATTGAAAGGTAGATTACAAGCACCTGTACATTACCAGTTGTGATGTATTTAGAATCTATTGTATTTGTTAAGACCTTTAGAGTAGGGGTGTCAAATTCTGTCTTCATAGCACCATAATGTGATGTATTGCAATTTCCTCCCCCTTCACTAAATCAGGTGTGGGCATGGCCAATGTGTGACACATCCAGCCCACAGGCTGCAAGTTTGACAGCCCTGCTTTAGATATACCTGAAAGTGCATGTAAATTCAGCTGCATTCATACAGGTGTTCGGGTAAAGCTCTTTGTTTCAAAACTGCTGTATTTGAGAATTGAAATGTCCAGAAAGATCAATTACTTTGTCCCTATTTTGAGTCCTGATGTCAGATTTCTGTCCATTGATTCCTTTCCCAATGGCCTGTTTGTCATATAGAGTCCAGAAAACAATGTTGACAGATGATGACATATATCTCATTAGAGAACATGTGAAGACATTTCTAACTTAGTGTAAAGTTAGCTAAGTATCCAATCTGGTTTGGAACCAGGACCAGAGGTTTAGTCTTCCAACCTTTTGAACTCATACTGGAGCCAATCCTCAGGGAACTTCTCTCTCATCAGAATGTGAAAGAGAAGTTCTGGTAAGAGAGATGTTCCCTGAGGATGTGCTCTAGCATGAGTCTGAAAGTTTGGAAAACTAAACCTCTAGTCCTGGTGACCAACCCAGATTGGATCCTGCAACATTATCTTGGGACATGTATATTTGCCTTCATTTTAAAGTTAACTAACTTTGTATAAAACTGTTGAGCTTTGATGGTACTGTTGGTGTCAATGTGGGAGCATATAGACATCTGGGCTTATGTCAGGATCTGGTTTCCATATTGGTATTATCCTGTTCTTTCTTGTTGCTTATGAGAATCTGCTTCAGACTTGGTGATTTTCTATGTATAAGCATGGGCCTCCTACCAAATGGCTAGGAAAGTTCAGGGCCATTGCCCAGAATAGGGAGTAACTTATTAATGATGTATTTGAGTGGCATAAACTGTGAGTCATAGGTGACAAACATTGGTCTGTTATTCTGCCTATATAGCCTGAGTAGTTACAGTGCATTTATCAATTATGACAATGATACATTCTTTTTCCCTCTTGAAATAATGAAATAGACTCAAAGAACATTGAAAGAAATGTAAAAGCACATTGAAAAGCTTACAGATTGAAACAATCTTCAATGTGATGATTTTAAACTTTCCTCTTGTTTCAGGTTGAGTAAAATGATAGCAATACCCAAGCATGCATTTGTTTTCCCCAACTAAAAGTTTAAGTTTAAGTATGAGATACAACTAATATATGGTCTTCTTTCTCCCACCCCCATCCCCCAAATAGTATGTTGGACTGTTTTCTTTCTCTTTTTTGATATATTTTATCAGCATTCTTTTGATTATAAAAATTCTATTTCTATTCCTTACAGAAATTTTAAAGTCATTTCACAGCTGAGTGAAATAGCTGTCTTTGGGTAATGAAGCAGAAAATGTCTGCTCTTTAACAAGACTGGTATATGGTGAGACATCGTTCATAAATATCCCATCTGCCACCAAATATTCTATTTGTGTCTTTCAAACCTAAATGTAATGTTTCCTGAGTCTTTACAGAAACAATGTAGAAATACAAAGGCCTTCATATCATATGGCTGCTTTAACATAGATTCAATCTATGATGCCAATAATCCTGAGACACAGTATCAGTTCGGGATTTGTATGGTCTGGATGGCTTGAGTGAGACTACCCTACATATCATATATAACTACAACACATTCCTTCAAATTTCTGCAATAAGTCAGGGGGGTGGGGTGGGTTTCCAATATAATTAGAGTTTGAGTCACAAAATTATACCCTTCCTTTCTCCCATACAGACATCTTCCTTTAAAAAAAAATTTTTTTTTATTGTGAAAATAGTGATACAATTAAGACTTTTTCGGTTCCACGGTGTAAATACGTATGTACATATTATTTACTTGTCATTTACATAATATTGCTTCTTTGAGTTAAATTTAATTTGAAAGCTATTATACATAGCAATACTCAGATCTTTATGGTACAAATAATAATACTCAATACTTTATAAACCTTGTTAATTAATTATTAATTAATCTCTATACCCTACAAGCTTCATTTTTTTTGTTTCTTTTCTTCATCCACTCATACCACATGTCCCACATGCTATAATATGCCTTATCCTCTCTGTCATTAATTTCTAAAGTTAATTTATTCATTTTGGCACACTCCAGTATTCTCCTAATGACATGTTCTTCAGGTGGTAATTTTTTTTCTTTCCAATACTGGGCAAAAGAAATTCTTGCGGCTGTCGTTATGTGCATAATTAAGTACCTCTTCTTTTTTGTATATTCTGTTTTCAGGATTCCCAGAAGAAAGGCTTTTGGTTTGAAGTCAATATTATCTCTTATTATTTCCGAAATCCATTTCCATATCATCCTCCAGAATTTTTGTGCCTGATTACAAGTCCACCAACAGTGATAGAAAGTGCCTTGTTGGTGATCACATTTCCAACACTTAGGACTCAAACTGCGGTAAATTTTAGCTATCCTAGCTGGGGACATATGCCACCTATAGAACATCTTATAATGATTTTCCTTATAAGTCACCGCCTTAGTCATTTTAAGGTTATCATTCCATATTGTGTCCCATTCATTCAAATTTATGTTCTGCCCAATGTTTTTGGCCCATGCTATCATCGGATCCTTGACCACCTTCTCTGCCATATCATACTCTAGTAAGTAATTATATAATTTAGCTAACATTTTATTATCTGTGCCCATCAATATCTTATCAAATCCATTAATACCTATCTCCATTCCAAATTCCTCCTGGTCCTTTTTATAGTGAGATTTAATTTGGGCATAGGGCTGCCAATCTATAAGAATACCTTGTTCCATCAGTTCTTTTCTTGTTTTGAGATTCCCTCCCCCATCTAATAGCTCTTTATATTTGACCATTTTTCCCATTACTAACACATTCGGGTATATTATAGCCTCCATAGTGGAGAGCCATCTCGGGACTTTTGTATACTGCTTCCATCTTATTTCTCCCCATGTTTGCATTAAAGTGTCTCTAATTTTATGTCTGTGGAAATATGTTCTTGTCTTTTTCCCCATGTCCCAAAGGTAAGCATGCCAACCCTTCTGGAGGTCTCTCCTCATGTTTGCATACAGACATCTTCCATGTAAGGAAAGTTTGAAGAAAAAAATGTTCTTCTTTAGTCTGAGAATTTGTCTGTAAATTATATAATTATTCTTTGTACATTTCTTGCTTTTATTTAGCATTAGTTTAATAATCAGAATTTTTAGAATTATAGCTGTCAACAACATTTCTCTTGAATGCATATTTTGATGTTAGCAGGGAGATTCTTTTTCTACAGAAAAACAACATGAAGGGAACTTTGATCCAATAAAAAAAAACAATCACTAAGTCTCTCATGGACTAGAACAAATTAATTGAACTGCTGATGAAATTTAGATTCCATTTGCTTACTGACTGTATAAAATCTCCACTTCTGAATTGTCTCAAGGAACTCATTCTTCTAATCCTATTGTACTCTGACATGCCCCCAAGTTCTGTAATTTTTACATTCATGCACTCAGTTTCATAATTTCTCTATTAAGTTATGAAGTTCAACCCAGCATGGTTGAGAGAATAATCATAGCCAGATATAATCATGCACTAAATGGGATTAATGAATAAATCTACTTCTTCATGTAATTTCATGTTTTACTTGGGTTTGCATGGGTCATTAACATTCATTCAGAGTTTTACTGTATTCTTTGATATGTACTAATAATGCTCCTTGTGGTTACACAGAAGAATGATTTCTAAATAGGCCTGCAATAAGAAAAATGCTATAATTAAATCATAATAATTAACAAGTATATTGGCTTGCAGTTTGGATAATACATTCTTGGGAACAGAAGTTTTATTCGCATTATGACTATCAGTTTAGAGGAATGATTTAAAAAAGCAATGATGCTGTTACAGTGGGCCTGGGGAACCCAGAGTAGGATGGAGCCCATTAAATGGCTGGTATGAATATGTGTTTTTGCCAAGGTGGGAGCGGGGAGTTATTTTATTATTTTATTATTCTTATTTCTTTTATATTATGTTTGATGTCCTGTAAACCTCCTTGAGTTGCCATGTGTGAGTAGACAGCAATATAAATTTTATGAATGAATGAATGAATGAGAACAGAGCATTTTTGAATCTGGTTCATGCCTGGCATCTTCAAGGCCATTTAATCTGAGAGTAGAATTTCACCAGCTTAAAAACCTCAGTATTTCCCAAAAGATGTTGGCAGTGCCAGATTGGCTACACATGGATGGACCATGAGGGGGGAGGGCTGGGGGAATCAAGAGGTTAGTTCTGTACTGATGCACAGGAACTTTAGATCCTGCCTGATTCTACTACAATCAGCTCTTAGTACAATCTCTTAGTAAAAGTATCTTTCACTTCAACCAAATGGAGTCTAGAGTTTTTCTTCCCTAAGGGCTAAGGGATCAGACTGGGGCAGGTCTGACAGAGATCAAGAACTCCAGTAATAATAAGCATGACTTCTTACTCCAACTCAAATGCAAATAATTGGTCAAATCAATTTCATCAGCAATACCGGAGACAGAAATACTAAAATCCAATGTTTTGTAATGACTATTCCAGAAATCTAACTCAATAGGTTAAGAGTTCCTAAGAATAGAATAGAATAGAATAGAATAGAATAGAATAGAATAGAATAGAATAGAATAGAATAGAATAGAATAGAACAGAACAGAACAGAACAGAACAGAACAGAACAGAACAGAACAGAACAGAATAGAATTCTTTATTGGCCAAGTGTAATTGGACACACTTCTATTACACCAAGTGTAATTGTCTTTGGTGCATATATTCTCAGTGTACATAAAAAGACAAGATACACTTATCAAGAATCACAGGGCACAACACCCAGTGACAGTCATACGGTACAATAAGCAAGCAAATCATATTAGGAAACAATCAATATCAATATAAATTGCAAGGATACAAGCAACAAAGTTACAGTCATGCAGGAGTGGGAGGAGATGGGTGACAGGAATGATGAGAAGTCCAATAGCAATAGTAATGCAGCCTAATGTGAATAGTTTGACAGTGTTGAGGGAATTATTTGTTTAGCAGAGTGATGGTAGAATTATTTGTTTAGCAGAGTGATTCGGGAAAAAACAGTTCTTGTATCTAGTGGTCTTGGTGTGCAGTGCTCTATAGTGTCATTTTGAGGGTAGGAGTTGAACCAATTTATGTCTAGGATGCGAGGAGTATGTAAATATTTTCACGGCCCTATTTTTGACCCGTGCAGTATACAGGTCCTCAATGGAAGGCAGGATGGTAGTAATCCTATGTGAGGATCCATGAATTAAGATGGTGTCCATATCTTTGCATCCCAATTAAATTGAATTTCAGTCTCCATGGACCTTTTGCAATCTTATGTTGCCCCATGAACTAAGGAGAACAAACACAGGGGTAACTTGAAAATCAATGTCATGTCTTCCATTTGATCATTGATTACACAACCTCACTAAGGATTACACATTCATGTCAATATGGTTTTCTTGGTAGTAGAATGAAAATGATTTGCCACTGCTTTTATTCAGAATGTTTGTTCAACTTCCCATACTCCTGTATTTCTTTGGTGTCCCATTGTCCCACTACCTCTACTTAGCTTTTGAGTCTAGAGAAGGATAGTTCGGGATTGGAACTATTGCTATTCCAGGAACTCAACAATATGCAATTAAATTATCATTGAATTGAGCATCCTTTAGTATAACAAGAGTACAAAAAGTAAATCCTCTTTCTCTTTTACTAAAATTGGAAACACCTCCGTCAAAGGAAAAACACAGACTAAAGAGCAGAGTTCTGGGTAAGTACTCTGCTGTGTGAAACTTCTTCCTCTCCTTCCCACCATCTTTGTAATATATAATTTAAACATAGCAGTGAATAACTGAAGCCCTGCATGGTGTCAGAAAACCTTCAGAAAGATTACATGGGCACCATTGTAAGGTTTTGCTCATTGTTTTGCTGGTTGACATGCTGATTCTGCAGTATATTGCTCTTTTCCTCTCCCTCTCCCTCTCCCCCCCCCCCGCTCTTTTGTATACTAATGGCAATTCTGACTTGTCCATTCTTTCCACACTTGGGATGAAGGCAAGAAAATGAAGAAGCTGACTTGTATCTTTTAGGGAGATTTCTAGCACCACATATTTGTATTCTAGTCACCATTCGAGCAAATCATGCCAATTTTCTTTAATTACTGCAATAATGAGAATGCTTTTGTTGATATTTTTGGCAGACTCTGGACAAAGCAATACAAATGTCATTCTGTATGTTTTGACTTTGCAGGAACAGCTGAAAATAGATCTGAAATAGCATAACTTACTTCAGTTTCACTGTGGAACCAGAAATTATGTTTCTTAGTAATTGTTTTGATATTTATGTCATGCAATGGCTGTGTGAGTTTGAAGCAAAATATACATTGCTGGATAGAAGTGATACATAAATCAGTAATGAGAGTAAAATTGTGTACAGAACTATTGCATCTACATACTGAAATCCTTGATCTGCTCTGATAGCACAAAATGGATAGAATTCCTGCATGGTTAATGTAAGGACAAATTTTTATGTCCTGTTGTAATTTACCATATAAATTAATCCTAAAATAACTATCATTTAATCATGTTTATCCCATTCTTCTGGTTTCTTTACAATCTATTTCCTCTTTAAACTCTTTGGAATAAGGACATCTCTGCTTGCTGGCAACTTGTCTTATGTTATTTTTTCAGGATTGAGAATGGACAGATATAAATAGAATAAATATATATTTAAGAGGTATAATTACAGATATTACAGCCAATTAGGTTAACTAATTGGATGGGTTGCTACTGGTTCATTCCAGATGGGGCGGCGGGGGCGGCAGGAGGCTCCACCCACCTACCTGGATGCTTCTGTGCATGCGCAGAAGCATCACATGCATGCACATAAGCAAACCAGTAGTGACGGATTTTGAAACCCACTCCTGGTACCAGACAAGAAACTGGGAGACTATGAGTTCTAGTTCTCCCTTAAGGACAAAACTAGCCAGGTGACCTTGGGCCAGTCATTCATTCTCATCCTAGGAAGCAAACAATGGCAAATCACTTTTGAAATCTTGCCAAAAACTTTAAGGACTTGTCCAGGAAATTGCAGGAATCAAAACTAATGTGAAGGCTCATTACATGCATGTACATGCACAAGTGTGAACACATATACACATTTTCATGCATACCATATTTTTCAGAGTATAAGACATACTTTTTTCCCTCCTAAAAGAGGCTGAAAATTGGGGTGCGTCTTATACTCCAAATGTAGCTTTTTCAAAACTTTTTTTCAGTCCTAACGAGGTGCTAGCATGAAATAATCTACCTCTGACTCTCAGCTGTGCTTTAGAAGCTTTTTTTAGTGAAGCAATTTTCCATGCTTTGCCTGCTCTCTCCGACTCTCAGCTGTGAAGCTTTTTTTCAGCCCTAATGAGGTGCTAGCGAGTAAAGTGATCTCTGTGATTTGTTTGCTTTTCTCATTGCTTCTCTCTCCAAAGTTCAGTTGTGCTTTAGAAGCTGTTTTTTATCCTCAAGCAGGGGACAAAAATCAGCAAACTAATGTGATGAAGCTGACCAGACTAAGAATACTAGCCAGATGAATACCTGGTAGGCAGATCTTTTCCCCCCTATTTTCTTCCCCAAAAACTAAGCTGCATCTTATACTCCAGTTCATCATGTGCTCCAAAAAATACAGAACATAGAAAATAACAGATTTTAAAATAAAGAGATTGTATTGAACAGATATTCATCTCTGCTTATGTAGGAGTGGCCACAGGGCATGGTCAAAAAAGTCACAATGACAAAAACATAAAAAACAGATCTTTGATCTCGCCACTGAAATCACCATCTGAACTTTTTTGGCCATGTCCAATGGACACCTGATATATAACCCTATTTCATTCTCATAAATAAATAACTTTATTGTCATTGTACATGTATACACAGAATACCCATACAATGAAATTCACTTAACACCCAAAGACCAAGTCCAACACACATAACAATCCACAAACATACTCCCACCCACCGCAATCCTCCACCCCTAAACCACCCAAACATCCACACAACAGACCAAGTAATACTGTCCAACAGCTCACTGATGGTGGCCCTTTAGTTCATTGTTGAGTGCAATTATAGCTCTGGGATAAAAACTATTCAGAAAATGTGTGGTCCAAGTTTTAATTGTTCTGTATCTTCTGCCAGAAGACAACAGTCCAAAAAGATTGTAAGCAGGATGGGAAGAGTCTCTAAGAATGTTATGCAGCTTTCTCAAACAGAGAGATTTGAAGATGTCATTCAGGGCTGGTAGCTGGAGTCCAATGATATTCTGGGCAGTTTTAATGGTACACAAGCACATATACACACACAATACAAGAACTAAGTAAATGTCAGACCTTCCCCAGTCTGATCCCTCAAGGAAGTAAAACTCTTGACTATTTGAAGTGAAAAGGCACTTTTACAAAGAGATGCTGATTGCAGGAGAGTCAAGAGGAATCTAAAATTCCCATGTACTAATACAGAACTAAACCCCTGGTTTCCCCAAGCCCTCTCCCATGTTTCATCCATGTGTAGCCAATCCATCACCAAGATGTTATGAGAAACTCTGAGCTGTTTGGGCTGGTGAAATTTCATGCTCAGGGCAAACAGCCTTGAAGATGCCATCTGTGAAAGGATTCCAACCGCTTTTGTTCTCCCTCAACTGCCAACCCCCCCTCCATCCTAATATCTTGCCATAAAAGTATAAGCAAATTGCCCATTTGTTCCCCCTCCCTCTACCTCTGATGACCAAATGCCAGCAAGGTGCCAAGCTGAAGCTGATGATTCTTACAGGAAGAAGTTCCAGTTATATGTGATTGTCAAGTCTGGAGTGGAGAAATGTAATGTTTGTCAGTGAACTACAATTTTTTTAAAAAAGGAAAGATTTATGGAGTCAGTGTTGATCATGTTTGTTATTCAAAAGGGTATTCAAAGCCCACACATGTCAAATATAAATTATTTGGGGAAAAAACCCAATGATCTCTTTTTCAGATGACTACATTATTTGCTTTTTAATATTAAAGTATTTTAACAGCATGATCAAAATATAGTTTCCAATTGTGTTTTATATAAACATAAAATCTTTCTAATGCTGCAGTAACATTACTTGAGCTGGTTCCCGCTTAATGTAATCCCATTTTATATGCTGTGTTGCCTCCTGTTATGGTGAGTGCCAAACTAAACTTTTTAAGTAGCCACAGAATGTCATAGCCGGCTGATGCTCTTTTTTGCACAACTGGAATGAAATTCAGCAAATGATGGCAAAAAAACCTTTTTTCCAAATTTCCAATTTGCATCTAATAGCTTTTAATAATTTTTCCATAAATACACAATTCAAAATGCATTGTGGGAATAAACAAAGCTGGCCATCTCTGGTTATTAAATAATAGAATGTTAAACATTAAAACTACAGCTTCTGCTTTTATTAACAAGATCATTTTTCATAGTTTATCTTACTTTTTCTAAATTTAAATTGGGTTCATTCCATTTTTATCTTAGTTGGGATTTGTTTTCAAATTTACACTTTTAATTACTCATTATTGTTCACATTTTTTTTGCCTAATAATTGTTTTGTATGCCATGAATATATTCTTTTATAGCATATTACTGATAATGAATTTTCCCATATGTGTGTCTGTATGTTATGCTAATTTTCCAAACAGAAATACAGATTCATAGACTTTTTAAAAAAATTGGATAGGAGCATTACAAAATTGAGAATTGTGAAATTTCAGGCATGAAATGAGTATGGATTCATGTATTAATTTAAATATTGTTGGATTTATATTAAAGTGCTAATGAATAACCGAACATACAAGCCAGCTGAAATAATAGCCAATAGTAAATAACATCTGGATCAAGGAAACCAAAGGGAGGCAGGCAAAAGAAGAAAAATGAATTTGCATTAGAAAGAAAGAATTGTTTGATTACGAAAGAAGCCTCAGGAGACTCCTGAATGTGGAGACGGAGCAAGTGTAAATATTAATAAAGCTACTCTATTAATATTTATGTGTTTCAGAGGTATATAGCATGGTAGGAACCTCTTTCTTTGTCAAGAGTTGCATTTCTCTATGGTTAATCACTTGAAAGCTGTAGAGCAGATGAACTTATAACAGAGCCCAAAGTATCTCTTTTCTGTTCTCTGATAATCCTTTCTTTTATTTCTAAGAACCTTCTTAGCTTTTTCTCTTAGTTTTCATTTCTTCCAAACATTAGGCTACTACAGAGTTAGTAAAAACTGCTCTTTCTAAACTGAATTAATCCCTTGCATAAGGTTTTGGAAATTAGGATGAGAGTAACATACAGATCTATATCTCTTTGAGCTTTGCATTTAGAAAGTGGAATGTTCTAAGAATCATTATAATGAATGACATGTTGGTAACATATAGTGAAAACAAATGTCACAGGATACCAGGAAGGCTCCAAATGTTAAATATTGTTTCAGAGAAAAAGGTATTTCATTATTTACACATATGCTGGCAGTTCATTTTCAGGTGAGAACACCTTTTCTCCACACACTGCAGTTTCAATTTTCCCACTGTGAAATTTTAGACAGCTCTTGGATGGCAAGTCCTTACTGACTCTGTTAATATTTATACATTCCATACACATCCTGGTCAAAGCCTATAAGTTGCAGATCTTTCTGATTTAGAAGCTATTAAGATTCATGACCTCTTTAGCTATTTACTCTGTGGTCTCGGAGCCTTTGTCATCAGCTTACAAATCATTGCTGTTCAAATATTGCCCTTCTACCATGTCCATTTGCAATGCATCAAAGAGCAGTTAAGATCTTTAATGCATTCATTTATTTCCAAGAGGCAGGTTATTAGGACAGACAATGCAAGAAATGGGATTGAAGACCAATTTTCAGAAAATGCCTATTAATTCTGGACTGATTTTATGAAGAACAGTTCTTCTTTTCGCAGATAGGAAAAAAATGTCATTTTCCCTTTATCCTTAAATTACCTTTAAAATACATTAATATAAACATTTTCTAATATAAAAATGTATGAAACCCTGCAGAAAATAATCTTTTCTGTTTTGGGGGAAACTTAATTCAGCATTACTGCAGGAGACAGCAGCAAACAGCCAGTCTACACTTTCTGTTATTCATGCTGTTTAAAAGGACTGCTCAGTCCTGCTTCCATTTCTCTATGGAAGAAAAAAAAGCAAAGATCACAGATCCTGATATTCTCACAATCAGATAAAAATACCATTTTCTACTAAATGTTGGTTTCATATTCTAGATAGATGTCCCATAACTTCTTTTTCTTAATTATTAGCTAATAGTTAATTAATTATTCATTATAAAAATCTATATTTGCATTTTATGCATAATTTTTAGGGCTTGAGCTACATGACAGTCCCCTTTTGGGAATATGTAGTGTTGACAGTTTCTTCCCATCATTCTTTTCTGTGGGTTATAATATTTCCAACAATTTTAAAAATTATACATTATCCAGAATTGCTATGAGATTGGACAGCCTTAAAAATGTGACAGACAAGTTTGTTTATTTATAAAGAAAGAACATCACATAGCTTTTTGTAATTAGATACACAACATGATTGCTCTTCCTCAAAGAGGGACCATAATTCAATGGCAGTATACCATTTTGCTTATTTCAAAGCACATGTTGACTTTTTGACATCTCTTGTTGGAACCTACAGAACTGAATCATGTAACTCCACCTTAAAAACTGAAGGAAAATAGGGTGGTACTTTTAGGATTAGACTTTAATGATCAAATAAGAGACTTTTGAAAACTTAGAGAGGCAAACAACAGTACCTGATTAAATTATGTAATTACAGTGCCGTTTAAAATAATCATATTTTAGTCAGGCAGGAGTACACAGCTTTTGGTAAAGTAAATCTTCTAGAAATCCTCTCCATTGCCTTGGTTTTCCACTAACTGGGTGTAAAGTGATTCTTTGTACTCTTGTCACATTGGGCATGAACACCTGAAGCTTTGGCTTACTATGTTTATTATGCTTGCTCTTAAATAATAAAGAATATAAAATATGTTGGGGGAAGGATTAATCTCACTCCTCTTCACCTACTTTCCAGCACAAATCCCTTAACTCTCATAACTGAGTTATGCTACAACTGTTAGCATCAGCCAGAGGAACGAAAGGAAGCATTTTTGACTAGCTTCCTTCTCATTTAAATTCTCCAGCTTGTCATATAGCAGAAAATATTCTTTAAAAACTTTATTCATAGCCTTGAGAGACATGCAGATATCCTGTTTTGCTAATATGCTTTCGCCTACCTCTGGAGTTACCAGTAGAGAAATTCTATTACCCAAACATATTATCTCAACCATTAATGACTTGCATCAGCTTTCCACAATTTTATAGCCCCAAATGTGCTGGATTTCAGTGCCCATAATTTCTACTATTCAGTTTAGAAAGAAATGCAAGTGAAATAGAGGAAAGAAAAGAAGGTGTTCTCTACACCTTAAAGGATGCAAGCATTTCTTGGTTCAGGTGAAGCCTGAAGGTACATCTAAAGAAGAGACCTTAACATATTGTGCTATATAATGGCTTGTTTAAACTTGGTTTCTTGAATAGACTACAATCGGCTGGATTAATGCTAAGTGAAAATTAAAAGAAGAAAAGTTTTATTGCTTCTGCAATATTAAAAAAACAGCTTAATTATAGAGGCCCAGTGACTTAATAAAGATGCCAGAAAATGTCTGTACCCTGGCGGTTTGAGTGAGCTCCCATTACTTGCCTCAGCTCCTGCCCAACCTAGTAGTTTGAAAGCATGTAAATGCAAGTAGATAAATAGGTACTACTTTGGTGGGAAGGTAACAGTGTTCTGTGTTTCACTGAATGCTTGTACTGCAACACATGACCACAAAAATGTCTTTGGACACCACTGACTCAATAGCTTAAAGAAACAGCTTAAAGAAGAGCACCGCCCCCTAAAGTCGGCTGGAACTAGCAGAGTAACACCCACAGGGACTCCTTTACCTTTTACCTTAAGTCTAATTATAAACTACTGACCCAGCTATTCCTCAGAATATTTGTTAACTGAAAACTTAGCTTTAAAGGCAGGTTTTAAATTCTGATGTGGTTTGATGTCTCATTGGCCTGAACCATATTTTGGGCTATTGTGTGAATTGTTGATCAGTCTGCCTAACTTAGACAACATGCCAGTTTCCACATTAATGTAGAGTGGGGACCATTTGGATGATTACTGGATACTTATTCACTATATTCTAAAAAGACACTCTAAAAGCAACTATATTCTGAAGACAGGAAATACCGCCAGCTAGAGAAAATACAATGTCAGCATGAACTGTATCCTTGATACTTTAAGTAACTCCCTAACCTGTCAGAAGAAAGGAGCATCCTTAACTTGTCAGAAGACAGATGGCTAAAGGTGGTTAGGTCATGGGCATCCATATGGGCTAAAACTTGTCCTTCAACAAGAAGATAATTTGAACTCATGCTCCAGTGATTTATAAAGATAATGTAAAACTTTAATAATTAGGAAAATGACAATTAAAAATGACAAATGTATGTTAACCATATATGGAAAAGTTGCTGTGTTAGCAGAATCCTTTGTTTAGAAAAGTATATAATGTGTCATACAAGCATGGAGTCTTGACTCAGAGCCAAGATTGGAACCTGGCTTTTGAGTCTTGCGCAATAAACTCTCTCTGATTGACCCAGGAGTGTTGCTTGGTCACTTCATTCCATAACAACATTGCTTATGTGGGAACTAGGCTTGCAGTGGGATCTAGATTACCCTTGGCCTGAAAGCAAACAGAACTATGCTTGTTCATTTCAGGGATGGTCAGTTTATTGCTTGGCTGGGAAGACTAATATCAACAGCTTTACCAGATATACCTTTTTCTTCTGAGAAAGGTACAGTATTATCCATTTATACTTGGTGGTTTCAGCAGCGTTTAAATGTTGGCTCTCAACCTCCATAGTTCTTATAAATGTATTTCAAAAGTAACATAGAAAGGAATCCTTAGTGAATCCATCTGCCATGCAAAAAGAACAGAGCAATTAAATCCCTTGATCAATAATCGTGATAAGCTAGCTGTGAGATAAGAGATGTATTAAAAAAAAGAAAAAAAAGAGGAAAAGCAGAAGGGAGAATATCTAATGATTTCACTACGATATAAAATAGTTTATATAGCCAAGTTGGTCTTTCAAAGTCATTTTTTGTCTCCACAGAAAAGATGAGCAAATTCTGAGTTTCATTGTTCATAACTTTTTCAATTACAAACTCTACTGCTGAGGCTTAAGAAAAACAAGACCAATTGGACTCTTTTTAAAAGAGTCATTTTATTTTTCTTCAAGGAAACAAAAAGAGCCCTCCCGTATTTGGAAAGCATTTTAAAGTCCAAATAATTGATACTGAAAACTGGATGGAATATAGATGTGACTGCTATCATCTTGGTTGTGACAAACAAAGGCAGATCAGGACCTCCTCTTTTGTTCAAATGAATGGTTCACAATAAATGGAAAACAATTGTGCAGTGACAAGGTAAAGAGCTTTTGAATTCAAAAACTTTTCTAAAAAAATATTTGATCAGAACCTTTTCAATAGTTTTTAGCTAATTCCTGTCAGCTTCTAAATATTTTTTTCCTGGTTTTCTAAAATCATTATTCTCCATAAGTCTTGTATTACTACCATTCAATTACTGAAGTCTCCACTTATAATTGAATTAAATGGACAGAGTGAACTGGCAATCCTAATTTATGACTGTTTCTCAGCCATCATCCTAGTAGGAGTTTTCTAATTATAGCTTTCTTGGCCTGACACAACTCAGTTAATTCTTCAGTAAATTTTCATGATGAAATTCCCTTTCAAAAACAATATCTTCACCAACGTACAAAAATGAAGTTGACAAATGCCACCAGAAGAAATCCTACAATATACTCATAATGAGGAAGAAACAAAATAAAACAAAAGAAAGCCCCTTGTGGAAGGAAGAATGCTTTCCAAGAATTGGAGAAGAAGCCATACCAGATGTGAGTCATGCTAAATAATATAGCTCCACAAAGCTCAGAGGAGAATTTCACTTTGATGATGCTTTATGTTGTTGTCCAAAATAATACGGCTTCCTCAGATAGTATTGTAACTGGAAAAATCTTCTGTATTTTCATTATACTTGTGCATAACACACACACCCGCCCCTGCTAATTGCATCCCAGCATCATAAAAATGTCAGGTTAGCAGAGATCTAGAAAGAAATAAGAAGAACAAGAGAGAAGCTTTCCCAAATATAGGCTCTTATTCAATGAATTTACCCTCTTTTACATTTTTGGGGATCATTAGCGGCAGACTATTTAAGGTTTCATTATCATGCTGTTCTAGCACCAGAATGACTCCCATGTAATCTGCTTCTATTTTATACAAAATCTGTCTTTCTTTATGTCCTATTTTTAGGACATAAAGTAGGCTTTATGCCCTACTTTACTAACAGAAGTCCTCTTTTTGAAAAGTTTTTTGGGGGTAGTCTTCTTTTGAAGATTCTTCACATTTAAAGGACAATCTGGTCAACCTGAAAAGATGGGGCATGGCTTTAAATTTCCTCACCACTGTTTAGCACCAAGAGAGCAAGTGACTAAATCTTTTGGTAATTTTCTTCCCTATACAAAACATATTGCATTTCCATGAAAATAGAGACAATTATTTAAAGTTTGAATATGTACATATAATTAGACATATACCGTATTTTTCAGAGTATAAAATGCACCTTTTTCCCCCCTAAAAGGGGGTGAAAATTTAGGTGTGTTTTATACACCGAATGTAGCCCCGCCCACCCACTGGCCCCCACCCTTTGATTTCTGTCTCGCAGCAGTTTGCAAGCAAACAGCAAAAAAAAAAAAAAAAAAAAAAAAAGCTTCAGCTTCCTTTCAGCTTCAGCCTAATTAGAACAAGTTGATTGGATCTGCTGATTTGCTCTCAGCTGTTTTGTGGGGGCCTCTGCTGCTTGCTGCAAGGAAGAAAATTGCTGGAGCAGATTTTTTTCCCCCTTGTGCTAATCAGGCTATGCTGAAAACGAAAATGAAAATGAAAGTAAAGCAGGCTGTTTGCTGTTTGCTGCAACGAGGCAAAATTGCTCAGAGACAGAGGCAGATTTCTTTTTCTTCTTTTCCTAACCAAAAAAAGTAGGCGCATCTTGTAGTCCAGTGTGTCTTATATTCTGAAAAATACGGTATGTTCCTAAGATTGGCTTCTTGTTTATTTTTAATTTTTTATGTCTCTACTTATTCAGCTGGTGTTAATTTCCTGATGATGATGTGTGTTATTGATCTGCCAATCCCCCATCCATCTAATTGCATTTGAATTTGAAAAAATTACTTATTCAGATAAAATATACATTTAAGACGGGGTGAAATCTAAAAATTTTCGCTACTGGTTCTGTGGTTGTTGCTTAATTAGTGGGCGGGGCTTGATGGTCAGGTGACTAGATAGGCATGGCTTGTTGGTCAGGTGGGCGTGGCCAAGTTGACATCAATTCTTTGCTCTTTTTTAACCTACAAAACACAACACAACACAACTGGCTCACTCACAATGTAAAAGCAGCTGTGCTAGACCCAGAATGGCCCCTGCAACAAGCAGGAACCTCACACAGCCACAAAAGGTTCCAAAAAAACAACTTTCACACTTTACACACACACAACACAACACAACACAGCAGCTCAGCAGCTCAGGATTCGGTCCGAAGAGCGAAGGTAAGCAAGCTAGAGGCTGGGGGGAATGGATTTTTGCTACCGGTTCTCCGAACTGTCCGCTGCCATCGGTACCTACTTGCCCAAGCCGGTCCAAACCAGGAGCATTTTATCCCTGATTTAAGATTATATCTAGCATAACTCCCAATGTATGTGCTCAATCATGTTCATGGAGACATCTGACCTGAGGCAGAATTTACAAGACAACTTTCTTTAATTTAGCACATTCTAGATGTATTGGGAAAGGAATACTCAGTTGTATTAAAGGAATTAAATTAAAGAATATTTAATCAGAAAAATAACCATCCTATTTTCCACCTATCACAGAAACAGAAAAACATCTGAAGCTCAACTTTTTAAAACAACATGCAAGAAGGGATTAATTGATAGAAAGGAGAGAAATCTGTGTTACAGGGGTATCTGTTAAGTTTCAATCCAATTACCAATAATTAAACAATCCCTACACTTAGGCATATTAAGCAATGAATTACCTGGAAGCTATTTAGAAAATAAATATTTCAGATTAGTTATATCGTCAAGCTGCTCTAAATGGTGTTTAGAACAAAAACTGTTGTGAAGACAACATCAACTAAAGCACTTTTGGAGAATGAGGATTGCAGAAAAATTCTTGGAATATAAAAATTCAACTCAGTGATTGCATTAAACAGGACATGGTGAAAGATGTTTGGAAGATTTAGATATATTTTGCATATAAAATATGAAGTATTTCTGCATGTTCATATTGGATTTATACTAAAACAAGAATTAATAAACCACGTGTATTGTACTGGTTTATAAAAATCTCTAGCTACTAGCATTCCAAAGATCTCAAATTCCTCTGTCCTTATTTACCAGCATTGGTAAAGTAGGATATGGAGCTTGTTTTTTGGACCAAATGGCTCTTTCTTACATGGCAAGATGAGTGATATATTGACCAGCCATAATGAATAAAAATCAGAATGTGATAGAAGAAACTTCTATTATTCCAAAATTATTTATAACATGAGCATTCCTCTCCTTACCTTTTAAAAGGGTTATCTCTAAATTTAGAAGGGAAGTTGAACCTCTCTTTTTGTATTTGAAACAATGAAATTTTGTTTTTGGCACAAAGTTTGGCATGATTACAGTTCTAATGCATTAAAGTAGGGGTGTCAAATTCATGTTGTCATGGCGGTATCACATGATGTATCGGGTCTTTTTTTCCCTCCCTTCACTAAACCGGGCATGGGCATGGTCAGCACATGACGCATCCAGCCAGGGGTGGTATTCACTTATCTTTACTACTGGTTCACAAATGTGAGCATGCGTGCGCAAGCATTTGCTCATGCGCGCCACCTCCATGCAAATGCAGGACCTTTGCGCATGCACAGAGAATCAACAATGGGATCTGATGACATCTGGGCGGGTGGGTGGAGCCTCCCACAGCTGCCGCTACTGGTTCGCCCGAACCAGATGGAACCAGCTGAATACCACCACTGCATCCGGCCCAAAATGAGTTTGACAACCCTGCATTATAGAGATTTTGTTATTTAAGCTGTAATTTCCCAATTAAGCCATAGAAAACTAGAGACTTGTAGCTTTAAGACTTATCAAATAACATAAGTCTCTGCATAAACCTATGAACATTATGAGTATAGGGACAAAGAGACAATCATATTTCTGAATGCAACAACTGATATATTTGTAGGAATCTGAATAAATAATCAGGTGAACAACACATTTATAAGTATCAAGGGTGATTCACTCTTTCACCTAGTTACTTCTTCACTCAGCTTGACAACAATCAGGAGGGGTATGTGTGATTGGAATGTCTGGGGTGGGAATGGAATGCCAAGACTCCATCTGCAGATTGTGACACTCTGCTGCCACCCCCAAAGTCACATTGCACAGGTGTTTTGAACATTCAAAATCCGTTCAAGAGCAGATTCAATTGGATAACACAATGAACTGAGGGGGAAGGCCAAAGGGGAAAATCAAGTTTAACTGTCTGGGCTTTTGTGTGGGACACTCAGAGCTGTTTTCGCTTCTTCCTGGGACAATGTCCCTGGAATTCACTTTTTGGATTTGCTAGCTGAACAGCTGAGAATAAGCCTGTGTTTATTTATTTAGTATATAAGCCGTTCAGTTACCACAACAAATCTAGACAGAGCATAACACAATTGTAAGTATAATTTAGATCAATAACAAAAAGAAAAATAATCATACACAAAAAGTAAGAGTCAGCATCAGAAAAACATTTTTATTTTGAATCAAAGGAAAACTAGCTGAGTAACTTTGGGCCAGTCACTCTCAGGGTTATTTTGAGCCAACCCAACTCACAGGGTTATTATTGTGGGGAAAATGGGAGGAGGAAAAGATATTATGTTTGTTAGGTATCTTGAGTTATTTATAAAAAAAATAACAAAGGTCGGATTAAAAAAAAACTTTTTAAAATGTTGTTTAAGGGAGCAGGGCTAGCTATAGAGAAGGCCCATTCTCTGACTTCCTATAAGACAGCATCATTTTTACCAAGGAGAACTGGAACATGTTAACATGCCAGATATTATAAATAGGTAAGGAAAAGTGGTCCTTAGTTGTCCAGGCCCTGAGCTTGAAGGGTTTAATAATGTTTAGAATCTCTACCCATTTTTACCTTTAAAAATAAACCTCTTTTTTGTGTCTCTGGTTGTACCTTCTTTTCTTTTTTTAATTTCTTTTCATTCTTCACTCTGTCTGCTGTTCTGTATGCAGCTGCTAATATAACATGCAACCCAAGCGTGACCGAGAGACTGAAAAAGATTGCATACCTATACTGCAAGTTTGTCACTGGCCTATATTATAGCAAAACAATTAGTTCATGAAAGATGACATCATGTGATGGCTAAAACATTTCAAACAAATGGCTAAAAAGACTTAATCGATGCAGTTTCAGTGGTGGGATTCAAATAATTTAACAACAGGTTCTGTGAGTGTGGCTGGGTGGACATAACTGTGTGGTCATGTGACTGGGTGGGCATGGCCAACTCAACATCACTCATGTCAAGGGGTGCTTCACCCGGTTTCTCCCCTCCCAGCCACTCCTTGTCACGCCTGGCCTCAACGTATGTAGGGTTCTGTAAACCTAATCTTGCGTAGCTAGACTGCTATTCTGGAAAGCCTGCCATGCAGCATTTCTGCTATTCTGGAAAGCCTGCCATGCAGCATTTCTGATAATTTACAGCATCTGATCTCACTTCTTTCCTCAAGTTCTTTGGCAAATTGTGAGACTGATTTGATTATTTAATTTGATTTCATCCTCTTATAAAATACAGCTACATTTGACATCATATTTGTCTATGAAATATGGCAAAATGCATCCCTCCTTGACTCCATTATTACAGTAAGAGACTATCACGTTTACCGGTCTGACCGCGAAACCTGCAGAGGGGGTGGAGTAGCTAGCTTCTACAAAAAGTCATTAAACCTAAAAAATATTCAAATTGCACATGAACTTGCTCTTCCAGAAACTATCGTCTGTGAACTGTCCTTAAACACCACTCTTCGCTTCTTACTATGTTACAGAGTCTCTGACTACGATATCGCACATGTGAACAAGCTAACTTCATGACTAATGTGGGCAGCCTCCTGCCCATACCCTCTCATCTTTCTTGGTGACCTCAACCTACCTCTTATTAATTGGACAATAAATGAATGTACAACCCTATACAATGCTGTTACAAATCTAGGTCTACATCAACTAGTAACTAACAACACTAGACTAAACAACTGCCTTAACCTCATCTTCTGCAACAGCTTAAATTCAATTTATGGATTACAAATAAAAGAACCCTTTTCCAACAGTGACCACAGCATGATTGACTTTTGTCTCAATATATGCCCTTACAAATATCACTAAAATAATGGGACACCCAACTACAACTTCAAAAAAGCCAACTATGATCTCATAGACTCTGACTTCTCATCTCTTGATTGGCAAATTCTATTCTCTGGCTGTAACACCACCAAGGACCATTATAACATTTTCTTGCTCAAAATCAATAGAGTTATTAAACTATATGTACCACTAATCACCACCAAAACCAGGAAAAACAAATTATCCATATCAATAAGAAAGCTCCAATCCAAAAAAAAAAAATCTCTCTGGTGAAAAAACAAAACTGCCTATGTAGCTAACTTTAAAAGCCACTACAAAAATATATGCCATCAAATAAAAAATGAAAGCAACAATTACCATACCAAACAAGAAGAGAACTTCCTGCGCACGAGATCCAACCATGCCTTCTATAATTTTCTAAACAACAAACTTAATGACTTGAGATCCATCCCATCCCTAAAAGGACCTAATGGTAAAGAATGCAATGATGAAGCAGTTAAAGCAAACCTCTTCAACACATTCTTCGGCTCAGTCTTTGTAGACAGAAATGGCTTATGCCCAACATTTCCTAGTCGTACCACAAATAACTACAATGATCTAATACAAATAGATTTCATAGAAGATAACACTGAAAATGCACTACCTAGACTAAAACCATCTCTATCTATCGGACCTGATGGACTATGTGCATACTTCTTAAAAAAGCTTTCCACTGCTATAGCAGAACCCCTAAGCATAATCTTTGAAAAATCCTTCAGGACCACCTCCCTACCCAATTTGTGGTCACTAGCCACAGTCATCCCTATCTTTAAAAGAGGAGACCCCAACCTAGTTGAAAATTAGAGGCCAATCTTTTTATGCTGCATCACCTGAAAAATCATGGAATCAATCATTAACCAATCCATTACCCTCCACTTAGAAACAAACAACCTACTCTTTAATATGGTTTCATATTTAAAAATATCCCGTAATCTACAACTTCTACACTGCAAAAACATGTGGACTACAAATCTCGATCAGGGCAAAGCATTAGACACAATTTACATAGACTTCTGTAAAGTCTTTGATTCAGTGGTACATGACAAACTACTTCTAAAACTAAAATCCTATGGCATCTCCAGACCCCTACATAATTGGATAACTCCGTTTTTGTCAAACAGACAACAAGTAGTCAAAATAGAGAGTGCCCTATCAAATCCTGCACCTGTTAATAGCAGTGTCCCCCAAGGCAGTGTTCTAGGACCAACACTTTTCATACTATACATAAATGTGATCATATTATAAGCAACTGTGTTCTCTTTGCCAATGATGTAAAAATATTTAAAACCACCGACAATGCTGCTACCCTTCAAAAAGATCTTGACTTTGTGTCGGAATGGTCAAACAATTGGCAACTCCAAATCTCAACCAACAAATTCTCTGTCCTACACATTGGCAAAAAGAATCAGAACACAAAATATAAGCTGAGCGGACACAACCCTGTAGATGACCTTCACTCTGTCAAGGACCTTGGAGTACTCATATCTAATGATCTAAGTGCCCAAGCTCACTGTAACAACATCGCCAAAAGGCATTAAGAGTTGTAAACCTAATCTTGCGTAGCTTCTTCTCTGGTAGTATCACACTACTAACCAGAGCATACAAAACATTTGCTAGACCAATTCTCGAATACAACTCATCTGTCTGGAACCTGCACTGTATATTGGACATTAAACAATCAAACTTGTCCAGAAATATTTCACAAGAAGAGTCCTCCACTCCTCTGCTCGCAACAAAATACCTTATGCCACCAGACTTGAAATTCTGGGCCTAGAAAACTTAGAACTATGCCATCTTCAGTATAATCTAACGTAGTTCATAAAATTATCTGCAACAATGTCCTACCTGTCAATGACTACTTTAGCGTCAACCAAAACAATACACAAGCACACAATAGATAAACACTTAAAGTGAACTGCTCCAAATTCAATTGCAGAAAATATGACTGCAGCAACAGAGTGGTCAATGCCTGGAATGCACTACCTGACTCTGTGGTTTCATCCCCAAACCCCCAAAATTTTAACCTGCCTACTGTTGACCTCACCCCATTCCTAAGAGATCTGTAAGAGGTGTGAATAAGAGTACCAGCATGCCTACCATCCCTGTCCTAATGTTTCCTCTATTTCAGTGGTGGGATTCAAGTAATTTAACAACCAGTTCTCTGCCCTAATGATTTCTTCCAACAACCAGTTTGCCAAACTGCTCAGAAACTTAACAACCAGTTCTCCCGAAGTGGTGCGAACTGGCTGAATCCCACCACTGCTCTATTTGTATCTATTTTATGTATCTAGATCCCTTCCAGTCGGGCTTCAGGCCGGGATACAGCACAGAAACAGCACTGGTCGCATTGGTTGATGATGTCTGGAGGGCTCAGGATGGGTTGTTCCTCTGTCCTAGTCCTATTGGATCTTTCAGTGGCTTTTGATACCATCGACCATGGTATCATGCTACGTCAGCTGGGGGGGGGGTTAGGAGTGGGGGGCACCATGTTGCGGTGGTTCTCCTCCTTCCTCTCTGGTCGGACGCAGTCTGTGTTGGCAGGGGGAGAGATCGACCCCGAGGTGCCTTATCTATGGAGTGCCACAAGGGTCGGTTCTCTTGCCCCTGTTGTTCAACATTTATGTGAAGCTGCTGGGGGAGATCATCCATGGTTTTGGGGTGGAGTGTCATCTGTACACTGAGATACTCAGCTGTACATCTCCACCCCAGACCACCCCAATGATGCCCTTGACGTGATGTCTCGCTGTCTGGAGGCCGTGCGGATCTGGATGGGGAGAAACTGGCTCAGACTCAACCCCTCCAAAACTGAGTGGCTATGGCTCCTGGTGTCCCAGTATAGTCAGTTGGTTCCATCACTGGCTATTGGGGGTGAAACGTTAGCTCCCTTGGAGAGGGCGTGCAATCTGGCTGTCCTCCTGGATGCACGGCTGTCTTTAGAGGAACATATGATGGCTGTTACCAGAGGGGGCTTTTTATCAGGTTTGCCTGATGTACCAGTTGCGTCCCTTTCTGGACCGGGATGTCCTGTGCACGGTCACTCATGCCCTCGTCACATCCCTCCTGGACTACTGCAATGCTTTTTACATGGGGCTCCCCTTGAAGAGCACCTGGAGGCTCCAACTGGTCCAGAATGCAGCTGCGTGGTTGGTTATGAGTGCGACTTGACGCACCCATGTGACACCTCTCCTGCGCGAGCTGCATTGGCTCCCAGTGGTCTTCCAGGTGTGGTTAAAGGTGTTGGTTACCACCTTTAAAATGCTCCATGGCTTAGGGCCCACCAATAGCCTCCCACCGACCAATGCGCTCCCACAGAGAGGGGCTCCTTGGGGTGCCGTTGGCAAAACAATGTAGGCTGGCAACCCCCAGGGGTAGAGCCTTCTCTGTGGGGGCACCTGCCCTCTGGAATGAACCACCCCCTGGGATACGTACGATTCCTGATCTCTATACCTTTTCCCGGGCCCTTAAGATCCTGTTATTTCAACAGGCTGGCCTGGCTGCCTAAAAATTTGGACGGGGTATTTTAAATTATGGGTTTTTAACTGAGAAGGCCAAATTTGTTTAATTCTGTTCTAAATGGGTTTTAAATGTTGTATGGTTCAGTGTTTTACCATGGCTGTACACCGCCCAGAGTCCCTTGGGAGAAGGGTGGTATATAAATCTAATAAATAATAATAGTAATAATAATAATAATAATAATAATAATAATAATAATAATAATTCAATTCATGCTTATATATATTACCTAATATGTTCTTGACAAATAAATAAAATAAAATAAATGTATTGAGATTTCAAATTGTAGTTGTTCTGCAAGGCTGTTCACAGGATTATCTAAGGGGAACAACTATTGTTTGTCCTGCACACTTTTACCCGTTGGTGTTATTCTTATTATGTATTAGGACGCTTTATTTATGTATACTTATAATCGGGGTGAAATCTAAAAATTTTCGCTACCGATTCTGTGGGTGTGGCTTAATTAGTGGGCGTGGCTTGGTCAGATGACTGGGCGGGCGTGGTTTGGTGGTCTGGTGGGCGTGGCCAAGTCAACATCACTTCTTTGCCCTTTTTTAATCTACACAACACAACACAACACAACTGGCTCACCCACAATGTAAAAGCAGCTGTGCTAGACCCCAAATGGCCCCTGCAGCAAGCAGGACCCTCAAAAGTCCAAAAAACCAACTTTCATACTTTACACACACACAACACAACTGGCTCACCCACAATGTAAAAGCAGCTGTGCTAGACCCAAAATGGTCCCTGCAACAAGTAGGAACCTCACACACAAGGCACAAAAAGTCCAAAAAACCAACTTTCACACTTTACATACACAAAATTCTACATACAGCTTTGTGAGATTTTGTGTTTTTGTGTAGTTAGAGTGAAACACTACAGAAACACACTAAATCTCAGAAGCTGCACGAATATTTTATTTTATTTTTATTTTTATTTAAAGCAGCTAAATTTAAAACTTCCTAAACTTTAAATGGCTAGGTCTAAAAAAGAACAACTAAAAAAACCCCTAATTAACTATTTTTTTTAAAGCTCCCAAAAAAAGAGGGGGGAGGAAGGCAGGCAGGCAGATAGAGCTGCTCACTGATGAGCTTGATTGCAGGCAGGGAGATTCAGTTGCTTGCTGATACAATGGATTGCAGGGATTACAGCAAACAAAGCAAGGCAGGCGTTGCAACCAGCAGCTCAGGATTCGGTCTGAAGAGCAAAGGTAAGCAAGCTGGAGCCTGGGGGGAAGGGATTTTTGCTACTGGTTCTTCGAATTGCCTGCTGCCATCGTTACCTACTCTCCTGAGCTGGTTCGAACCGGGAGCATTTCACCCCTGCTTATAATGCATTATATTTATTTTTTGTTATTTTGAAAAATAGGTTTTAGGCCAATGGGGTCTAAATTCACGTACAAAAAGAAGAATTAGTCTAAACATTAGGAAGTACATCAGGAAAAGTAAAGCTGTATGACAGCTGAATAACCCGTATCTGAAGACAGCAGACAATCCATCGCTGGAAGTTTTTAAGCAGGAACATCTTTCATGGATGTTTTGGTTGTGGATATTCTGTATTGGCAAAGGGTTAAAATAGATTACAATGGTACATTTTGATAACATTATGGTTGAATTCATATAACACAATCAATCCTAAACCTGAATTAAAATTATTTCTCTAATCATATCACACTATAGCTTCTTTGACATGTTGATTTATGCAACATGCCAAGGCAATTACTGAATGCCCAGAACATATGGAACTACGAACTATATGATCCTACTTGAGCTCACTCCAGCATATTTAGATGCTCAGTTTATTCTTTTACCATGATAACAAAAGAGGACCTTAATCAATTATAAATTGTCTTTCCGATGTGGAAACTTCTCACTTTTATCTTGCTATGTTAGGATAGCCACAACTTTTCTGCTGGCTATGTCAAAAAAGAAGATAAATTGCATGGCCTGCTAAAATCTTTGATATATTTTTGAGCACTCAGGAAGATTTGCCTGGAATCTGTTATATGAATGAAGAAAATGTTCCCATCTGTCAGTGAACAATCTGAATGCTTGTGAGATATTTCCATTTATATAGCAATAGCAATAGCACTTAGACTTATATACCACTTCACAGTGCTTTATAGCCCTCTCTAAGCAGTTTACAGAGTCAGCATATTGCCCCCAACAATCTGGGTCTCATATAATATGTCATTGAGTTTGTTGAGGCACTGAATCAAGTCTTAAAGATAACCACTAAGTAGTAGTGCTGATTCACTATGATTCACATTTCTGCTAGCATTCTATAGTGTTAAGTGATAATTTTAATCCCTTGGGTAAAAATGTAATCTTCCATGAAATGAAATTATAACTCATGTTTAACAATATGCCTTTCAGTAAGCACATACAAAATTTTTCAGTGGTGTTTTTTTTTTAAAGAATGCATCTACCATTAGCAAGTATCTTGAATAATTCACCAATTCATTAGGTGGAGAGAATGATTTTAAAGTTTCTAAAAGAAAAAGGGTGCTCACTAGGGGGCAATCTTGTACTTCAACCTATAAATCCTATTTATGCAGAGTAGCAGCCAAATATAGTTTGGTAGGTCTTCATTCTTCCTATCTTTGATGTTAAAATTAAATTCTTGTACAAAATAACCTTTTGCTACAAAAAAAGTTTCTTAATATTACTTCAAGTTTCTAAGAATCATTGGCAAAGAGACCCAGAATGTTTGGAATTTATATTAATGCTTTATTATAAGGAGCCTGGATAGCTCAGCAGACTAATGCATTGTAATTTAACTCCAGCTTTCTGCAATTAGTAAGTTTGAATCTCACCAGGCTCAAGGTTGACTCAGCCTTCCATCCTTTCTAAGGTAGGTAAATTGAGGACCCAGTTTGTGGGGGCAATAAGCTGACTTTGTAAAATATACAAAAGTATGAAGGCTATTGCTTAACTCATTGTAAGCCGCCCTGAGTCTCTGGAGAAGGGCGGCATATAAATCAAATTTTTTTAAAAAATATTGTAGCTTTGGGGACAATTTTCAAAATTTAGGCATTGAGAGCTAAATCCTCTTTTTAAAAAACTTATTCATTTATTTTTAAGCCAGTTCAATTTATGTTAGATAAGATGGAACAGAAGACTGACTACTGGGGCACTCCATGATTGAATGCAAAAGGCCAGATATATCTTCTCTATGTAACAACTGACTGGACCTACCCATATAGGAAGGAACAAAATCATTGTAATGCATTGCCTCCAATTCCCAAATTTCCCAGATGTTCCAGAAGCTGGTTGATGATATCAAAGGCAACTGAGAGGTAAGCAAAATTAGGATGGCCATGTTTCTTCCACAAGTAATCCAGGAGGGTGACTAATGCAGTCCCTTGCTCTTCTTTCTACTTTTTTCCCCATTTCTTTGTAGTTCTTTTGATATCCCCTTTCCCCTCTCTTTTCCCACCAAAGTAGGGGATTCAGTCTGGATCTTTTGAAGAAATTGTGGACAAGTGCCTGTTTCAAGGCCACTAGGACCATGAAGGTTTCAACTATAGACTGAACCTTCCTTTTTGGCTGGTTTAATTAACCAAGGAGGTTGGAGAACTATGCTACAAGTGGTGGAACTAAGAAATTGTGGACAAGTGCCTGTTTCAAGGCCACTAGGACCATGAAGGTTTCAACTATAGACTGAATCTTCCTTTTTGGCTGGTTTAATTAACCAAGGAGGTTGGAGAACTATGCTACAAGTGGTGGAACTAAGAAATTGTGGACAAGTGCCTGTTTCAAGGCCACTAGGACCATGAAGGTTTCAACTATAGACTGAATCTTCCTTTTTGGCTGGTTTAATTAACCAAGGAGGTTGGAGAACTATGCTACAAGTGGTGGAACTAAGATAACAAGAAGAAGAAGGAGGAGGAGGAGGAGGAGGAGGAGGAGGAGGAGGAGGAGGAGGAGGAGTATCTTCTCAGAGTCCACAGACACAAAAATATCTCAAGTTAAATGAGATGTTACCTTAGCTTCTCATGAACTGGTTTCCAACTCATAGACTATAGAACTGCTTTTATTACAATGTAAGATGGATAGTCACAGTCGTATGCACTAATTTTTTTACTTTATCATTTCAAGTTAGGAAGCCAGTAACTCTAAATGTCAACTGAGTGACATTCCACAAATGCAAGAAGTGGTTATTCCTCATTGCTGTTTTTGTTCCAGAGTAGGTTTGAATATATTTATATTTGTATCCAGTCATATTCTCTACTTACCCTTTGCCACAATCACTTTATCCATGCCTTCAACCATTTCTTCTCAAAGAACCATGAAGCTCCCTAAGATCAACAGTTCTGGAGAAACTGCTGAGAAGCAATCCTATCTTGTTCCCCGGTTGCCTCTGAATTCCACAAGCTAACAACTAATTCAATGCAACTGTCTTTTAAACACTATCTGGAAACCATTCATATCTATTAGGTGTCTGGACTGGAATATCAATACCAGCCGATCTTTGCGATGGAGGCTGGTGACTCAAGGCAATACAAAATGACAAGAAAGTTTTCTGTTCATGACAAGACACTGGAAGAAATGTCCTCTGGAAAGACAACCTTTGCTCTGATATCCAAGTCTAATGTATTGCTGACTGTGTGCTTTGACCCATGATGACATGTGGCAAGCCCATTGTTGTAATGACAGATACATTATTGAGATGCTTCTGAGTCCAAAGAGAAAATTTAAAATTACTTTGGATTCCAGCAAATCTGTAAATCATGCCCACAATGAGATTAAATAGCTCAGGCTATGAATCTGGGAGGATGGTACAGTAATAGCATTACAATTTATCTCTCTTGCTCAATCTCATAAATACAATCTGACCCTCAACTACCCATAGAAAAAGTTATTCCCAATTGTGGGGTTCTTCTATACAGCTCCCAACCCAGCTCCTCTACTCTGGGATTGCTTCTAATGTGCCACTCAAAACCTGGCTGCACAAATTGTTTCCCCTTGTCCAGCCATGTCTGAATCTTATATTGCATAATGAATGATGCTAGGTGTGAAAAAATAAACAAACAAATATCTATCTGGGCTCTATCTGTACTTAGAATGTAGTAGTCTGGTATGATTCTCAGCCTGAAAACTTTACACGAACGTTTTTCATAAACTTTATTTGTTTTATTGGAAAGTTGAGTATTTTTGTGCTATAATATTTTCCGGAGTATCACAACATTTTAGCTTTTTATTTGTTTCCTCATGTCTGAATTTCAAGATGTAATGCTAGTGAGTGGAAACCAGTCAAAGTAAATAATAAGCAGATGAGATGTCATCAGACTGCATAGTCATTGGAATCAAAAGGCAAGTCAGCATTAACAATCATAGTCAAGGCATAAGCCAAAAGCAGGATTAAAGCAAAACCAAAGATGGGAATACATAACAATTCAAGAATACTGAACTGTCCAAACATTATTGAAATTATATTGCTCCTCCAAATTAGGACTGGTAAAACTGTGCCTTCCAGAAGTTGCTGAGTTATAATTTCCAGCATCCTTCACCATTATCCAAACAGGTTATGATTGATGATAATTGCATTTCAACATCAGTTTTCAGATATATCATATTTTTGGAAGTATAACCTTAGGGTTTTTTTGGGGCAGGGGGGGGGAATAAGAAAAAAGCTGATTGGTGGGTGGATCGGCCTCCCGGAATACCCCCAATCAGGTGTTCTCAGAGGTATATTTTAGCAACAGGTTCGTTGGTTGTGAGCTCTGTGCTTTTTTCCCCCCCTCCTTCTGAAAGCCTCTGAAATTTTTCTGAAGCTCTGTGTGGATGCTTTTTTTCTGAAGCTTCTTTCAGAGGCTTTTATTCTGAAGGACTATCTGTACTCTGTTCAATCTTCTTTCTTTGGTATTGGTAAATAGATTAACCTCTTCTGATCTGTTGGTTACTGTGTCATTCTCCAGATTTGTTAGCATAGTTTGGTTAGAACCTTTACTAATTCTTTTGTTGCTTGCCATTTTATTTTAGATAAAAGTCTTTCAGAGGCTTTTTTCCTGAAGCTTCTTTCAGAGGCTTCTTTCAGCCTCTGAAATCTCCGTCTGCAAGGCTGGGTGGGGCTACATTCGGAGTATAAGATGCATCTAGATTTTCACCCTTTTTGGGGGGGGGGGAGATGTGTCTTATATTCCAAAAAATATGGTACATAAATTTTGGATAAATTCTATTAAGGGAAAAGGAGCTAGAATTAGTGGAAGTCTACTTGAATTGTGTGTAGATGAGTACACCGATGTATTATTATATAAATGTGAAAAAAGGATAAAGTTGGAATTTGCCTTAGTTAAGAATTTTCAGTATAATTGTTGAAAGTATGCCACAGAGTATTTTAGCTCTTGTCTGTAAGTGAATGTGCAGTCATAAGTGATCATAATCAATCACTGCCGCCTACCTAGTCCACTTTCCCAGGAAGAATATTACTAGATTGGATATTCTCTTAAAAATATCAATAGAGGCTAAATTTGCATCTACTCTACAGAAGAGTTGTTAATATTTAAATAAAATTTATACAAGGAAATAAAAATTTGCAAAAAAATAAAACCATTGTTGCTGCTGAATACTTTACCTTGTGTGAATGCAAGAAAGTTTATTACACAATGATTTAGAGAAATAATATGACTAAGCTTGAATTATGAAACATTTTGCTTCAATATGGAATGAAGGTTGGATGCTGAATGTAATAAGATAATGTATGATAGAAATAAAGCAAACCTGGAAATTCTTAGTAAATAGTTCAGCTCTAAACAGGAAACATAAGCAATGCCTCCTTGGTTTTCCAAAACAGAGTATTTATGGATACATGCATAAGAACGCTTATAGTAATGTTAAAGGTACATTGGTTGGAATTATGTACAGATATGCATTTTTGCATGCCACCATACCATTTTCTTAGCTGAAAAGTCAAAAAAATGCAGCAAATGTTAGAAATGTTGTGCAAAAGCTGGTAGAAGGGTAGTGGTTATTACATAATCTACTATAAGGAATGAATGTTTGTCAAAAGAAGTGAAAACAACTGTGTATAAGAATATGCTTAATTGCTGGATGAGAGTTGAATGTATATAAACTACCTGAATATGAGAATTAGGTACAGGTAGTCCTCATAATTGAGTGCAAAATTTATGTATTTGTTAAGTGAGTTTTGTCCTATTTTAAAACCTTTCTTGCCACAGTTGTTAAGTGAATCATTATAATTGTTAAGTTACTAACTTGGTTGTTAAGTGAATCTGGTTTCCCATTGACCTTGCTTGTCAGAAGATCACAAAAGGGGATCACATGATCCCAGGATACTGCAACTGTCATAAATATGAACCAGTTGCCAAGCATCCAATTTTTGATCACATGACTATGGGGATGCTGCATTTGTAAGTGTGAAAAACAGTTACATCACTTTTTTCAGTGCCATTATAATTTTGAATGGTCACTAAATGAACTACCTGTACAACATGCAAAGATAAACAGAAATTAAATTGAATGTGGTGGTAATGGGTTTCCTCAGAATCACATATGGCAAAGTAAGAACAGAGAAGAGATTAAATGTGTCATCAGTGTTTCCTTAAGGCCTTTAGGTTCTGTATATTTTATTTTGATTATACGTCCACTTATCATAAATAATATAATCCTGGACAGCTAACAACAATAACATAGCATTAGCATTAGCATTAGCAATACCAATAGCACTTAGACTTATATACCGCTTCATAGTGCTTTACAATGTCAACCCTGAAGCTGACCTTGCTGAAGCCATCTTGAAGCTTCAGTGCTGCCACACTGGAGTGAGGGATAGGGAAGGGGGAGATTAGAGATAGCTGGGGTTGTATAGTCAAAATAAAATACTTTCTCTTGGGAACCAAGGACATTCTCACACCTGGCCAGAAGAAGGAGTGATGTCACCAGACCAGCGGACATTGCCTTGATTAGGCCATTGACTGAAAGTTTGAGGTTGAAGGAAAAACTTTTACTTTTAATTAGGTGAGAACCAAGGGGCCCCTCAGAGTTGGTTTTCATCAGATATAGGCCAATATGGAGAAACCGGAAGCATCGCAGCAATACTGGTTGGGGACTAGCGAAGCTTTGTGAGCTTCATGAAAACCCAAACTGACAAACTGCTGTCGGGTGGTCTTCTGACCAGTTCTGCCCTGTAGGGATGGGGCAGAGAGAGAAGTGCCTTGCAAGGCCAAGAGGTACAGGCAAGTTTCCTCGAAAGGTCAGAGGCAGCTCTTTGACCCAGCAGCGGTGGCCATTGAAACGGCCACTACCATCCGGGCAACTGGATTAAGAATTGAGCAGGAGCGGTGATGAAACAAGAATATTGTTACCAAATGAGTGATTGGCCAACTCATAGGTAAGAAGAATTTTTTTAAAAACTTTGGAAGAGGTTCCAACCTGAAATAAGTGGCTAATTGGCATCCGGGAATTTAAAGCGAAGGGGGGGGGGAATTAAAGAGGAACTTTAAAAATGAAAGCCCTAAAAGGACTTGGACCTTAAACCACCTGGATTTAAATTGGACTTGGAAGAAATTAAGAATAATATAAAGAAAAGGAAATTAAGGAAAAGCATTTATTTAACAACAAAAGGAACTAATTGAAGAACAGGAAGCACTCCTTTTGTGGTTTTACAATTGATACTTTTGCCTGGGGATTTGTGAATTGGAGAGAATCATCTGCTGGTGGAAAAGAAATATTGCACTTAAATCAGTGTGAGAAGCTGCATGAGGAGTATTTGTTTAAACAGCTGCAGTAAGATTACAAAAAGAAGTTGAAAGAATAAAATCTCAAACTGGGAAGGCTTAAAGGACTATCTGAATTGGATATTATTTGGAAAGAAGGAAAAAAGAAAAAAGACATCAAATGGACTTGAATTCGAACTATATAATAAGTTAAAATAAAAACTATTTCTTCTTAAATTGAAAACATGGAAAATTGGGAGCATGAGTATGAGGAGTTGAGGGAGATGTTGCAAAAGGTGTGAGAAGCATTTAAGGGAAACAAAGAAGCGGAAGATTGGATAGAATATAAAAAGAAAGAAAGAGAAAAGATAAATGAGAAACAAGAATATAATGTTGGAAAGAAAATAATTGAAGGAAAAAATATAGATGATCACACTGAGATTAACAGTGATAAAATAAAAATAGATGTGGGGAATATCTCTCAAAGAAGAAGAAAGGAGAAGGGAAAGGGAAAAGGGTAAGGGGGAGAACTAAAAGAGTAACAAAGTTAAAAATTAGAGAAAAGATGCAGGAAGGAGGATACAATAAACACAAAAAGAAGAAGAGGAAAAAAGAAATAAGTGAATGGGAGAAAGGGGAAAAATATTAAGAAGTGGAATTTAGGAGAAGTTAAAAGAAAATTGTTAAAGGGAAAAGAAAAAAATGTAGTAGAAAGGAATCAGAGCAGTAATATGTTGATTTAAGGGGATGGCATTAGTAGTAAAAGTTGTATAAGAAATAAAATGAAAAATATATAGATTACTGTAAAAGGGAATATTTAATTGAAATTAAGACATAAAATTGAAATGAAAGTAAAGAAATGTGTGCTAAAGATTGAAAAAACAAAGGAAATTGAAAGTAAGAATGAAATTGAAATGTTGTAAGAAAAATAAATGATGTAAGAAAATGTTGTAAGTAGACCAGCAGATACAGAATGGTTTATTTGTAAAAATACATCAATAGAGAGAGACAGAAGAAAGAGTAGGGAGATTGAAGGAAGGGAGAAAGAGAGAAAGGAACAGAAGAAAGGGAAGAGAAGAGGAAGAAAGGTAAGGGGAATAAGAGTAGGAGAGAAGGTTAGATAGGGGTGAGGAAAGGAGGAGGGGGAGAAGGAAAGGGGAAGTAGAGAAGGAATAGGAGAGGAGGGAAGAAAAAGGTAGAAAGGACAAAAGAAGGGAGGGAGAGGAAGAGAAAGAGAAGAAAGATTGCTGTAAAACCAAAAAAGATGAAATGGAAGAAAGGCATCCCCAGACATGTTTAAATATATTAAGATAAAGAATGAATTATTAAAAAGTTAAAGGGGAATGTATATGATTAAGAGTGGAAAAAATAGAACTTGAGGGTGAAAAAAGATACAATTGATAGAAATAAGAATAGAAAAATTAAGATTGGATTCAAATATGGAAAAAGAACACTTTGGCAGAAACTGTAATTAAATAAAATACATTTGGGTATGATAAATTGTATATGATATGATATGGTCAATACTCTGTTTCAAAAAATATGTGGGTGTGTATTGGGGGGGGGGGAACTGATACAACTTATCAAAAAAGAGAGAAAGATATATGCCAATATGATATTTCCAATAAAGCTATTCTTTGAGGAACTCACCTGCCTCGGAGGTTTTGTTTGAAATGGATCTATTACTTGGAACCCTGATATACAGCCCTCTAAGCACTTTACAGAGTCAGCATATTGTCCCCAACAATCTGGGTCCTCATTTTACCGATCTCAGAAGGATGGAAGGCAGAGTCACTGATAAGGCAGTCAGGATCAAATGGCAGAGTTAGCCTGCATGACTACGTAACATAACTTCCAGGTCGTTAAAATTTCACATGCAGCCAAAGTGCAATAGTCTTATTCCAAAAATATATATGATGGGCTTATTCTGTCCCAGTGCTTGTGGGAATATCTAAGTCTTCATGGCCTTCTGGAACACCAAGGGATAGAGGTCCTCCAGATTTCTGAAAAGAAGCTGTCTCAGGTGTGGGATATGTTTCATCGTTCACAAGGTACATATAATAAGGATAGCCCCAGCTCCATTTCTTCTTATTTTCTCTTTAGAATAAATGATGACTGCAACTGAATAGAGACTCATTTAGACTATTGTATTCAGGTATAGCTTCCACAATTCAAAAGGACATTGATAAATTGGAGCATGTTCAAAAGAGGGATATCAGAATGGTAAAGGCATCTGAATATCTTTAGACCTATAGAAACAAAAGGGAAATATAGCAGTTGTCAAAAAATCTGAAGGGATGTCACACAGAAAAGGGAGTAGAACTCAGGATGAAATCCAGAGTAAAAGGCTAGGTATCAGAAGAAGTCTCATGACTATATGAGCCATAGGCCAGTAAAACAGGCTACCATTTTATGTTAGCAAAAAATTTGTTTCTATTGAACAGATGGGAATGAGTTGTGTAAACATGTAGAGAAAGAAATGTCAGTTCATGAATATCAGCAAGCTGAAATTTACAATATTTTATACTGATAGTCTGATTCTGGTTTCCATTTTTAAGTGGGAAGTTGTGAGGCGGTAGACATGTGGTGCTCACTTGGCAAAATGACCTTTCATCTCATGTTGATTATAATATTTCAGATATACTTTGTGGTTAAAGTTTAATTGGAATGAAACATTGAGAAATATGAAAGTTACTCTTAATGATACCATATGGACCCAAATAATCATTGCTTTTTTCATGTTTTAACTCTATACGTTAAATATACCTCAATTTTTAGTTTCTAAAAATATGTAAGTATACTTCGTTACAAAAAACTGTTAACTGATTCTCATTAGACAGTTCATACAGAACATCTAAAATAAGATGCTAGATCTTGGCAATTTTAATATGTTGTCAAGAAGCTTTTAGAAAAAGATAGAACTTCTACAACCATATGTTAAGGTTGGGAAGACATCTGAGAGTATTGGAAACAAGCCTCAGGTTATAGTATTCTGAGCTCCTCTTGAACCAAAACTGTCACATAATTGGATGTGGAGGAATTGAATACAGTTCTGCTCAAAAGTTCTTAACTCTCAGCCAGTCAATTCCATACCTACCCTCCTTGTCTTCCAGAAGAAGAAACCAGCAAGGTTTTACAAAAATCTAACTGATCAACTGAAAGACAAAAAAGAAGATAAGTACAAAAATTGGAAAGAGGGACACATAACCAAGGCAGAATATCAGCAAATATCCAGAATCTGCAAAGATGAAGTCAAGAAAGCAAAGACTCAGAATGAACAAAGGCTTGCAACAAAATTCAAAGATATAATAAAGAAGTTTATTTCAACATATAAATAATAAGAAAAAAAGTCAAGGAAACAGTCAGTCCACTAAAGAGAGAAGATGGCAACAAAGTAACAAGCAGTAGAGAGAAAACAGAGCTGCTTAACTCATTCTTTGCATCAGTCTTCACACAAAAAGAAACTATAGCACAACCTACCAAAAACATAACTGTAAAAGAGACACTAGAAATAAAAATTAAAATAAGCAAGAAAATGGTACACCTGTCTGACTTTGCTGAATATAAATGATCAGGACCTGATGGATTACATCCCAGAGTTCTGAAGGAGCTGGTAGATGTTATCTCAGAACCATTATATCATATCTTTAAAAAATCTTGGAGCCTGGAGAACTACCAAAGGGTTGGAAAAGAGCTGATGTGATTCCCATCTTCAAAAACAAACCAACCAACCAACAAACAAAAACAGATCCGGGAAACTACAGACCAATCAGCCTAACATCAATACCTGAGAAGACACTGGGAAAAAATAACCAAAAAACAGATCTGTGAACATCTAGAAACAAATAAAGTTATAAGTAGTAGCCAGCATGGGTTTGTTAAAAACAGATAATGCCAAACCAATCTTATTTCATTCTTTGACAAGGGACTAAATCAGTAGACCAGCAAAATGCTATGGACATAGTATATTTAGATTTCAGCAAGGCATTCAACAAAGTAGACCACAACCTACTTCTTGGTAAGCTAGAAAAATGTGGGATAGACAGCATCACCACCAGATGGATTTGTATCTGGCTGACAAACCGTATTTAATGAGTAGTCCTACAGTCCTTATGTAGTCCGTGTAGATATAAGAGGGCTTATTTCCCTCCTATATCTACATGGAGGGAAATAAGCAGGGGGAGTACCATAAGGTTCTGTCTTGGGCCCAGTACTCTTCAATATCTTCATAAATGACTTAAATGAGAGAATAGACGGGGGACTCATCAAATTTGCAGATGGCACTAAGCTGACAGGAATAGCCAATACCCTAGAAGACAAACTCAGGATCTAAAAAGTTCTTGAAAGACTTGAACAATCCAAAAACATTATATTTAATGTGGAGAAAGGCAGGTTTTACACCAGGAAAAATCAAAGTTAAAAGTACAGATTAGGCAAAACCTGGTTCAAAAACAATAACTGTGAGAGGGAACTTGGGTCCTAGTGGACAGTCCCACTTAAACATGAGCCAGCAGTGTGTGGCAGCAGCCAAAAAAGCTAATACAATCCTTGGTCGTATAAACAGAGGCTTAACATCAAGATCATGTGAAGTATTAGTACCGCTTTATAAAGCCTTAATACAATCACATTTATTAAGTCTGAAATACTGCATCCAGTTTTGGTCACCACATAATAAAAAAGATATTGAGACTTTGGAAAAAGTGCAAAGAAGAGCAACCAAGATTAAAGGCCTGGAGTCTAAAACATATGAAGAATGGTTGCAGGATTTGGGTTTGGCTAGTCTAGAGAAAAGAAGAACTGGGGGGGACATGATAGCAGTATTCCAGTATTTGAGGGGCTGCCACAAAGAAGAAGGAGTCAAATTATTCTCTAAAGTACCAAAGGGCAGGACAAGAAACAATGGTTGGAATCTAAGAGAGAAGCAACCTGGAATTAAGGAGAAACTTCCTAACAGTGAGGACGATTAACCAGTGGAACAACTTGCCTTCAGAAGTTGTCACTTCTGACAACCATCACTGATGGTTTTTAAGAGACTGGACAGTCACTTGTCTGAAATGCTATAGATCTTCTGCTTGAGCAGAGGGCTGGAGTAGGAGACTTCCAAGGTCCCTTCTAGCTCTATTCTGATTCTAAGTCCTGATGCTTCAAGTGTTGAGTTGGAAAGAGAGATGAGCCTGGTATTTGTGGTTTTGTATTGAGTTTGTTATGACATTTGGTGCCTTTTAAGGATTTTCATCTTTTGTTATTTGCTTAATTTTATATAATATGGAGAGCCATATAAATATTACAAATAAATAGGAGTCAATTAGATTGTGATAAGCAGCTGTAGAAATTGGTAAATAAATAAATATCAAGTCAAGAATAATCACAATAGAATTGGAACTACTAGGTAAGTGAAACTTTTTTTTCTGTCCCAATTTATAATATATAAATTCAAGTGGGATTATGTTGATTACTTTGTCACACTTCCATTCTTTCTCAGGATAAGAACTCTTTTCTGTAAAACCCTCCTTAACAGTCTGCTCATTCCGCCCCTACAAGCTAAGGCCAACTGAACAATTCTTTACAATCTCATGAAAATTGATTTTCAGTCGAATCTTTCTTCAACAATACATTTGGAATTGCACTTCCATTTGCACCAGAAATCAACAAGCTAATTAAAGTGGTGCCAGATAGATGGTATGAAATATATTCTCCACTGCACCAATTTATTACATTTTTCAGTATTTGAAGCATCCAGCTTGTCCTCTAATGGTAGGCCCGTCTTTTCAATCATGCAAAGACCTCTATTTAAATTCTAAATTCTAGCAGGTACAAGCTGGAGCCCATCTTATCTTCTGTGTTTCATATGGAATAATCAGACTGAGGATCTAAGAATTTTGGTACAGGGTTTCCATACACACATTTTCCTTTCCCACTTTTAGCTCTTCTATAAACAGGTTAAAAATTCTGATGAGAGCATATAGGAAGAAGATCTGTTTTGTTTAACTTTTCTGCAATGAACCTCAAGGTTAAGTTTCCAAGGAATACTTGTGTCAGTTTGTTGCAGCAAAAACAAAAGATGTTCTGGCCTCATAAAAGATTAACTTATTAATATCACATAAACTTTTGTAGATTACAATCTACAATCTATTCCATCACATAAATTAAAGGGAGGCATCAAGAAACAGAAACAGAAGAGATGCAATTAGTGAGAATTGGAGATGAATAATAGCAGGTGATCATTATTGTTGCACTTTCTCTATTTCATTTTCCCCTAACTTCCTCTTTTACCATTTCCCTTTATCCTCAGGTGGGTACATATGAACAAAGACATATTAATTCTGATCACAGGCTACTATGTCTTGTTTGCTATAAAGTGCCCTTTAGACACTATGTTATATGTTAATATTTTGGGTGCAATAAGATTGTATGTTGCAACTCCTTAGTTTCTGGCTGATTTTCCTTTTGCGCTGCTTGATCTAATATTTCAGAACTGCTTTTTAATGCTTTTCCAGTCTATTTGTCCAGCTGAAGTGATTATACTTTATGGGTATACTTTATACCCTAACTCCTGCATTGGTCTCCAGATATTCTTTGTGTGAATTGAGGTTATGGATGATGCAGCTTGATGTTGTTGTCATTGCTGTGTGTCAGCAGGATGTGGAAAGAATACATGTTGAAAGAGGTATTAAAAGTTAGGAGTGTAACTTTTGTAAGAAACTGATCTTGAAGATGGAATTGAGTGAAGCAAAATAAACTTGAATTGGTAAATCATGCATTGTTAGTCTGCTTACAGCTAAGAGCTTGTAATAAACTCTCTTCCGTTGTGGTGATAAAATGAGTCAGGTAACGAAGCTGAGCTTCACATAGATAATAAGAGAGAGCTGAACCCAGATAATATTAGTTTAGCTGATAGAAAGTAAATATTTAAATAAGGAAATATAAAAATGCAGAATCTCTCTGCCTGCTAGCTCTACAATATATGCATTGACCCAAGAAGTCAGTAGGTATGGAAAATTGGTTCACACAAAGTTAAATTTGAACTCTTGTGTTCCTATAAAATCTGATATAGTGCGATTTGGAGAGGGAGTGAGAGATGTAGCAGTGGTGGGTTTCTAGCAGTATGCCCCGGTTCGGGCAAATTGGTAGTGGTGGTGGTGTACATTATCATGGACTCTCTGTGCATGTGCAGAAGTGCCATGTGCGAGCAAAGCAAGCACGCACCTGCTCTGACCATTCTGAACCGGTAGCAAGGGTAAGTAGAACCCACTGCTGCTACATAGTCACAATTTAAAATGCTCAACATTAGGCTGTTAAACAAGAGGTTATTTAAGTATATGAATTATACTTCATGCTTCAACTATCTGTATGGAATAGGCTACAAGTTACACTTTTTGAAAGTAAATATTAATGATGTCCATAGGATATAATGCATACATCTGCTTAAGATCAAGTCCTTTTGAAGCAAATTAGATTGCAGAATTGAAGAATCTACACTTTATTCTAAATAATGTCATGATTTACATGCCTAACTATGTATTACAATTTGTTCTCATATTTTAAGTTGAGCCCCAGAAACAGTCTTTGGGAAGTAATTTGTTTTAACTAAGAGTTGTATTTCATTGCTTTCTGGTACTGTGCTAGGCAGTGTTTCCAGAGAAAAGGCTTAAGGGATCTTTGGACTTCCAGACAAAATTTTAATGTGCCAGAAATTTAACATTCTCTTTGCAGTATGATATATTATAGGATGGATCTTTTATGTATTGCTTTACAAAATAGCATCATTCAACAATATTTGTATTAAATATGAGTGTAATATGGACACAAAAATGTATATCTCTGACAGGTCGCAGTCAGTGTTGACAGGTGGACAGAGATCGACCCCGAGGCCCCTTACTTGTGGGGTGCCACAGGGGTTAGTCCTCTCGCCTCTCCTGTTCAACATTTATGTGAAGCCGTTGGGGGAAATCATCCGTGGTTTTGGGGTGCGATGTCATCTGTACGGTGATGACACTCAGCTGTACATCTCCACCACAAACCATCCCAATGATGCCCTTGAAGTGATGTCCCGGTGCCTTGAGGCCGTACAGGTCTGGATGGGGAGAAACAGGCTTCGACTCAACCCTTCCAAGACTGAGTGGCTGTGGCTACCGGCGTTCCGGTAAAGCCAGTTAGTCCCATCACTAACTATTGGGGATGAGTCATTGACCCCCTCAGAGAAAGCTCGCAATTTAGGCATCCTCCTGGATGCACGACTGTCTTTAGAAGATCATATAACAGCCGTGGCCAGAGGAGCTTTCTATCAGGTTCGCCTGATTCGCCAATTGCGTCCCTTTCTAGACCGGGACTCATTACGCACAGTCACTCAAGCCCTCATCATTTCCCGACCTGACTACTGCAATGCTCTCTACATGGGGCTCCCCTTGAAGTGCACCCGGAAGCTCCAACTGGTCCAGAATGCGGCTGCGCGAGTAATTATGGGAGCAACATGGTGCTCACATGTAACACCTCTTCTACGCTAGCTGCATTGGCTTCCGGTGGCCTTCCGACTGCGCTTCAAGGTGTTGGTTCTTACCTTTAAAGTGCTCCATGGCTTAGGACCTGAGTACTTACGAGACCACCTGCTGCAACTGATAACCTCCCACCAACCAATACGCTCTCACAGAGTAGGCCTACTCATAGTACCATCATTAAAACAATGTTGTCTAGTAGTTCCAAGGGAGAGAGCCTTCTCTGTGGGGGCACCTACGCTTTGGAACAAAATACCACCTGGAATACAAATAATCCCAGATTTTCTCACTTTCCGACATGCCCTGAAGACCTTTCTGTTTCAACAAGCAGGGCTAGCATAAACATCTAAATTCTATGCCAAGGTCTTAGTAGATACACCAAGTGGACTCAATTTATTATTTACTGTTTATAAAATATATTTATATGTATATGAAATCTTAATCTGTTCACTGCCCTGAGTCCTTTGGGAGAAGGGCAGTATAGAAATTCAATAAATAAATAAATAAATAAATAAATAAATAAATAAATAAATAAATAAATAAATAAATATGAGAGTTAAAGAAACCTCTAGGTTATATCAACACATGCATTATCTCCTACTTGAGTTTTCTGCTTTATTTTAATTTGAAAACTGTCTCTCTGTAGATGAAAAATACACATATTAATGTAATTTGGTTTCTGCAGTATTAAGCAACAAATCTTATTCTCCCCTATGAATAAGGGTTGAATTACTAAAGAGTGTGGTTTATTAAAACTCTGGTGTCAGTTTTTAATATTTCATAAAAATGTTATGAGACTTTAAATAACACTCCAAATATACATCTCTTAAACTAAACCCTACATGTGAAAATGCCCAGCTTTTGCCTCTCTTCAGATAATTGATTATGACATCTCTTAATTGATGATGTCTCATTAAAGAAGAAAACTTTTAGTCACTGTTGGAAGTCTTGAAGCGCTCTGCAACATTGAAGAGAAAAAGCCAGATACCAAATGGCTTTCTACAATTTAAACATCTAGACCAGAAAGTTTCCAGTAAGGGGACATGATTAAACAGAAGAAAAAATGGAGCAATTACATAATTCTGAGTCAAAAATTGAACAGATTTTAGCCAACTATTTCCTTTATTTACAGAGTTCATAATCAAGAATCAATCTATATGAAGTCAAAATCATATGTAAAAGCCAGGCTTCTCCAGATACTGTATGGAAAACTTTTGACTTCTAATGTTATTTTTTAAAACAAATGCACTTTCTTTTCCGTTCCATTGGCAGCATGATGGAAGACTGGGATCAAGTGGTATAGATGGACTTGGATAGTCCATACCCAATAGTTTGTGAGGCAGTGTAAGGTTCAGCTTCTCCCCTACCCTTCCAAGAAAGTACGAACTCCTGAGAACTTTGTATTTCAAAGCAGGCTCTGGGGTCCCACAAGGCATAGGGTTCAGGATAAAGGAAATTAGGAATCCCTTCCCCACTGTCCAATGTGGATTCTGACCAATCCGCTGGTGTGAAGATGAATTGTACCAGCCTCTCTGAGAAACAGATTCTTGACTTTCTAATCCAGGTTTGTGTGAACTAACACTGAATCACCAATCAAAGATGGTCTTGCCTCACCAGTGATCACTTATTCTACTACAAACAGGTCTCAGTTAAAGTCGAGTACGAGGTGTACAAAATTGGCGCTGAGAGCTTCCGTTTCTCAGCGCCTTTTGCACATACCATGCTGTCCCATGCCCTACTCTCGGCAGTGCGCCACAGCTGACTAGAAGTTTGGCAGATTCTACTTCTTAGTTACTTTCCCTCGTCGCGCTGTTACAGCACCCACGGAAGCCAGAAATCCATCATCGTTTCCTGCCTGCTTTCCTGTTTGCCTCTCATAGCATGAGTAGCACCATCACCTCTATGCAGATGAAACATCCAGTGTACTGCCACCTCTGTGAAGCCTAAACACCCAGTGCCCAGCCACCTCCCATGAATCATTGGTTCTTGAGGTTTGTGCTATCATGTTATTCCCCCTCAAGGATCATGTGTCGAGCCATGGCTGGGCTTAACAAGTGGCCCCCCTCTACCACGAGTCCACTGCAATGAATAAACAAAATGTTAATGTTACCCTTCATGTGGATCCCTTCGGCTTATGTGGGTATTTCTTGTGGAACCATTGTAATAATTGTGTGGCATTGATGTCATTTCTGTCAACCAGGGAGGCCTCCTTATATAGATACCCTTTCCACCTCACCAGGTACTTTACTCTCCTCCTTGACATTTTACAGTCAAGTACCTCTTCTGTTTCATATGATTCCTGCTAATGGGGCCAGAGGGATCTGCAGATGCAGTCTTCTCTACAGGTTTTAATAAACTGCTATGGAAAACAGGATATTTTTTCCCCAATAGGGGAGAGACTATCAGAACAACAGTCACAGGGTTGATAACTTTGGTGACTGCGAAGTCCAAGATATTTAGGACCTAGTTTTTTTACAAGGGAGCCTCGATTTAATATATTTGGTGGATAAGAACACTTGGTCCCGCACATGAAAGGGCTTGGCCTCCTCTTATCAGCTTGCTGTTTATATTCTTCAGCAGCCTTCTTCAAGGCCTGTTACATGTTCAGCCAGACTTCTTGAATTTTATCAACCCATCTGGCAGTAAACATCTGATTTGGGACCTGGGCTTCAAGTTCCAGTATGGCAGGAACTCCTTCCCTGTCACTATTTGGAAAGGGGTGAAACCGGTACTCCTATGTACAGCGTCATTGTACGCCACCTCAGCAAACAGTATGAGATTGGACCAATCCGATTGCTGATATGACACATAGCTTCATAGATAGCGTTCTACCATAGCGTTAGTCCTCTCAGATGCACCATTAGTGCTAGGATGGAAGGCTGAACTCAATCCCTGAGATGACCCAATGAGATGTACGAAGTTTTGCCAAAACCATGGAGTGAACTGTACTCCCCTATCTGATACGATTCTATGAGGCACACCGTGTAGATGATAAATGTTTTGTATAAACATTTGTGCTAACCTCTGAGCCAATGGGAGACCCTTACATGATATGAAATGTGCTTGTTTTAAGAAGAGGTCTATCTAAGTCCATATCACCATGTTGCCATTGCTCTCTGGAAAGTCGACTATGAAATCCATAGGGATTTCATCCCAGGCCTTCCGGGGTTGACTACAGACTGTAATAGACCAAGGCGTTTCCCAGGGCATGTGGCTTAGTTGTAGCACAAACCTGACAATTTTTTTTGTATTCCTCAATGTCTCTGTGCATTCGTGGCCACCAAAACTGACATTGTGCAAGATGTAATGTTTTAAGAAATCCAAAGTGACTGGCAGGCTTAACGTCATGGCATTTACATAGAACTGCAAGTCGAATGTCCTTTGGAGTATACAATTTGTCTCCTTTCCACGTAAGACCATCCCTCTTTGTTACTAGAGACCTATTTACCACTAACTAGAGGTCCATTGATAATGCTTTTTGCAAGTGGTTGTACCAGGGGTTTACTGGTCTAGTATGTTCTATCTTCCCCACTGACTGTCTGGATGGTATCATTGCCTGTACCACCTCTTCCCTCTTGCTTTTGTATTGTGGCATGCGCAATAGCGGGCCTGCCAGGAAGTTTCTACCAGTGGGCATGTACTTCAGGATAAAATTGAACCTCTGAAAGTACTGTGCCCAGCGGACCAACTTGGGGGACAGTTTTCTGGAAGTTTGCAAAGACTCCAAGTTCTTGTGGTCAGTCCACACGTCAAACAGAGTACTCGCTCCCTCAAGCAGATGTCGCCAGGTGAGTAGAGCCCATCCCACCACAAATGCATCTTTCTCCCATATGGTCCAGCCTTTCTCTGTGGCCATGAGCTTTCTTGAGATATAGGCACAGGGTTCCATCCTCCCCTGGCTGTTTCTTTGAAGTAGGACAGCCCCTACAGCTAGGTCATTTGTGTCAGCTTGGATGAAAAAAGGTTGTGTCTGGTTGGGGTTTTTTAACACTGGCTCGCATGCGAACATTCCTTTCAACCTTTCAAATGCTTTTTGACACTCAGGTGTCCATGCAATCATCTGTCCCGGTCATGGCTTTGTTGGGTTGGGTTTTATACATAGAAGATCTGTTAAGGGCAATGCCACCTGCACAAATGACAGGATAAATTGCCTATAAAAATGGGCAAATCTGAGGAAACTCTGTAACTGTTGCCTCATTTTTGGAGGCTGCCACTCAGTCACTGCCTTTACTTTTCTGGGATCCATCTCCACCCCCTCTCTTGAGATAAGGTATCCTAAATAATCTATTTCCATTCAGTGGAACTCACATTTTGATAACTTTATAAACAACTTAGCATCTAGCAGTTTCTCCAAGACTTGATGGACTAACCAGGTGTGTTTCTCCATTGTTTCAGTGTATATCAAGATATCATTCACATATACAAGGACTCCCCGATAGAGATGTTCATGTAGAACTCCACTTGTTACCTGCATAAAAACAGCCAGAGCGCCCTGGTCCCAGAAGGATTAATTCTTACATGGCAGTTCCAAAGACAATCGAGAAAGCAAGAGCTTTTTATGATGAATTCCTTAAAGAAAAAGAAGTAGTAATGGAAGTTGAAACACAAGCAGAAGTGGTTCCAATTAAATTTACAGAGGGAGAATTGGCAGTGCTTGAATCAACAGAAGGTGCAGTTGGTGGGGTGTGGAACAAAAGAAACAATGAGAAGTAAGATCAATTAGAGCAACAAAACTACATATAAAGTATGAATATGGAAGAAAGGAAATTAATCTCAATAAATGTAAATGAATTAAATTTGGCTATCAAAAGAAGGAAAGTAGTTCATAAATGAGAGAAATTAAAATTTGACATAATTTGCTTACAAGAAGTGCATATTAAAAAACAACATGAACAACTACTGATACAACCAAAACTCGGGAAATTTTTTTTATCATTATCACAAAGCAAAAAGAGAGGAATTGCTTTATATATTAAAAATGAAATATCGGCGGAGCAAAAATACACAGACGAAGAAGGTAGAATTCTGATGGTGGAATTAATTGATAATAATATGAAAATTATTTTAGTAGCAATTTATGCTCCAAATGACAATCAAAGGGACTTTTATAGAAAATTACATAATAAAATAATTGAAATGGAATATGATAATATATGTATGATGGGAGATTTTAATGGAATTGCGGATGAAAATTCAGACTATAAAACACATAAAACAACAAGACACAATAGAAAGATACTAAAGAAAACTTTCTTCAAGATGATAGAGGAAACAAATATGAAAGATGTATGGAGGGAGAGAAATGGAAAAAATAGACAATATAGTTTTTACTCTGATAGACATTCATCTTGGTCCAGACTAGATATGATATGGACTACAATGGATTTGATGTTGAATATAGAACATGTGGAAATAAAATCTAATTTATGGGCATATCACAATCCAGTGATAGTCATATGGAAAGGGCGGAAAAGAAGATCTAGATGGACTTTAAATACTACAGTATTGAAAGAGAAAGACTTTGTACAGAAAATGGAAAGAGAGTTGGGCTTTTTCTTTAAAGAAAACAAAAAGGAAGAAACATTGGCACAAAACTGTTGGGATACAAGAAGGCCTATGCTAGAGGATTAATTATAGACTATACAAGGAAAAGAAATGTCAAGAAAAGACAGAACTTTAAAATACTGACTGATGACTATAAAAGATTTGAAAAGGAACTCCAGAAAGGTCCATTAAGAAAGATATTAAAATTAAAATGGATTTATGTTTTATTTTAAAATTAAAATAAAACATAAAATGGACCTATTGAAGAAAGAAGAATTAGCCCAAAAAATAAGAAATACAAAACAGAATTATTTTGAAAGTGAGAACAAACCAGAAAGATGGCTAGCATATAAATTGAAAAAAGAAGGAGAATCAAGAAAAATAATTCAACTAGTTGTTGATCAAGGGCAAAGTAAATTTGGAAATAAAGAAATGGGGAAAATAATACAAGAATATTATGGACAACTTTACAAGAAAGAGATGATAGAGGAAGAAAAATGGCAGGATATTTACAAGACACAAAACTACCTAGGATTTCTAAAGATACTGAAGAGATGTTGGAGGGGAGCATAACAATGATGGAATTAACAGAAGCAATTAAGAAACAGAAGAATGGAAAAGCACCAGGGCCAGATGGTCTACCTGCTGAATATTACAGGATATTACAAGAATCTTTAAGTCTCCCATTATTAGATGTTATGAATGAAGTGATGATAAAGAAGAAAATACCCAAATCATGGACTGAGGAGTATATTACTTTGATACATAAGGAAAATACAGACCCACAACACATAAAAAATTATAGGCCTATTTCCCTGCTAAATTCAGATTATAAAATTTTTGCTTCACTATTGGCAGAAAGACTCAAGACATACCTGAATAAATTTATACACAGACCAGAATGGATTTCTCCCAAAAAGACAAATTAGAGATAATGTAAGAATAATTCTGGACACATTAGAATATTATGAAGCACGTCCGGAAAAGCAGATGCCTTTGATATTTTTAGATGCACAAAAAGTTTTTGACAACGTTAACTGGTGATTTATGATACTTCAAATGGAAGAGATGGGCTTTGGTAGGAAATTTATTCAGGCAATTGAAGCTATATATTTTAAACAGATAGTAAAAGTAATGTTAAATGGTGAATTGACTGATTCTATCGAAATAGAAAAAGGTACTAGACAAGGATGTCCGCTGTCCCCATTGTTGTTTATATTGACTTTAGAAGTTTTAAACAGAAATATCAGAGAAGAAAAAGAGATAAAAGGTATGAAAATATGAAAAGAAGAATATAAACCACAAGCATTTGCAGACAACCTGGTCTTTATTATTGAAGAACCATTAACAACAATAAATAAATTGTCAGAAACTATTGGAGAGTTCGAAAGTAGCTGGCTTGAAAATTAATAAAGATAAAACGAAGATAATGACTAAAAATATGCTGAAAAAGCAAAAAGAGAAATTGATGGAGATTTCAAAGATGCAGATCAAAAACAAGGTAAAATATTTGAGGATATATTTGACTGCAAGGTGGGCAAGATTTGATGAAATGGGAAAATTTGCAGTTATCTTTGATTGGTGGGATTTCAACTATTAAGATGAATATCTTGCCTAGAATTTTGTACTTATTCCAGACAATTCCAATTAAGTTGGGGAAGAAATTCTTTGTAGATTTGAATAAAATGATATTGAAATATATTTGGCAGGGAAAGAAGGCGAGAATAAAGTTAAAGTTGTTACAAGATGCTAAAATGAGGGGTGGTTTTGGTCTGCCTAACTTTGAACTATATTATCAAGCAACAAGTTTAATGTGGATTAAAGAATGGATAACTTTAAGAAATACTAGATTATTGAATTTGGAGGGGCGTGATTTGTTGATGGGATGGCATGCCCTTTTATGGTATAAAGGAACTAAAATACAGGGGTATTTTAGAAACCATCAGATATGTGAAGCTTTGTGGTTGAACTGGGAGAAGGTTAAAAAACACCATTATTTGAAGATTCCAGTCTGGGTATCTACAATTGAAGCCTTTTCATATCCAGTAATATTTAAAGGGGAACAAATTGTTAGAAATAGTGAGTTATTGGATGAAAAGGGTGAACTTAAATTAAAGCAAGATCTAGAACAGCGGTTCTCAACCTGGGGGTCGCGACCCCTTTGGGGGTCGAACGGCCATTTCACAGGGGTTGCCCGCCATGCCTTCACTTACCCTCACCCTCTGCCTCTGTGGGATCGCTGGTCGCCGGTCGCTTACACTGCCCACTCCCAATCTATTGCTGCCTCCTGAGTCCCAGCTGATGGCTAGAGGGGAAAAAACTGTTTAAATTCTTGCCGCGGGGCTTCAAAGGGCTGCTGTACAGCTGATCAGTGTTAAAAGAAAACGAGGAGACTGGTGCCTGCAAAAATAGAAAAAACAGCCTCTTTCAGCTTCAGCATAGGTTAATTACCATAAGTTGATTTGATCAGCCTCCCGACTCAGCTGATTTGCTGTCAGCTGTTTTGCACAGGGCTCTGTTGCTAGCTACCTGCAAAGAGGTAAATTGCTGCAGCAGATTTTTTTCCCGCTAGCTATGCTGAAAAACGAAACTGAAAGTAAAGCAGGGTCTTTGCTGCAACATGACAAAATGAGGCAGAGAGAGATTTCTTTTTCTTTTTCCTCACCAAAAAAGATAGGTGCAAAACTGCAAACAATGGGAAATTTAGGGCAAAAGAGGAGGTTCAAGATTTTAAAACACAAAAGAAAAAATCTCTATTTAACTAGGAAATTGTAATAACTGAGATACTATTAATAGTATATTGTGTTGAAAGCAAAAATGGTTAAGTTGTGGTTTGGAGGAATATATGGGGAAAATTATTTGGTTTATTATTATTGATAAATATAATTAATTGATTTGTAAGAAATTGGATTGCATGGAAATAATTGGAATATTCATGTTCATATTGATTAATATACAAAAAATATAGTTATATAACTAATTGATTTATATTAAAATGTTGAATTTGTATTAAACAACTGTATTACATAATTACATAATTAACCAATGTGAGGATGGATATAAAAATAGATGACAATGGGAAGGGGTATAATATAGAATAGAAGGGAAAAATTGAATTTGATTAAGATTAGAGATGAGGATGAAGGGTAATACTGGTTTTTTAAAAAAATAGATGAGGAATAAATATGGCAAAAAGGAAATATAGAAATTGTAAATTTAATTGAAATGGCTGAACACTGTTTAAATTTGTGAACCGGCCAAATACTCTGTTCAAAGAAAATATATTATATGTTTGTATGTGTGTTTCTAATTATTGCTATTTATTCATATTTGTTCTATTTTATTCTTTAAAGTTTAACAATTCATTCTTTATTTTATTATCTTTATATTTGTTTGGGGTTGGTTTTCTTCCCTTTCATCTCTTTAACTGTACAGCAATCTTTCTCCTCAAACCTACCACCTCTCTCTTTTCTTTCCTTCTTACTTTCTCTTCCCCCCCCTCTTCTTCTCCTCCCTACTTCCTCTTCCTTTCTCCTTCTCCTTCTCCTCCTCTCTTCCTCCCTCTCTTACCCTCATTCCTACTCTAATTTCCCTTCCCTTCCTTCATCCCTCTCTATTGCTGTATCCTTTTGTGCATATGGACCAGGGGTGGGTTCTAAATTTTTTTACTACGGTTCTGTGGGCGTGGCTTATTTTGTGAGTGTGTCTTGGAGGTCATGTGACTGGGTGGGCGTGGCTAGCTGGTCATGTGACCGGGTGGACATGGCTATGTGTATAGGGACTACTCAGAGGGCTGAAAAAAACTCATTTATGACAGGTCCTCGCACTTATGACTGGTCCTCACACTTACGACCATCCTCACAATTGATGATGGCTTTTACTTTTGGTGGATCCATCTCTAGTCCCCCATGGGATATTCTATATCCCAGGTAGTCAATTCTTTCTTGGTGGAACTCACATTTGGAGAGTTTTGCATAGAGTTTGTTGGCTTGGAGTTTAGCAAGAACTGCTCAGACTAGTTTTATGTGTTCTGCTTTTGTTTCAGCGTAAATGGGAATGTTAACAAAGTAAACCAAGACCCCTTTGTATAAATGTTCATGGATGTTAAATGTTAATAAATTTTACATTTAATAAATGTTAAATGTTAATAAATGTTAATAAATTGCATAAACACATCAAGGGCCCCTTGTAATTCGAAAGGGAGTACTTTAAATTGGTAGCATCCCAGTGGGATGTTAAAAGCAGTCTTCCACTCATCCTCTTTCCTAATTTTGATGCGGTAGTATGCCTCTTGTAAATCAAGCTTTGAAAAGATTTTTTCTTTAGGGAGGTGAGCCAGCATGTCCTTCATGAGGGGGTGTGGGTACATATTTTCCACGCTGATTGTGTTCAGGATTTTATAGTCAATGCAGAGTTGTAAAGAGCCATCTTTCCTTTTGCGGAATAACACTAGGTCTGCTATTTTTGGTTGGTTGGGTTTGATGAAACCCCTTTTTAGGTTTTGCTGACAAATGCTCTGAGTTCATCTAGTTCTCTGGTTCTCTGCAGTACATTTTAGGTTTTAGAAATTTAGCTCCTGGTAGGATCTCAATGGCACAGTCTGTGGCGTGATGGGGTGGAAGTTCATCAGATGCCTCTTCGCTAAATACCTCAGCCAAATCCTGGTATTCTTTGGGGATGCTAGTAGGTTCAGCAGGGTGGCCGGTCATTGCCATTTCTCTGTTTTCCTTTCCTTCCTCTTTCACATTCATGAAAGTTAAATGCCCCTGGAATCTTACAGTTCCTCTCTTCCAATTTATTTTAGGGTTCCACTTCTGCAGCCACGTTAGCCCTAGGACTAGTGGCCATTCCATTCCAGGGGCTACTATGAATGTGAGGGTCTTGCTATGATCTCCTAGCTTCATTTGCAATGTTCTGTGGCAAAGGCACAGGGCAGGGGTGGGGGTGGGGTGGCAGTCGTTATAAAGGAAGGTCTTGATCCGAGGGAGGCCACTATACCTCAGATAGTCGGATGTGAGTCTCTCCTGTTGAAGTGGGGCCTTGGGATGCAGGTGGGCCTGCTGATCACGTACCTGGCTCCCTGCCATGTGACAGCAGCCCTGCCCGAGCTCCTCAACATTATTGCCGGGGTGGCGGTTGATACCCCCAGACTTTTGGTTATGGGGGATTTCAACCTGCCATCTGCCGGTGAGGTGTCTGGGTTAACTCAGGAGTTCATGGTTTCCATGACAGACATGGACCTGACACAACTAATTCTTGGCCCTACTCATGAGGGAGGACACACTCTGGACTTGGTTTTTGTCTCTGGTCAGTGGTCAAATGGCCTGGATGTAGGGGATATAGTTATTGAACCCCTGTCATGGTCGAACCATTTTCTCCTGAGGCTGGACTTTCTGATCGCTGCACCCCACCACAGGGAGGCAGAACCGACCAGGTGGTTCTGCCCCAGGTGCCTGATGGATCCTGATAGGTTCCAGAGGGAGCTTGGGCCAGTTCCTGAAACTCTGGCTCATGACTCGGCTGAAGACCTGGTGGCCGCCTGGGATAGAATGGTTGCCAGTGCTGTGGACTGAGTCATGCCTTTGTGGCCTCTGACCTGGCGCCGAACCTGCCCAGCTCCTTGGTTCTCCGGGGAGCTGAGGGAGATGAAGCACCAGAAAAGATGCCTAGAGAGTGGTTGGAGGGCCAGTCATTCCGAATCCAACCGAACACTAGTTAGGTCTCATATTAGGACCTACTTAGTGGCGATAAAAGTGGCAAAATGTAATTACTTTTCTGCTCTTATTGCATCGGCAGATAACTGCCCAGCCACCTTGTTTAGAGTGACCCACTCCCTTCTACACCAGGGAGCGCAGGAGGACCCCTTGCAAGGGCAGGCTGAGGATTTTGCACAGTATCTGCATGATAAAATCGCTCAGATTCGGGAAGGCTTGGACTCTGACTGGGTAAATTCCAGCGAGGTGACTGAGAATGTTATCTGGGGGGAGTTCGATCCTGTGACTCCTGAGGACATGGACAGGATTCTGGGGAGGTTAAACACAACCACATGTTTATTGGATCCGTGTCCTTCCTGGCTAGTACTGGCCACCTGGGAGGTTACACGAGGCTGGCTCCAGAGGATTATAAATGCTTCTTTGAGAGAGGGTTTCTTGTCTCCTGCCTTGAAAGAGGCTGTGATGAGGCCCCTCCTCAAGAAGCCTTCTCTGGATCTGGCTGTTCTGGCAAATTACCGTCCGGTCTCCAACCTTCGCTTTATTGCGAAGGTTGTTGAGAGTGTGGTTGCACGACAGCTCCCGCAGTACCTGGATGTCTATCTATATCCATGCCAGTCCGGCTTCAGGCCTGGGTACAGCATGGAGACAGCATTAGTTGCATTGGTGGATGATCTCTGGAGGGCTCGGGACAGGGGTTGTTCCTCTGTTCTGGTCCTGTTAGACTTCTCAGCGGCTTTTGATACCATTGACCATGGTATCATGCTGCGCCGGCTGGAGGGCTTGGGGGATGGGAGGCTCCATGCTGTGGTGGTTCTCCTCCTATCTCTCTGACTAGTTGCAGTCCATGTTGGCTGGGGGGCAGAGGTCGACCTCGAGGCACCTTGTTTGCGGGGTGCTGCAAGGGTCGGTTCTCTCGCCGCTCCTGTTCAACATTTATGTGAAGCCGCTGGGTGAGATCATCCCTGGTTTTGGGGTGCGCTGTCATCTGTACGCTGATGATACTCAGCTGTACATCTCCACCCCTGACCACCCCAGTGATGCCCTCAAAGTGATATCCCAGTGCCTGGAGGCTGTGCGGGTCTGGATGGGGAGGAACAGGCTTCGACTCAACCCTTCCAAGACCGAGTGGCTGTGGATGCCGACATCCCGATATAGCCAGCTGGTACCATTGCTATTGGGGGTGAGCCATTGACCCCCACAGAGGGGGCTCACAACTTGGGCGTCCTCCTGGACACATGGCTGTCTTTAGAAGAGCATATGATGGCCGTGGCCAGGGGGCCCTTTTATCAGGTTCGCCTGATACGCCAGTTGTGTCCCTTTCTGGATCGGGACTCCTTATGCACAGTCACCCATGCCCTTGTCATATCTCTCCTGGACTACTGTAACACTCTCTACATGGGGCTCCCCTTGAGGAGCATCCAGAGGCTCCAACTGGTCCAGAATGTGGCCGTGCAGGTGATTATGGGAGCGGCATATCACTCCCACATAACACCTCTCCTGTGCGAGCTGCACTGGCTCCTGGTGGTCTTCCGGGTGAGCTTCAAGGTGTTGGTTCTCACCTTTAAAGCGCTCCATGGCTTAGGGCCAGGGTACTTGCGAGACCGCCTACTGCTACCAATAACCTCCCACCGGCCAATATGCTCTCACAGAGAGGGCCTCCTCAGGGTGCCGTCAGTCAAGCAATGTCAGCTGGTGGCCCCCAGGGGGAGAGCCTTCTCTGTGGAGGCACCCGCCCTGTGGAATGAGCTACCTCCTGGAATACGACTGATCCCGGACCTCCGTACTTTTTGTAAGACCCTAAAGACTTATTTATTCCAGCAAGTTGGCCTAGCCTAAATGGTTTTAATGGGAATTTTTAAATTTTATAAACTTGGGGTTTTAAATTGGGAGGCCATTGATTTAATTTATTTTAGCTTTCTTAACTTTTGTATTATACGTATTTTTAATTTTGGCTGTTCACCGCCCTGAGTCCCGTTGGGAGAAGGGCGGTATACAATCAATCAATCAATCAATCAAATAAATAAATAAATAAATAAATAAATAAATAAATAAATAAGGCTGCCCCCCCTCCCCCCCCAACTACAGTTCCATTTGCTGGCAAAAAGTGATGGGGTTTTTCATTTTTCTTAGGTGAATTCCCAATCTCCCTGCCAGGGTTGGGTTTATTAGGCATCGGGTTCATCCCAAGTCCAGCAATGTTGCTACTTCTTCCCCCTTACCTCAGCTAGGGATAAAAGTCTTAAGGGTAGGGTGAGCAATTCGATTGGGTTGTTTACCAATGGGTTGTTTTCCAGATCTCTTTCAGAGAGATCTGGTCCTAGTTCTGGTCCTTTCGGAGTGCTGGAGATTCTTCCTCTGATTTTGGAGGGGAACAGAATTCCGTGGCCTCTCGGCTTCTCAGCATAGTTTCTTTTCCTCGGGGGGTGGGTTTTGCAGGCTTCCCCCCCAACAGGCGATCAGGCTTTCCAGCAGGGGTTTTCAACTATCATTCTGCTGTGCAGTGCCCCTCCTTCCCACACTTAAAGCAACCTGATGGCCTTGGTGCAATGGTGGTTTGGAGTTTAAATGGCTCCCGCTTCTCCTGGGGTAGGGATCTTCTCCAAGTCCTGCTGGTGCAGTACTGGTTTTGGATCATGTTGCTCTCTGCCTCCTCTGCCATCAGGTACCATTCATGCAGGTTGTTAGGGGTGCCACGGGCCAGGCAGGCAGTGTACAGGTCATTGTTGAGTCCATCTTTGAACCAGCAGACTAGGATATATTCTGGCCAGTCAACTCGGCCAGCCAGGTCCCAGAATTCTTCAGTGTATTCAGCTACTGATGGCAGCCTTGCTTCATAACATTTATGTGGTCGTGGGCTATGCAATTGGCAAGAGGGTCTTTGAAGCAGTGGCGCAGGACTGTCATGAATTGATTGAAGTTTTGTAGCTCTGGAGCATCGGAGTTGTGGAAGCTCACCATCCACCTGGCCACTGCCCCTTCTAGAGTTAAGGTAACAACTCTCACTCATGTCCCTTGGGTTGTGAAATTCTGTCCATACTCTTCCATGTAGGTGAGGACTTGAGCCAGGAAACCCCCAACTTTTGGGGGTCTCTGTCAAATTTTACCCCCAAGGAGCCTTCCTCTCTAGCTGCCGTCCCCTGCGTTGGCCGAGGATGATTGCCTGGGCTGGGACAGCAGGAAGTTGGGTACCCTGCACAGTTGCTGTTCCACCAGCTTGATTGTCAGCTGCAACTGGGTCGGGGTGATGGCTCAAGCTTCATCAGCTGCTGGTCCACCTACTCTCCTTCACTGGTGAACCTGTTCACCTCAAAAGTTGAGATTTTCCAGGGCTTCTATCATGATACGGTTGATGTACTGCTTCAGTTGACCAGTTGCTCCAGTGGTTCCTCAGTCAGCTCTTCCTGATCAGAGAGGGCTTCCAGCTCCCTTTTCCACCCGGGCTTACGGCTGCCATGGGTGAGGATCACCCCCTTGGCTCTTCTATCCCAGCTCTCTTTCTTTCCTATGTCGATCGACCATCGGGGCTTCATGGAGCTTTCAAGGACAGCTTCAATGTCCTCAATGGGACATATGGAACCGGTGTCTGGCTGGGTAGTTGTTGAGGTTTCTCCCCGGGGGGGGGGGGAATTTCCCCTCCAGGTTGACCACTATTGCAGAGCCTGCTTTATGTAAGGCCCAGCTTCTCCCCTCTTCCAAGAAAGTACAAACTCTTGAGAATTTTGTATTTCAAAAGGAGCCTATTATTGAAAGGGATGAACGCAAGTCAAAACTCAAAGCAGGCTCTGGGGTCCCTCAGGGCATACAGTTCAGGATAAAGGAAATTAGGAACTCCCTCCCCACCGTCCGATGTGGATTCTGACCAATCTGCCGGTGTGAAGATGAATTGTACCAGCCTCTCTGAGAAATAGATAAGAAGAGCTTCTCAGGGTCATCTTGCAATCCACTTGTTCCCTCTCCCTTTTCATTTCCCACAGTGTGAGAATTCTCCAGGCATTCCTTGCACCAGACAATGGTTATAAATCAGGTTAAATACAAAGAGGACCAGGCAGGAAATAGAATACTTAGGACACATAGGAAAAAGAATTAAATGTGATAACTCTAAATCCCCCACCACTACCACTTCTTCCATGACGAATGGATCTGACAAGCGGGGAAAGACCCAACTGCTGTGGCCTAGAGGAGAGCTCTTGCCTCACAATCAGGAGGTTGTGAGTTTGATCCTAGGTAGAGGCAGATGTAGGGTCTCCTGCTTGGGCAGGGGGTATGACTAGTTGATCTGCAAGGTCCCTTCCTACTCTGTCAATCTTTTAAATCTTGACAGGAAAACTTTCCCTTATCCATTATGGCAGAGATACAGAGTTTTGGGGAGTGAATGCAAAAGTCATCACTGGCTTTTGGTGATATTTCAGGAATTGCATCATAAAAAGAAGCTAGTTCTTAATCACAATGAAAATTAAATTTTACATATCATTGAGTTGTATTTCATAATGCCATATGTTTAATAATTTCATTGTCACATTAAAAATTATTGTGCAGGGCAATCTAGGGAGGGATATTGTGAACAACACACAAATATTTTATAGTCTGTGGGTGTCCTCTAGTCCTCAGGCTGGTACAATTCATCTTCACACCGGCAGATTATGTAGATGCTGTAAATTTTGATCTCACAGAACAAATACATTGACTTAATAATGATATATTATCATCATTATATATTGCAGAACCTCTAAGCATAATTTTTGAAAAATCTTTCAGTACCAGTACCTTGCCCTACCAATGGTCACAAGCCAGGGTCATCCCGATTTTCAAAAAGGGAGACCCTAGCCTAGATGAAAATTACAGACTAATCTCTTTATGTTGTGTCACCTGCAAAGTCATAGAATCAATCATTAACCAATTTATTACCCTCCACCTAGAGACAAACAACTTACTTGGTCCTGGCCACCATCCTTGGGGCCTACTGACCCACACTGTTGGAGTCCCCTCCATTGCTGCTCCTGGTCGTCCAACCAAGTCAGCTAACAAGGAACTCTGCTCCAAAGCCCTCACCTGCAGGGCATTGTGGCTGGGACTAATATCCAGCCAGAGCTTTGGACTAGCCAGACAGAACTGGGTCTGTGGTGCCTGAGCCAGTTGGGGCCCCAACCGCTGTGTCTGCCACATCCCAGGAAGGGACTTCATGGAAGCTAGCCTCTCTGAACTGCTCCCACAGTACCTCCATGGTGTAGCTTCCTGGAGCAGTCAAGTAGCTCCACTCTCCCTCATCATTGTCCGTCAGCTTCCTCTCCCACCACTCAGTCAGCTGGGCACCGGAGACGCCTAGGGTTGGCAACCCCCTCAACCACAGCCGAGCTGTGCCACCACTCTCCCGAGGGGCCTGGCTCCTGAACTGCCTCCAAGACCTACTTTTAAAAGCATTTTTTCTACAACTTCTTCCGCCAAAAAAAATGCTTTTAAAAGTAAAAAAAAATGCCTCCGATGATCGTGCGGCTCAGCTGGGATCTCAGAGACTTTTATTATTATTTTTTTAATTTAAAGTTTTTTTATTGAACATTAGTATAAAACAAAAGTACATACAAACATATTTACATTGATACTTTGCATCAAACTAACAAAAGCAAAATAGATATCACGTCGGTGGTATATTTTCCTATTTCACCTGCTATTTCTTTATTTAACATTCTACATATTTACTTGTTTGCACTTTCACACATTTATATATATCCACATATATCTTTCTGGGAATCATACTAGCTATTTCTGTATATAACCCTAACCTTTTCCTCCTGCGCTATTTTCTATGCTTCTCATTTAGGTTCTCCTAGAATCTTTTTTTATTAACCCTATCTTTCCTTCAAGCCATGTATACCATCTTTGCTAGACTCTGTAAAAATCAGTATCCTCTTTCTCTTGGAGCTCTTTTGTAAGTCACTCCATCTCTGCACATTCTGTTATTTTTGCAATTATTTTTTCTTCTGTTGGTAATAATTCGGATTTCCAATTTTGAGCATACACTATGCGTGCCGCAGTTAAGATGTGAACAATAAGGTATTTCATCTGTTTTGTATATTGTGATGTAGTCATTCCAAATAGAAAGAGTTCCGGTTTCATTTCAACCTTTAACCTCGTTATTTCTTCAATCATTCTCTTAATTTCTTGTCAGTAATGTTGCACTCTTCTACAAGACCACCAGAGATGATAATATGTCCCCTTTTATGACTTGCATTTCCAACACATTGGTGATGTATTTGGAAACATTTTAGCCAAATGTGCTGGTGGGAGATGCCATCTGTAGAATATTTTATATAGGTTTTCTTTGTATGGTATCGACATTGTCATCTTTAGATTTTCTGTCCATAGTTTATCCCATTTATCCAATTCTATGTTATAACCTATATTTTTCACCCAACTTATCATGTTTTCTTTCACTGTTTCCTCTTCCAATTTGTTCCTTATTAAATATCTGTAAATTTTAGTTATTATTTTCTCATCCGAACCTTTTAATATTCTGTCCAATTCATTTGGTTCTGTTTGAAAGTCATATCGTATTCTGTCTGCTGGGTATCTTGACTCTATTTGAAGATATGGCCACCAGTCAATAACTATACCCCTCTTTTCCAATTCTTGTCTTGTGTATAAATTTCCTTCACTACTCAGTAATTCTTTTTTTTAATTGAAAAAGTTTTACAATACAATTTTTCCATTCCCCCCCCATTTTCCCCCCTCCCAGCCACCCCCCTTCCCTTCCCTCCCCTCCCCTCCCTTCCCTCCCTTGGCTTATTTGCTAACCTAAAATTTATCAAATATTTTGAAATACATCCAATCCCCCTCCCCCCCTTGACTTCCGCTACAAATTTAAAAAAACAAAAACCCTTACTTATATTAAACTAAAAAAGATACAGTGAAACATTTAGTAGTATAATGAAAAAAACCTAATAATAATAAAAATATTTACCTCAATTACCAATATTACCTCAAATAGTCAATTATCCATCAATAATACGCTTTTAATCTTTAGACCCCACTACAAAATATTAACATTTCTATCAATCCTGCTAAATGTAATATATAACATAATTATTTACGTAAATCAGACCCCTTTAGTATATACTAATAAAATATATAACAATCATATCTAATAGTTTTCTATCTTAATAATCCAAAAAAATACACAACAATTATATCAAGTAGATTTTCTATCTGAGTAACCAAATTTTCGCCTTCTCTTCATCTTCATCTTGATTGAAGTTAAACAACTATTCCAGCTGCCCCCATCAGCAACAAACATCTCTTCAAATATAAATCCCCCTGAGTGACTTTATATAAAATCCAACCACAAAGGTATCTTGTAGACCTCTAGGTAGATCAATCAAATCTGGCTCCTGATGTCTCCGTTAAAAGAAAAACAGATGCAGCTCATACAAACTGCACTCCCAGATGATCCTTTAAAACTCTTTCAAATCCTGCCAACCTTTCCACCTCCTTCCTTCGGGTTTCCCAGATATTTTCATCTTCATTTTCATCATCTAGATAATTAGTTCCCATAAATTATAATAGGGTAATCACAGATCCTCTGCATATATTGCAGTGATCTGTTAAACTTTCTCAAGATGTCAAATCCAAATCAGGATGAGTTTTGTAACAAGTTTTTAATCCATTATCATATAAAAATTAGATATAACGATGATTATCTTTCAAGACTATTTCAAATAATCCTTTCTGTAATAGATTCTATCTATTCAGAATTAATCCATTATCATATAAAAATTATCATATAAAAATTAAAAATCAGAAATATCTTTTAGATTTTCACAAAGCATTTCCTTCATCAAAGGAAACATCAAATATTCTTGATATTTTATCATTTTTCTATCTCTATGGTATTTGGATAGATTAGAGCTTCCATGGGCGACCACCATCGTGGGATTTTACTGTAGTGTTGCTTTCTGATTTCTTGCCACATTTTATATAGTGAGCCTCTAATTAAATGTCTCTGAAAATACCCATGTTGCTTGTCTGCACCGTCCCACAGAAAGGCGTGCCAACCTTGATCAAATCCCTCTAGGTATAATACTCTCTTGCTTGTTAAATCTATCCATTCTCTAATCCAATTTAGGGATGCTGCTTTGTAGTATAGCTCCCAGTCGGGAAAACCTAGGCCTCCCTTCTCTCTAGTGTCCTGTAAACATTTTATTTTGATTCTAGCTTTCTTTCCTTGCCAAATAAATTTCATTATTGTTTTATTAAGATCCTTGAAAAAATCTTTTCCTGGGCCGATTGGTATCACTTGAAAGAGATAGAGGAGTCTTGGTAATATATTCATTTTTACTGACGCTATTCTACCTAAAAGTAACAGTTGTACCTTATTCCATATTTCCAAATCTTTTTTAATTTGTTTCATCAGTTTGGTATAATTGTCCTCTCTAATCGTTATTGCTTTTGTAGTGAGCCAAATTCCCAGATATTTAACTTCCTTTACAATTTGTAATCCTAATTCTTCTTCCAATTTTATCTCTTGCGTCTTAGTCATATTTTTAGTCAAAACTTTGGTTTTTTGCCTATTAATTTTGAGCCCTGCCACTTTGCCATACTTTTCTATCTCCTCTAATAATTTAGTTCCCTATATTTCCGGTTGCTCTACTATGAATACCACATCATCGGCAAAGGCCTGTAATTTATACTCCTCTTTCCTTATCTTCAGTCCCTTTCTTTCTTCTTCCTTTCTTACTTCATTTAGTAGGACTTCCAATGATATTATGAACAGTAAAGGTGATAGAGGGAATCCTTGCCTTACCCCTTTTTGTATATTTATTCTTTCTGACATATCCCCATTAATTGTAATTCTCACTGTCTGAAAAGAATATACTTTCTTAATCTTTTTTAGAAATTTGTTGCCGAATTCCATAAATTCAAGTTGTGCTATAAGAAATTTCCAATTCAAGTTGTCGAATGCCTTTTGCGCATCGAGAAAAATTAAGGCTACCTGTTTATTAATTTTTTGCTGATAATATTCTAAAATGTTTATAATTATCCTCATGTTATTTTTTATCTGTCTTCTTGGGATAAAGCCGTTTTGATCGTGGTGTACATAATTATGTATAATTGCTTTCAGTCTTTGTACTATAATTGTCATAAATAATTTATAGTCAACGTTTAGCAGCGAGATAAGTCTATAGTTTTTAACCATGGTCGGGTCTGTATCTTCTTTAGGGATTAATGAAATAATAGTTTCAGTCCAGGATTTAGGTATTTCTGCTTCAAGCAATGCATCATTAAAGACCTGGAGAAGTATTTCATCTATTGCAGACTGACAATTTTTATAAAATTCAGTTGGAATTCCATCTGGGCCTGGGACTTTGTTGTTCTTCTGTTTCTTTTGGGCTTCCATTAACTCTATCATTGTGATCAGTTTGTTTAATACGTCTCTGTGGGTTTCCTCCAGTTTTGAGATGTTTACTTTTTGTAGATATTCCTTAATATCTCTGTCTTGAATCTTGTCTTGTGTATAGAGATTTTGGTAGAATTCCTTAGCTATATGCTTTTTGTCTATGTTCATGTTATATAATTGTCCTGCTTCATCCTGTAATTGATATATTATTCTACTCTCCCTCTCTTTTTTCAGTCTATAGGCCAACCAATGGCCTGCTTTATTTGCATGCTCAAAATATCTCTGCTTTGCCAATTTCATTTTCTGCACTATTTCTGGTTGCATAAGTAGGTTTAGTTTATGTTCAGTAAAATTCCATTTTGCCCTTATTGTTTTATTGTCAGGTTGTTTTTGTAATTGTGATTCATACATCTTAAGTTTTTCCAATATTTTTTTTCTAATATTTTTTTTTCTTTTGTGCAATGCCAGGTCCGCAGTAAATAAAGCCCCCCTCATCTGTGAGCTTGTTCAGGAGGGGGGTGCGGACCTGGCAGGTATTACGGAGACCTGGTTGGGCCACGAGGGGGGGGGGTGCCCCTCATCGAAATGTGCCCGCCAGGCTTCCAAGCATTCCATCAGCCGAGGTCACAGGGGAGGGGTGGGGGGGGGGTTGTGGTTATTATTAGAGAAGGTCTGAAACCGAGGGAAGCCACTGTTCCTCAGACAGCCGGTTGTGAATCCCTCCTTGTGAAATGGGGTCATGGGGTTCAGATGGGTTTGCTGATCACGTACCTGGCTCCCTGCCATGTGGCAGCAGCCCTGCCCGAGCTTCTCGGCATCATTGCCGCGGTGGCAGTTGATACTCCCAGGCTTATGGTCATGGGGGATTTCAACCTGCCATCCGTGGGGGAGATGTCTGAGGGGGCTCGGGAGTTCATGGCTTCCATGACAGCTATGGACCTGACCCAGTTAATTCATGGCCCTACCCACACAGGGGAAAACATACTGGACCTGGTTTTTGTCTCTGGACAGTGGTTGAGAGATCTTGATATAGGGGACATAGTCATCGAACCCTTGTCATGGTCAGATCACTCTCTCCTTTGTTTTGACTTTCGAACCGTAATACCCCGTCACAGGGAGGCGGAGCCGATAAGATGGTTCCGCCCCAGGCACCTGATGGAACCTGATAGGTTCCAGATGGAGCTTGGGCCATTCCCTGAGGCTCTGGCACACGCCTCGACCAGAGACCTGGTGGCTGCCTGGGATAGGGCGGCCGCCGGAGCTCTGGATCGGGTCGTGCCTTTGCGGCCTCTGACCCAGCGTCGATCTCACTTGGCTCCTTGGTTTATTGAGGAGCTGAGGGAGTTGAAGCGCCGGAAAAGACGCCTAGAGAGTAGTTGGAGGGCCAGTCTTTCTGAATCTGACCGAACACTGGTAAGATCTCATATTAGGACTTACCTAGTGGCGATAAAAGCAGTGAAATGTAGCTATTTTGCTGCTCTTATTGCGTCATCAGATAATCGCCCGGCTGCCCTGTTTAGGGTGACCCGCTCCCTGCTCCATCAGGAAGCGCGGGAGGACCCCTTGAGGGTAGAGCCAAGGATTTTGTTCAATATCTGCATGAAAAAATCACTCAGATTCGGGAAGATTTGGACTCCGACTGGGTGGTCTCGGGGGAAGGGACCGGGGCAGGTCTTGAGAATGTTATCTGGGCTGAGTTTGATCCTGTGACCCCTGAGGATGTGGACAGGATACTGGGTGGACTGAACGCGACCACGTGTTTATTGGACCCATGTCCTTCCTGGTTAGTGCTGGCTTATCGTCCGGTCTCCAACCTTCGCTTTGTGGCAAAGGTTGTTGAGAGCGTGGTTGCGAAACAGTTTCCCCGGCACCTGGATGAAGCGACGTATCTAGATCCATTCCAGTCGGGCTTCAGGCCTGGGTACAGCATGGAAACGGCATTGGTCGCGTTGGTTGATGATCTCTGGAGGGCTCGGGACAGGGGGTGCTCCTCTGTCCTGGTCCTGTTAGACCTCTCAGCGGCTTTTGATACCATCAACCATGGTATCATGCTGCACCGGTTGGTAGAGATGGGGGTGGGAGGCACTGTGTTGCGGTGGTTCTCCTCCTATCTCTCTGGCTGGTCGCAGTCTGTGTTGGCAGGGGGGCAGAGGTCGACCCCGAGGCCCCTTATATGTGGGGTGCCACAAGGATTGGTCCTCTCGCCCCTCCTGTTCAACATTTATGTGAAGCCACTGGGTGAGATCATCCGTGGTTTCGGGGTGAAGTACCATCAGTACGCTGATGACACTCAGCTGTACATCTCCACCCCAGACCACCCCAACGATGCCCTTGAAGTGATGTCCCGGTGCCTGGAGGCTGGGCTTATCTGGATGGGAAGGAACAGGCTCAGGCTCAACCCATCCAAGACCGAGTGGCTGTGGTTTCCGATGTCCCAATATAGTCAGTTGGCACCATCACTGACTATTGGGGGCGAATCACTGGCCCCCATGGAGAGGGTTCGTAACTTGGGCGTCCTCCTGGACTCACGGCTGTCCTTGGAAGGGCATCTGACAGCCGTGGCTAGGAGGATTTTCTATCAGGTTCGCCTGATCCGCCAGTTGCGTCCCTTTTTGGATCGGGACTCCTTGCTCACGGTTACTCACGCCCTTGTCACTTCCCGTCTAGATTACTGTAACGCTCTCTACATGGGGCTCCCCTTGAGGAGCACCCGGAGGCTCCAACTGGCGCAGAGTGCAGCCACGCGGGTGGTGATGGGAGCGACATGGCGTTCCCATGTGACACCTCTCCTGCGCGAGCTGCACTGGCTCCCGGTAGTTACCACCTTTGGTTACCACCTTTAAAGCGCTCCATGGCTTAGGACCTGGGTACTTGCAGGACTGCCTACTACCACCAATAGCCTCCCACTGGCCGGTACGCTCTCATAGAGAGGGCTCCTCCGGGTGCCGTCAGCAAAACAATGTCGACTGGCAGCCCCCAGGGGGAGAGCTTTCTCTGTGGGGGCACCTACTATCTGGAACAAGCTCCCCCCGGAGATACGGAGGATCCCGGATCTGCGCACCTTCCGCCACACTCTTAAGACCTTTCTATTTCACCAGGCGGGCCTGGCCTAACCTCTCTCCATTTTTAGTGCTAAATTTTAATCTGTTTTAAACTATGTGGGGTGTTTTAATTTTGTCTGGGCCAAATTTATTTAATCTGTTTTTAGTTGGGTTTTAAATTTTGTATTCATGTATTTTTATCATTGGCTGTACACCGCCCTGAGTCCTTCGGGAGTAGGGCGGTATATAAATCCAATAAAATCTAAAAAAAATCTAAAAAAAAATAACTTGATGTTTGGACTATTTTGAGCTCTTGAAAAAAGAAGGAATAGAAATTTAATTAATGTATTGATTATGGTTTCCTCAAAGCTTTCAATTTATTAAGTTTGATTAAACTATCTGAGAAAAGACTCTTCAAATTAATCAAATTTGCTTCTTCTTAAATATTCTTAAATATACCAGAGTTCTTCAACCTCAGGAATGTTAAGTTGGATTGGCTTCATCTCCCAGAATTCCCCAGAGGCAGTTGAAATCTACACATCCTGAAATATAGATGAAACTAAACTATAAATCATTTTGCAATAATTTACTAATCATTAAACAATGGCAATCTAATATAAGCACTAATTTAGGTTTTAAAATAGAATTTAGTAGTAAGTGAATGCAACAAAAATGAAATTAAAAGGATCTTCTCAATAAGATCTAAATCCAAACCTTTTCCAAATATATTTCCATTACTATAATATATAGCAGTGGAAGTCCACTAAGATCTACATATGTACTCTGCATACTGTTCGTTTTCAAGCTAAGCAATGTTATGTAAAGCATCAAGAGTGAAAAGAAGTGGCCAGAAGAAATTAAAAATAAGACATAGTGTCTTTGCAACTGATTTAAAATAGTATTTCCTACTAAAGATAAACTTTAGGGGGACTTCCGGTAGCACCATAGGCATTGAAGACGCTACCATTGGAGCGCCAGCTCCGTGATCGTGTATAAGCTGCTAGAACAGCCGAATCAGCTGTCTAGTGGCTTCAAAACTTTCCCCTTGGGAAAAGAGAGGAAGGTGAGCAGCTGGAGAAGGGTAGAGCTCCCCTAGACCCCCAGGAGCAATTCTGGGGCTCAAAGGGATAGAGCTCCCCAGAGCTCCGCATCCAGGATGCTTCTGCAGCAGCAGAACAAAATGCTGTGACCATCCCTGCAAACAATGCTTGAATTTACATCTGAATAAGAAGCAGGCAGAGCAAAGACAGGAGTGATTATAATTGCAAGTACAAACTTTAACTCTGATGCAGTATTACTTCCTTCTGTGAAGATTGAGAGGAACAAAAGGGTAAGGAAGATGGCGCCTGAAAGTTAAAGGGTATGGAGAAAGTGAAAGTTAACAGGAGAGTGCTTGTTAAGTGCTTGTTAATGTCATTAGCTCTGTTCTAATCAATGGACTCAATTTTAAAAGAACAAAGAGCTCAAGATTAAAAAAAATAGCATTGGTTTACTAACAAACTATAAGATTTAACAAATTTGGGGATTAAGTGGACTTTTTGGACTTATTATTTTGACCGCTGGGAAGTGTAATTTGAATATTTGGAAATGGCTTCAAAGCAAACAAAAGTTGGTGCTCCTAAGAGTGTTGGAAGTTCTCCAGCTCAGCCTTCCAAATTGCAGTCTTTCTTACCCCCAGTGGATACACAAACATTGACACTTGAAGCCCTCCAAGGTGCTTTAAAGGCACAAGCCTCTGTTTTGCAAGAAAAAATTTCAACTGCTTTTAAAGATGTGTCTGATGAAATGTCTGAAATTAAGGACTTAGTCCAAACCCACAATCAACAAATAAGAGAGGTTATTGTGGATGCATTTAAGGGCTTGCTTGGTTATGTTACATCGCTGGATGACAGGGTGGAAGAAGTTAATCAGTCTAATGTTACTTTGGAATACAAAGTTGATGAGGCTCAAATTAAGATGGAAAAGACAGAGGCAGAAGTTACAATGACACAATACATAGGGATGGAATTTGCTTTGAGAATAAGAGGCCTGAAAGAAAATAACCAAGAAAATTTGAAAGAGATTTTTGCAGAAGCTTTCGCTCAGTTAATTGGTGAACCAAAGGCAGAATATGATTGGCAGATTGACAAAATTTACCATGTTAACTCTTGGATTGCTAGACAGAGACAACTACCAAGAGATATTGTAATCTACTTTGTTACCAGGAAGACAAGAAATAGAATATTACAAGAGTCTTATAAAAACAAGCTACAGGTGGCAGGACAGGAGGTGGCAGTACTGAAGGAAATTCCCCCTAAAATGTTGAGATCCAGAAAGGACTATGCATTCCTAGTTGATGAACTTAGAAATCATCAGATACAGTACAGATGGGAGGCTCCAGCCAGATTGGTGGTGAACTACTCAAGAGAAAGATATCGTCTTAACTCAGTTTGGAAGGCAAGAGATTTTTACAGCAATGCACTAAAGGCTGGATACTCACCATCTCCAGGAGCCAGAAGAAGGAAAGAAGCAGGGGAGGTTAGCAAGGAACTTATCCAGGCACAAGTCCAAGGAGGTGTTTTGAGTACACAAGAAGATTTAATTCAACTTTGGAATGCTGTTCAAGCTTTGGATTTATTTGAAGAGACAGAAGAAGTTATGGAACAAAGACAAACACAAGCAGCAACTAAACACAAAGAACAAGAATTAAAGAAGCAACAAACTCAGATAATAACCCAAGAAACAATAAATACAAACACAGAAGCTGGGGGGGGGGCAGACCGAAGAAGAAATTCCAGCAAATGGATAAATGGAAAAAATTACAATTGTCTTTGTTGGGAAGGATAGCAGTAGTAAAAATGAATGTTTTGCCTAAGTTTTTATTTCTATTTCAAATGATACCAATACTCAAAAAAGATGCAAATTTGGAAGAATGGCAGAAAGGTATTAACAACTTTGTTTGGGCAGGGAAGAGACCGAGAATAAAACTTAAAATAATGCAAGATATACGTGAAAGGGGAGGTTTGAAAATGTCCAATTTAAAATTATACTGTGAAGTAGTTGTTTTATCAACAGTTAGTGATTGGATTAACTTAATAGAGGACAGAATATTGAATATTGAGGGATATGATTTGGTATATGGGTGGCATGCTTATTTTGTATATGACAAGAAGGTGGATAGGATCTTTAAAAGCCATATATTAAGGAATGCTCTATTACGTGTCTGGAAAAAATATCAATATAAATTAAATGACAAGATACCTATGTGGGTAGTACCCAGACACGCAATAGAGATCATAAGTATAGAACAAAAACAGGATGTAATTACATATAAAGAGCTTCTTGACATACAAAGAGGTGTATTACAGTTAAAGTCTTTGAATGTATTAAGAGAGGAAAGGGTAATTCAAACCTGGTTTCAGTATGGACAGTTACAGGCTAGATGGAAAAAAGACCAGAAAATTGGTATCACACAAAATGAGGAAAATTTGGTAAAACAAATTAGGGATCAGAGTCAAAAAGGATGTATAATATATTAATAGAAATAGATTCGGAAACAGAGTTAGTTAAAGATTGTATGATAAAATGGGCACAAAACTTTGAGGAACCAATAATGATGGAAACATGGGAAAAGATCTGGGTAAGAAATGTAAAATTTACGCAAGCTCAAAATTTGAGAGAGAACTTTTATAAAATGTTTTATAGATGGCATTTAAATCCCAAAAAGCTAGCTGGTATGTATCTGAATCTACAATCCAAATGTTGGAGATGTGATTGTGTTGACGCTACGTATTATCATGTATGGTGGACTTGTAAAAAAGTTAAAGCATTTTGGATAAAAATATGGTGGATTATCCAAAATATCCTTAAAAAGAAGATAAAAGTTTACTCCACAGTTGTTCTTGTTAGGTATAATTACAGATTGTACAGTTATAGAGATTAATTTGATTCTGAATTTAATAATAGCAGCAAGATTGGTGGAGGCGCAGTATTGGAAGAAGGAAGATTTGCCTACTATTCAAGAATGGACGTTAAAAGTAGTAAATTTAGCAGAGATGCCAAAATTTCAGCATATTTGAAGGACCATTCAAATGAGAAATGTATTTTGGAATGGAGAAGATGGATTGACTACATTCAAAACAAATATTGGACTAAGAAATTCCAATTAGCTTATGAATGAACAAAGAAATGTTATAATTTACCTGAATTAGTCTAATAAAAGGGGAGCTAAAGTAGAAGAGGGAGATAGGAGGCTATAGTTAGTTAGCTTATGTTAGCGTATGATTGTCAAATGCTATACCCTGTATTTTTCTCTGGGAAGTTGGGGGGAGGGAGGTTTGGAGGGGGGAAGGTTGGGGGGAGGAGGGAGGGGGTAGGGGAAACACTTGTAACAATTTATTAAAACTTTTCAATAAAAAAGAGATAATCTTTGGGGAAGCAACATTTTTCCTTGCTCATTTATTTGTCCAATTTACTCCTACTGAATTGATAGATTCTTGATAAGTTGCAATTATATTTCAGTAAAACTTAATTGTATAAAGTATATATCCAAAATATCAGAAAGTATAATTAAAACCACAAAACCACCAAAAAAAAACAAAAACCATACATGCATGCATGCATATGAATATACTGAGAAGCTAAATTCTGGTCCTGTATTAGAGAGGAAGCTAGCTGAGTGACTTTGGGGTTATCATTGTCTATCAGATCTGTGAAGAACCCAATGGCAAGCTACTTCAAAAAATATTGCCAAGAAAACTGCAGGGATTTGTCAAAGACACAAAATCATCTATAATAAAGCCCATTGTAAATAATTATGTTTTGAGTAATTTAGATAGAATAGAATAGAATAGAATAGAATAGAATAGAATAGAATAGAATAGAATAGAATAGAATAGAATAGAATAGAATAGCAGAGTTGGAAGGGACCTTGGAGGTCTTCTAATCCAACCCCCTGCCCTGCCCTGCCCTGCCCAGCCCTAACCCTAACCCTACACCACTTCAGACAAATGACTATTCAACATCTTCTTAAAAATTTCCAGTGTTGGAGCATTCACAACTTCTGCAGGCAAGTTGTTCCATTGTCTACAATTAACAACAGTTAATAGAACAACAGTTAATTGTTCTAACTGTTCTACAGGTAAGTTGTTCCACTGATTAATTGCTCTAAATTTCCTATTATAATTTTTTAAAGACAGTAACATTTATTTATTCATTTCATTTCTATTCTATATCATATCATGATGAAATCTCTATGATTCTGTTTCCCACATTATCTCATTTCAATTTCATCCCAAATAACTCCATCATTCTTATTCTTAATGTCATTCATAGTTTTGTGGGATCATTGTTGAGCCTTTTCCACCTATTTCTGAAATTATATTTAAAATTTCCATCAAAATCTCTCTTTGTGGACTCTATATGTTTTAAAAGCAACTGTTCTTCCCTATGACTAACTTTTTTTATTGGAAAAGTTTTACAATACAGTTTTTTTCCCCATTCCCCCCCCCTTTCCCCCCTCCCGTCCACCCCCCCTTCCCTTCCCCTCCCTCCCCTCCCTTCCCTCCCTGGGCTTCCTTTACTAATAAAACATTAATCTTATATATCAATCAATATTAAACAAAAAAAATATAGGTGAAATCCAGATAACATATCATAAATTTTAACATTGAATAAGGTAAAGTTAATCTATCAAATATATGCTAAACATAAATCATATATAAAAACTTAACAGATATTCTTAAGATTTTTCTAAACAGCAGTATAACAAATATATATAAACTTATTTTTAACATTATAATTTTTCTAAGTAGTGATATAGTAAATATATATAACACAATAAGTTTTCTAAATAACAATATAATTTCAAATGTTTAATAAAATAGTTATAATAAAAATAATTATGAATCAAATACTAATTGAAACTTCTTGGTTTGATATTTGTTCTGCACATAGTCTACCCATTTCTTCCACTCCCTAACAAAGGCTTCATGGGTCCTGTCTTTTAAGTATGCAGAAATCTTTGCCATTTCCGCAAAATTAGCCATCTTCGATGTCCATTCCTCTATAGTAGGTACACTATCTTTTTTCCAATATTGTCCAATCAGTAGCCTAGCTGCAGTAATCATATATAAAATCAATCTCATTTCACTCGGTGAACAATCCTTAGCTATACCCAACAAGAACAATTGCGGAGAAAATTGAAGCTTCTTTTTCAAAACATTCTGCATGACCCACCAGAGTTTAATCCAAAATGCTTTCACTTTTCTACAGGTCCACCAAATATGAAAGTATGTAGCATCCAAACAATCAACCTCCAACGTTTAGGCTGAACATTTGGATACATACATAACAATTTCTTTGGATCTAAATGCCATCTATAAAACATTTTATAGAAATTTTCCCGCAGATTCTGTGCTTGAGTAAATTTGACATTCTGGACCCAGATCTTTTCCCATGTTTCCAACATAACTGGTTCTGCAAAATTTTGTGCCCACTTTATCATACAATCTTTAACTAATTCGCTCTCTGAATCTCTTTCTAACAGTAAATTATACACCCTCTTGATATGCATCGTCCCTTTCCATTTCATCTGAGTCACCAAATCTTCTTCATGTAGCATTAAACCAATTTTCTGGTCTTCTCTCCATCTCGATTGAAGTTGAGAATACTGCAACCAAGTTAAATTCCCGCCTTCTTCCAACAGAGTTTTCAAAGGTTTCAAACTCCATCTGCCCCCATCATTAAAAAGTATCTCTTTATATAAAATCCCCTCGAGTGACTTTATGTTCCGGATGATTTGCCCAAGATCCAACCACAAAGGTATTTTGTAATCCAATTTAAACTGGTGCTTCTTCCAAACTCTTATCAAAGCATGTCTCAATATATGACTTTTAAATACGTTGTCTAGCTTGTCTTCATAAAATAAGTATGCATGCCAACCAAAGTCCAAATCATGGCCTTCTATATTCAAAATTTCAGTTTTAGTTGTTCCAAACCAATCACCCACTTGCGTCAACACTGCAGCTTCATAATATAAACGTAAGTTTGGAACTTTAAGGCCACCTCTTTCACGAACATCTTGCATTATTTTAAATTTAACTCTTGTTTTTTTCTCATTCCAAATAAAGTTATTTAGTCCTGATTGCCATTCGGCCAAGATTTTATCACTTTTAAGCACCGGAATCATTTGAAACAAAAACAGAAATCTAGGTAGAACGTTCATCTTAACTGCTGCTATTCTACCAAGTAAAGATAGTTGCAGTTTCTTCCAAATTTCAAGATCTTTTTGAATCTTACACCACAAAACCTCATAATTGTTTTGAAAAAGTTTTATATTAGAAGCTGCAACCTGAACTCCTAGATATTTCACCTTTGTAACTATTTCAAAGCCTGCCAACCTTTCTAGTTCACTCTTTTGTGGTTCCAGCATATTTTTAACTATCATCTTAGTCTTTTTCTGGTTTAGTCTAAAACCTGAGACCAAACCATATTCCTCTATAGTATTTTTCATCTGAATGATTGATTCCAAAGGTCGTGTTAGGGTAACAACCAGATCATCTGCAAATGCTTTTGTTCTATAGTCCTTTTGCCTTATAATTATTCCGTTCAAATTAGTCGAGTCCCGTAAGGAATTCAACAAAACTTCTAAGGTTAAAATAAACAACAGTGGAGATAACAGACAACCTTGTCTAGTTTCTTTTTGTTTATGAAAATTAGTGGTTAAACTTCCATTGATAACTATTTGTGCTGTCTGTTCTTGATAAATTGCTGAAATCGCATGTATAAACTGATCCCCAAAGTCCATTTTAAACAAAGTCTTTTTTAGAAAGTCCCAGTTGACTCGATCAAAGGCCTTTTCTGCATCCAAAAACACCAGTGCTGCAGAGATCTGTTTATTTTTCTCAAGATATTCCAATAAATCTATGAGTTGCCTCACATTGTCCTTCATGTATCTGCCCTCTATAAAACCAGCTTGATCACGGTGAATCACCTCTTGGATAACTGGCATCAATCTGTTGGCTAATACTTTTGCAAAAATTTTATAATCTGTATTCAAGAGAGATATTGGTCTGAAATTTTCTGGTTTTGAAGAACCATCTTCCTTTGGTATCAGTGAAATAAAGGCTGTCTTCCATGAGGGGGGTACTTTACCCCCCTGCTGTATACTACAGAATAAGTCCTTAAGATGTTCAACCAATTCTGATTGTAAAGTTTTATAATATACTGCTGTCAATCCGTCCGTCCCAGGAGCTTTAGCTATTTTCAATTGTTTTATTGCAAATAAGATCTCTTCAGATGTTATAACTTGATTCATTCTTTCCTTTTGTTCTCTTGAAATTTTAGTAACTCTCCTCTTCTCAAGATATTCATCAATAAAGTCATTCTTTATATCATCTTTGTAATTAATATAAGTTGGAATAATAATCTAAAAAGGCTTGTTGTATTAAACTTTGTTGGAAAACTTGTTTACCTTTATATTCAATAGTATCAATTATACGAGAACTTCGTTGTTTTCTCAAAGTGTAGGCCAACCATCTATCAGGCTTATTGGCATTACAAAAAGTATTGTGCTTCGCAAATTGCAAATTAGTTGCCGTTTGATCAGCCATGAGCATTTGAAATTGGTCCTTCAAAAGTTTTATAGTTTCCTGTAATTTCTCATCGGTCGGATTCTTTATATGCAATTGTTCTTTTTCCTTTATTTCTGACTCCAATTCTATTCTTATCTTTTGTTGAGTTGACCTATGCTTAGAATTCATATAAATCAGTACACCTCTCATATATGCCTTGCTTGCATCCCAAACAACTTCAATAGGTGTACCCTTGTTCAAATTCAGTTGAAAAAATTCTTTGACATGTTTTTTAAGGTCAGATATATTCTTCTCATATCTAAACAGGTTCTCGTTCATTCTCCAAGATCTTCTCTCCCTCTTGCCAAATTCCATTTCCATCCATATCGGACTATGATCCGTTAAGGTTCTGGGAAATATCTTAGTCTTAATCATTTTAGTAAGTAAATCAGATGTAACCAGCATAAAATCAATCCTAGAAAAGGATTTATGTCTATCCGAAAAAAATGTAAAGTCCAGTTCCTTCGGGTGTTGAACTCTCCATACATCCTTCAATTCTAATTCTTCTTTCATCACAAAGAACGTCTGTGGTAGTTTATTCCCCCTCTTAGCCAATGTCTTCTTGTCTAAAGTTGTGTCAATCACACCATTCCAATCTCCCATAATCAAAATTGACTTATAATTCCATTGCAATATTTTAGCATGTAATAATTTATAAAAGGTTTCCTGCTGTTGGTTTGGGGCATAAATTCCAATCAAAAGCAACGGGACATTCTGTATATTTATTTCAATTGCAATATATCTTCCATCATCATCCGATTCTATAAGTTTAGCTGGTAATCTTTTAGAAATATACAAAACTAATCCATTCTTTTTTGCAGAACTAGAAGATATAAAATGTGATCCTAATTTAGAGTTTATCAAATATTTTTGATCCTGAGTTCTAATATGAGTTTCTTGCAAACAAACAACATCGTTTTTATACTGCTTCAAATAATAAAATATTTTCCTTCTTTTCTGTGGAGAGTTCAATCCATTCACATTCCATGATAGAAATCGAACTGTCATCTGAGGATTTAACTTTGACATCCTCAAAACAAAAAACAAAAATCTTTTATGAATTACTGAATTTATATGAACCAAAATAAATGGGCCACTCTAATTTAGATGATTCCATAATATATTTATCCAAGGAATGTGTCTAGATAAAGTCATAGAATGGCACTGAAACTCCAGAAAAAAAATTAGAAGGTTTTTATTAGTATTTGAAATCCAAAATATTAACATGCCACCTATATTATCAAGATGAAAACAATGTAGTGACAATTAGGATATTTATATACATGCACTTCAACCACTGTGCCACCAGGGTTCCAGAGAACCACATCTGCAACCCTTTTGTTAAGCAGTTGGTTAAATTGCTTAATGCCCTTACTTTTATACCCCACCCCACATCAAGGCAAAAAGGTATTTTTCCCATTAGCAGGTAACAAACATCCTATGCAAGAAGAAATGAAGCCAGGAAATCTGCCAATGGCTTATGCCACTCTAATACAATGAATATAGCACTAGTTGCTGGTCTTGCTACTATTATGGGCTAGGACTTGGCAATTAAGGCAACAAATGTTATATTTTTTTCTCAATGAACAGTGGGCAGAACTTTTTGCCTTAGGCTGTACTCCTGTAATAAAATTTAAAAGGTGTTTTTTTCCTGAATTGACATGGGATTGCTCCATTAACCCCATTGATATCTCTTAGCAATTCTTGTAATTTACAAGGTAGCACACTTTAATATTTTAATAATGCTATAGGCTGAGGAATATGGAATGATCAGAGACAATTATTTTCTTCTTAATTCCTGATTTTATCATGTTTTGAAACCATTGCTGAAACAGCTATGAATTTGTCATTAAGATTTTTTTATGCAACCTCATGAAAAACAGCTAGTGCGGATCAGAATAAAATGTATCGCCACACATGAATATTTCAGATAATGCTAAGACTTTCAGCTGATTTTCTAAGATAAATAGCTGCAGTGTATTATTGTACAATGGTGTTTTGTTTACATTAATATATTATATTCCTGCCTCACAACATTTATGAACATTAAAAGGCCCAAACCATTTTTAATCTATTTTGATTATAGAAGTACTAGAACAAAATATTGGATGAATATTTGGGATCATAAGGTAGCAACATATCATCTTGTAGTTAATTTATTCACAAATGCTTATTTTTGATTTAAGTGAGAAATCAAAGTGAGAAATATTTCAACTAAAATTGAGCTGATTTATGCTGTGCAGCTATAGTATTAGAAAGAAATATTGAAACATTTCAATATTTAAATATTGAAAAATCATATGTCAAGTTAATTAACATTGATATGAAAATTAATGTAGTACTTTTTTAAAACAATACTTAGCTCAAGTGGATTTAACTATTTAGGAATAATTATTGCAAAAGATAGGCAATAAAAATCCAATCATGCACCTGAATTATGCAAAATCAAGACTGAATTTAAAACATGGTATTCATATATTATTATTTGGAAGGATAGTAATGTTTACAATTACTTATAAAATGATAGTTAAATATTTTTTCTATTTTAAAAATCTAGTATGCTCACTAATTGGCTTAACAGGATAAAGCAATGAGATCGATCATTTTTCAAAATTAAAATGTCCAATAAGACAAGTTTGCATTATAAACAAAAGCAAAAGGGAAGTCTAAAATAGTAAAGATGAAAGAATATTCTAATGAATCTCAAACAAGAGAATTCATTCATACATTTAGAAGCATCAAGTAAAGAGGCATTTTGCCAACTTACAAAAGCAATTGTTAACCTTTATAACGGTTCTTAGTTATAACTGTCTTATTGTAACTGTAATAAGATATAATCACCTAGAGATCTTTAACTGGACTTCTCTAATATCATTTCTTCACCATCCAGTTTTTGTGTATGAACTAGTTCGAGGAATAAGAATATAGAAGACTTATGAAAAGAGTAATTAAGCATGCCTGAAACTTGTTTTAAATAAAACAAGTAATATGCTTTCTTTCTTTTGATTTTTCCTATGATATTTTATAGAAGTGAAATTGGACTTTGAAGAAACAGGAGGGAACAAATATTGACCATTAAACTTTGGTGTTGGAGAAAACTCTTGAGAATACAATGGTTTATAGCCAAGAAAATAAAAAATGGATCATAGAACAAATCAACCAAAATTTTGACTCATGTCACAATGTTCAGGTTCAGTTACCGTATTTTCCGGCGTATAAGACGACTGGGCGTATAAGACGACCCCTGACTTTTCCTGTAAAAATATAGGGTTTGGGCTATACTTGCTGTATAAGACGACCCCTCTTCCAACGCACACCAAATAAAAATTAAAAAACATCAACTGGCTCACCCACAATGTAAAAGCAGCTGTGCTAGACCCAAAATGGCCCCTGCAACAAGCAGGAACCTCACACAGCCACAAAAAGCCCCAAAAAACAACTTTTACACTTTACACACACAAAATTCCACATATAGCTTTGTGAGATTTTGTGCGTTTGTGTAGTTAGAGTGAAACTCTACAGAAACACACTAAATCTCAGAAAGCTGCACAAATTTTATTATTTTATTTTATTTTATTATTTTATTTTATTTTATTTTATTTTATTTTATTTTATTTTATTTTATTTTATTTTATTTTATTTTATTTTATTTTATTTTATTTTATTTTATTATTTTATTTTTATTTTTATTTTTATTTTTATTTTTATTTATTTTTATTTTTATTTTTATTTTTATTTTTATTTTTATTTTTATTTTTATTTTTATTTTTATTTTTATTTTTATTTTTATTTTTATTTTTATATGAAAGTTAAATTTAAAACTTCCTAGCCTAAAACTTAGACCTAGCCTTTAAATGGCTAGGTCTAAAAAAGAACAACTAAAAAAACCCCCAATTAACTATTTTTTTTAAAGCTCCCAAAGGGGGAAAAAAACTTACCCAATAGAACAGGGGTCTCCAACCTTGGCAACTTTAAGACTTGTAGACTTCAACTCCCTGCCTGATTGCAGGCAGGGAGATTTAGTTGCTTACTGATGCAATGGATTGCAGGCAAGGCAAGGCAAGCGTTGCGGCTAGCAACTAAGGTAAGCAAGCTGGAGGGGGGGGGGGATTTTTGCTACGTATCAATTAGCAGGCAAAAATTAGCAGCTGGGGTGGCCAGCATTGTATAAAAGGAAAGTTTTTCCCTTTTAAACGGGGCTTGGCCATCCAAGCTCTGGCGATCAGGCAACTCAGCTGGGATGGCCAGCCTTGTGTAAAAGGAAAGTTTTTCCCTTTTACATGGGGCTTGCGTGTAACTCAGCTGATTAGCGGCCTCAGCAGGCAATTCAGCTTGGCTCCTTAGAGCCATTTAAGGCTCCTCAAAGCCTTTCGGACTGGTCTGCCTGGTTACAGGAGACTGACACCCGGCGTATAAGACGACCCCCGACTTTTGAGAAGATTTTTGTGTGTTAGAAAGTCGTCTTAAACGCCGGAAAATACGGTATCATATTTTGGGCACCTGGGAGACCCAGATCCATTGAGAAGTCCATAAAACTCGGAAACCTGAAAAGAAAGAGAAGAGGATGATCAGCAGCAAAGAGAGCACACTCAATTACAATGGCAATGCATGCATCCCGAGAAGAACTGAAGGGCCAGATTGGGGAGAGATCATGGTAAAATGTGCTCTTCCTTTTCATGTTTGCATTTCAGTATTGTGGAAGTATGTGTAGAGATGAGATTTGTTGCAAAGTTGCAACACTTGTTTTATTACTTCCCCCTGTTGTTCCCATCTCTTCTGGATACCTATAGCTACAAAAGTGTTTTTTTTTTTTTAAAGAAAATCTTTAAAAGCTTTGGAGCAAACTGATGAATCTCTATGAAAAACTTTTAAATTTATTTTAGTGGATATAAGAAATGACAAATAAAAAAGGCACTGGTGGAATTGTACTCCATTAAAATGATATTCATAATTTTCTTTCTAATTTTAATGGCAATGTTACTGTATAAGCAAATTAACTCATATTTTCATCCTTGGTGAATGTCACGTAAGCCAAAGTTTTAGCCTAAAGTTGATTACAAACTTGATTATATCATACAGGTTTTAAAGCAAATCCTATAATAGGATTATTGTCTACATTTCATACAAAATATTGAAAACTTGCACAATTCAGTTCTTCAGTTCAATTTTTATTGTTAGCAGTCAGGTTTGTTACAAAAAAATGGAAAACAAAAGCACTCTGGTCATTGACTCAACTATTTTCTAAACTGAAAGAAATTGAATTGCAGAAAAATCAACTCAGCAACAAAATCATTTGGAAAGTGGATATCTTTTTTATTAGTTACATTAATAAACTAGATTGCATCCATTGGCCTGGATGTCCTTTTGGATTAATATATTAAATGTTGACTATTAATCTCATATATTCTCTTCAATGATATAAATATTAACAATCATATACTACTTAGGTAGCAACATTAACTTGGTTTCTATTTGATTGTTTTTATTTCTGGCTTATTTTAAGAAATTTGATTTCTTTTAAAGGTTATGTCTGAATATTGTGATTGTTTAATAAAACTAAAACTAAGTTACCATGTTTGTTCACGCAGACGTTAGCTTTGCAGTTTCTTTCCAGAAAAAAAGGTATTGGTAATATTTTGTCAGTATCTTTCATGACCATTAAAATAGACTAAGAGCAGAGGACATGATGAGAAAGGATACTTTTGAGGATTTTCCCTCCAACTTTATTTCCAGTTAGTTGGAGGCATGTTAAAAGTATACTCACAAATCTATAGTGCTTCTTCTCTGTTCCTTACCAACATACATATATTTACCACATCAACACATTTTTCTGCCTCCTTCTCCTCCACTCATACATGCATATGGAATTTTTGACCTTTCCATTAGCTCATCATGGATGCTTCCCCTGTTCTAATAATAGACAGTTAAAAATTGCTCCAAGAGAATGAAGAAAGACTCAGAAGTAACTCAGACCTCAACCATTTGTCTTGTTTCACCCACTTCCTTTTTTTTTTTGGTCACCTATTCATTATACTACCATAAGGCCTTTTGGACACCAGCCAAGTCAGTCCTGTGGAAGTGTGTTATTTTGCTGTCTCATTTTCTCATCCCCTGATCTCTAGAGAGGCAGATTGTTCTATTTGGATTGTAAAAATTCCAACAACCCCTAGAAACAGACAATTCTAAACTCTTTGTTATCCAAATATTTGCAACTTTGATATGACATCTATAAAAATATAAATCTACCCAAAGGTGATGAGGGATTAATGTTAAACTTTAATAAAACTATGCTGTTTACAGCAATTCTATATGACTGGCCATCCTACTAAAATCTATTTTGTTTTGGAGAAAGCAAGTAATATTAATAATACTTTAGCTGGAGAGATCTCTTCACAACATAATTGCTAATAAGTAAGCACTGAAATTACTAGTTTATTTTTTTGAGGGAATTTATTCTATAGAATAACACTGTCATCTTATAGTTTTGTAATATAATGTGTGGGTAACCTTGGGGAAAGAGGGGAAGAGGTGCTACCTAAGAAATAGATAAGAAGGGCAGGAGATCCAGTGGTTAAAAACAAATAAGAAAAACGAACTTGGGAACCACCCAAAAACAAATAATGGTGAGAAGTTTGTATTTTCAGACTTGCATGATTGGTGTCAGCCGTCCCAGGTAAACCAGAGAACACAATGAGATGAACGAATTCTACCTTATTGTAAGGCTACATTAACAGAATTCTCCCTCTCTTATCTGTTTTCTAGGCAGTATCTCTTCCCCTCCACATCCACATATTGTTTCCCAGGCTTCCCCACTCACATATGGGAAGATGTCAGAGAACATTGTAAAGGAGGATCACATGACTTCAAGCAGCACAGTGGTGACACTGAAAAGTAGCAATGTAGTGGCTCTGAAATGGCAAAAACTATTCAAAATTGTACTCTCATAGGAATAATTAGATTTTGTAAGTTATCCTATTTGAGATATCTTGGTTGGACAGGTTTTGCCCTCTGGTGTCCCATTTTCCCAGTTAAAGGTTACAGACACAAGGTAACAACACAAGACACAACAAACATACAGAGAGAAAGTCAATGGGGAACCTTGTAGGAAGGTTCATAAGTTGCTCAGGCAAATCTCCTGCACCCGCACAATCTTCAGAAGTTCCTCTGCATTAATGAATATACTGAAATTATGATGCAAAGGTCACAGGTTGCATAGTACACACTATACATACTATACAGACAACTGAAGAATCGCCCACAAACTGTTGAGGTTCTTCCCCTTTCTTCTGGAGGGGAGGAAACTCCAGCTTCAGGATCCTCTCCAGGCCTCACCAGTGAGAGCAATGGGGAAGAGAATCCTATGGTAAGTGAAGCCATCCATCCCTTCTCCATTAAGTCCCAGATAGCAGTGCCAAGAACTGGACTCCAAGGGGTCATAGAGGCCATCATAGACAATAGCTGTGCTAGGTGTCTAATCAGCCTCCCAGTTGTCCAACAGCTAGGGATAAGCATGAAACCCCTGGTGCACCCCATATGCTTTGAGCAGGTCGATGGGACACTAATAGGTGCAGCCCCACCCACTTTAGTCATGAAGCTTGTTAGACTGGAAATGGGATACCACCAGGAGTTAATACATTTTGTAGTAGCCCCAAAAATGACTGAATCAATCATACTAGGTCTTGCTTGGGGCCCAACCATCACATGGGAAGATGGCTACCAAAAGCTAAAAATAGGCATTGGCCCAGTGCCGCCAATTCCTCTGAATAAATGCCAATCGACACCAACCCCCAGCAGCCTAGTCAGCAGGAAAATGCGGCATCTGCCACAGATGGGCTCCTTGGTTGTCCCCAGGTGCCCAAGGAATATTGGGATTTGTCAGGCACCTTTAGTGAGCACAACTGCAACTTCCTTCCCCCTCACTGCCCGACTGACTGTGCAATTAAATTTGTACTGGGAGCCAAGTTGCCAAAACCCAAGATGTATTCTATGATCCCTAAGGAAATGACTGAATTAAGAAAATACATTGACATCAATTTAGCTTGAGGTTTCATTCAATCCACCAAATCCAAAGTGGCGGCCCTGGTTCTGTTCAAAGAGAAAAAAGATGGTGGGGGGGATGGGGCTTTGCATGGATTTTTGCAGAATTAATACTGTGTGTATGGAGAACACTTCCCCTTTCCCTTAATGAAAGCTATGCAAAGCCATTTAGCAAAGGGAAAGGTGTTCACCAAGCTGGACCTAAGAGAAGCCTATTGTTCTGCCCCAGCTACGGACCCCAAAGAATGCAGCACACACAAAGTCCATATAAACCTTAATTTACTAATTAAAGACTACTAATGAGCTTTCTTAGTAGTTGTTCGAACACAAGTACAATAAATCAGTCTTTTCTGAACAAGGACTGTTAATTTAACTTCATTAACAGCTGACAAGAATTCAAAGAATAATAACTCAGTTCTGAGGCACAGTATTTCAGATAACCATAATCTTACTGTGGTTGGCAGAATGCCCAGAAGCAATTTGCACGAAAACTGAAAAGAGAAACAAAAGCCAAATCAAACGTTTTCTGTAATCAAGACATGAAGGAATTTGAACGAAGTTGTTTCCTGCAAATTGCATCAGTCATTGTCCTTCCTTAAATAGGCTAGGGAGTGGCCAATTAGCCTCAAGCCTTACTCTCAAGGAGACCTCCTCCTGAGGAGCCACTCCTCCCTTTTTCCAGCTCTGCACACTCATGCATCGAGAAGAGGCTCCTCCTCTTCTTCCTCTTCACTTATGGGAGCTTCTGGAGGTTCTGAAGGCCCTGGCTGAATCCCCGACTCTGGTGCCACATCTTCTCCAGCCTCCTCATTGTCTGATTCAAGTGCCAATTGCACGGGCTTCTGGTGCAGCACCACACCAGCCTCCTCACTGTCAGAATCAGCTACTAACTGCATAGGCTGCTGACGGGCCACAACACCTATTATCAGATACGAATCAAGGAAGGGGGTGAATGGAAGATTACCTTTAACTGCCTGCTGGGCAGCTTCCAGTTTAAGATCATGCTGTTCGGGCTCCAGGAGGCTCCCACTGCTGCAGCTAATCAATGAAGTGCTGCATGAACATCTGTAGAAGGGGGTCCTAGTTTATCTGGATGACATTCTTATATTTAGCGAGACTGGAAGAACACATTAAATTAGTGTGGCAGGTACTGAAAAAACTCCTAGCTATGAAGCTCTATGTGAAGCTTTCCAAATGCAAGTTCCCTAGATTACCTGGGTTACCATGTGAAATAAGGAGATCAAGATGGACCCAGGAAAAGTGAAAGTGGTGCTAGACTGGCAGCTCCCACACACCCACAAGCAACTCCAAAGCTTCCTGGGGTTTGCAAACTTCTACAGGCAATTCATTCCAGCTTTTGCAGAAGTAGTCCTACCTCTGATGGAACCCTTAAAAACAAAACCCCATACAAAACCACGTCCAGCCCAACCACTGGTCTGGTCACTAGATTGCCAAAAAGCATTTGAAAAGTTAAAAAGACTCTTTTCCAAGGAGCCAATCCTTCAGCACCCTGACCCTGAATGGCAGTTCATCATCCAAGCCAACGCCAGTGACGTAGCTGTGGCAGTAGTGCTTTTGCTAAAGAACCCACAGGGTCAGCTCTTGCCCTGCACTTATGTGTCAAAAAAACTCACCGACACCAAAAGATGATGGGCAATATGGGAAAAGGAGTCTTATGGGCTCTCTTTTCCTGGAGGCACTTCTTAGAGGGGAGTAGAAGGCCTTTCAAAGTCTGGGCTGATCACAAAATCCTCATAGCCCTAAAGATCCCCTAAAAGCTTCCCCCCAAACAAGTCTGCTGGGCAGTATTTTAAATGGTTCAACTTTGAACCAAAGTACATCCCAGGGGGAAAGAACTTGTTAGCAGATGTGTTATCCAGAAAGCCACAATTCAATAGTCGAAGAGAGGAAGTCATCCCTGTGATCCTGAGAGAGGAGCTAGCTTGGAAAGAGGCCAAATGATATGTCCCCACCAGCATGAGGCTGCAAGTCTTGCAGCACAGCCATGACTCCTGTCTGGCCAGTCACTTCGGCTTCCTAAAAACCGTCCACTTAGCCTAGAGGCAATTCTGGTGGCCCAAAATGAAAGTCAATATAGAGGACTATGTAAAAAGTTGTACCACCTGTGTCACTATGAAGATGAGGCCAGGAAAATCTTTTTGGCTGCTCCAAAAAGTGGCTGAACTCAGCCAGCCCTGTGAGCAGATCGCTATGGATTTTATAGTCGGGCTTCCAGAGAGCAGAGATCTGAACTGTGATTGACTTATTCTCTTAGCAAGCCCACTTTACTGCCTGCTCAGGGCTATCTTCGGCCAGGAAACTGGCTAAAATGTTCATCAAGCAGATCTACCGAGTGCATGGAGTGCCCCATTGGGTAATCTCAATTCACGTTCAATTCACCACTAAATTCTGGAGAGAATTCCTGAAATCCATTGTATCAACTCAAGGACTTAGCTTGGCTTTTCATCCAAGCACGAACAGGGCTGTAGAACATACAAACTCCATGATAAAGCAGTACATAAGATGCTATGTGGATTACCAACAAGAGCAGATCTTCTGCCTTTCGCAGAAGTGGCTTACAACAACACAGTGCATAGCAGCACCAGACTACCCTTTCAAATTACTAGTGGAATGGAATTTGTTCCCATAGCCGAGTTGCCAAGAGAGCCCCCCTCCTCTATGACTTTAGCCAAGTGGATAGAGTCGCTCAGGCGGGGTTGGGAATACACTAAAAATGCACTAATGGAGTCAGTAGAAGTGTACAAAAAACAAGCAGATAAACGCCAATCCTTTCATCCCCCCTTTTGTGTGGGAGATCGCGTTTAACTGTCAACCAAGTACATTAAATTGAAATTACCCAGTAAAGCTAGGACCTAAGTTCTTAGGACCATTTTCAATAATGAAAATAATTAACCCAGTAATGGGGTGGGGTGGGGCATCCTCTCAGTCCTGGAAGCTATCTTTAACTTTGGATCTTCAGGGCTGCCACATTTGGTGGATGGGCATGCTGTGAAAATGGGAGGGGGGTGGATGGAGACTGGGTGAGATATATAGCCGTAACAGCATTCTTTTCCCTGGACTCAAGGAAGTTCAGCCTGCACCTGGAGAGGCATGACTGGGAAACAACTCCAGTCATGATGAGGACCCAATTGGACCATGTGATAGACGTATGGTGCAGGGGAAGGAACTTTGACTTTACGTTGGGTAGGGAAAACCTGGGAGCCTTTCAGATTCAGATGTGCCAATATGGCATCTCTAAATGCAACTTTGAGGAAAATGTTAGTTGGAACCCTGACAAGAACTATATTTCCTTGGTTACATATACTATATTATCAGGATTGACTCAGACTATCATTGCAAGTTCAGCTCAAATTGATAGGAAAAAAACAACTACAATTTTCATTAGCTTTGTTTTGCATTCATAGGTGAAGAAAACTGGCATTTTTAGATATCTACCAAGCTATAATGGTAGATGTACTTACTTCAGTGCTACTCTGTTTTCTTAGCTTTTGAACAAGCTTTCTATGTCAGCTTTTATCTTGTAACCATATTTATTTTGTTGGGCTTTTTGCTAGTATTGAATTTGTTCAGAAGAATCTCTTACTAATTTAAAGATGTTTTTTCCTAGATAAATTGTTATGGGATTACAACCTATCCTGAGTATATCCAAAGGATATTTCAACAGTTATTATTTATATCTTAGTTGAAATGTGGACAGAATAGCTGAACAAATTGATAGTCTAATGATTGCTCTTGAACACTCCAAACCATTTTAGAAATATTAATAATATAATTTTATCTATGATATCATCATCATCATCGTTATCATCATCATTGTCATCATCATCATCAGTCATCATCATCATTTCCTCTTGAAAGACCTTATGACAATACATAGAGCAATAGAAGCATAGCATAATGCTATAAGCCTAAGAAATCAAATAAAACAATCCGTACTGCCACACAAGGAGAAAATATGACTAGCTTTCCTTCCATTTTTTCAGTGTGGCTGAAGTGAATTAAGAGTTTAATTGATTCAATGTATTTTTAAAAATAGAATATATATATTTCTGCTGTTTCTCCAAATGTATTGCAATAATGGTAGGAAAGTTTAATAGATTATGCAGTCCTTGAGCTATCTCAGCTTGTACAAGATCACCAGATTTTCAGCCACCCATATATATTGTGAATTCATCCAGAATTGAACACAGGAAAGGCTGAGCTATTTTTCCATAGAGAAAAACTTCAATATCTGCATTGGAAGTTGAGTCTGACATATTGCCATAGCATTGCTTATAAAACAGTTGATATTTTTATTACAAAATTAATTATTTACTGCAGGAGTGTCAAATGTGCATTGTCATGCAGCATCATGTCCCCCTTTGCTAAAGTGGGCATGGGTGTGGCCAGTGTGTGATGCATCTGGCCCGTGGACCATGAGTTTGACAGCCCTGATTTACTGTAAGTATATTCATTAAACTGTACTTAAAGCACAACAGCAAACATCTGGACTAGGGCAAGCTGTTTTCCTTGATCTAATTTCATATAGTTCTAACCTAATTTCAACTTGCAAATGATCAACACAAATGTCTACCAAGCCTGTGCCTGCCTACTGGGCAGAGATGAACAGGAAGAGTGAAAGAAAATAGTTTCTGTTTCTGTCAAAAAATTCAGAGCAAATTTAAAGAAACAAACATAAATCTGAGGGGTGTGTGTGTGTATGTGTATGTGAGACCATTCCTAAGAACCAAAGTGTATATACATGTGATTTTTGAAGCAAGAGAAAATGTGTTTTATATGAATGCCATGAAGATGGGGAAATCAATTAATTACAGACAATTACCGTATTTTCCGGCGTATAAGACGACTGGGCGTATAAGATGACCCTCCTCAGAGCCATTTAAGGCTCATCAGAGCCTTATGGGCTGGTCTGCCTGGTTACAGGAGAATGAGACCCGGCGTATAAGATGACCCCTGACTTTTGAGAAGATTTTTGTGTGTTAGAAAGTAGTCTTATACGCAGGAAAATACAGTAATTTTAAAGTTATTTAATTATTATTTATTGCATTATGATTTCTGGTCAATATATTCATGTTCTTTCATACATGATAGTTGTATATGGTTTAGTTTATACAGAAATTTACTGCTCTGATTCTCTAAGTCAAGCTTATATTGTCAGCTTGAGCTGGAAACTCTAAGTTGACTTTGGGGAAATCTGGGCATTCAATGGATTTTTGAATATTTATAATTCTTTTCCTGTCTAATATTTCTTGATTGAAGGGATTACTTTAAATGCAAAATTGTCTTCCTTTGGAGTGGATACAATATTAGGTTATTGCTGCAAACTTCTCTCTGACACTCATACTAATCCTTGCTTTATTCCCAAGTAGGTGAACATATCAACCAAAGAAAGCACTGGGTTATAACCAGCCATTAGAAGTTATGAAGTCTATCTGAGTATTTTTGGAGCTGAAGAAAAGCACCTTGCTTTGCATTATCACATTTTTTATTTGTTTTTAAAAATGAAATCATTTTTAAGATTTGCAAAAGTAACCAATTGTCCAGTTGGTGAATCCAGAAAAAGGAACTCCTGGGACATTACCAAGCATATAAAACTTTACTGAATAAACCACATTGGCACAGAAGAAATGAAACCAGCTCTGGGTTTCCTGCACAAAAGCAAGCATAGTTAATTCCCCCTTTTCACTACAGGCCACCCACAGTCCAAAAGGTCCACCAATAACTCCTGTTCATTTTGTTATGGGAAACAGCCAGCCATGCCAAGACATCTGCTTGGTGTGTCCTTGAGATGCCAACTATGTCCCATGGTGCCAACAGATCAGTGGTGGGTTTCTACCAGTTTGCCCTGGTTCCCGTGAACTGGTAGCAGTGGGAGGCTCTGCCCACCCACCCGGAAGTCATCACAGATGGTCTGCTCATGCACAGAAGGTTCTGCACATGTGAAGAAGTGCTGTGCGCACATGGTCACATGTGGCAAACTGGTAAATAAAGGTAAGTGGAACCCACCACTGCGACAGATGCTTGAATACCTCCTTGCAGCCCAAATTGTCCAAGTAATAAGTCCCATCCAACAAGAACTGGGAGGCAGGAAACTTCCTCAAAGGACATTTTATTAGGACATATCAAATTGGCAACTTCCCGTTGGAAAAACGGCTCTAAACTGGTGACGGTTTTCCTCCTTAATTAAAAGTAAAACTTCATCATTTCCCCTCCCAGATTCTCAGTCACATTATCCAATCAGCATGTAGTCCAGTTGTAGGATAACTTCAGCCTCCACCATACAGACACCTGCATGAATGTCCTTTTTTTTTTTTGCAAAAAGTTTTTTATTTTTTCCCAAACATACAAATTACATCCTTTCAGAACAGAGTTTTGATCCAGTCATCACTTTGTTCAATTTTTATTCTATTTTGCCATAGCACTTATTTCTTAATTTTTTTTGAAAAAGTTTTTTATTTTTATAATTAAACATACAAACCTACAAACAAGTAAACATATAAACAATACATAGTCAATCAACAAAATATAGCATCCAGTACATCTTTTATATCCTCTTCTTAACCTCAGTTATTTATCATGTCTTAATATCATCATTTCATTTATTATAACATTTTTCCCAAATTCCTTATTTCTCTACTAATCCATCTACCTATCTTTTATTTTATTAAAAATCATAAAACACATTTCCTCCCACACTACCCACAACCCTCCCTCCCAACCCCCCCTTATAATAAATTCCCAAAAAAATCCCACACATTCTTTAACTCCCCTAATTAACATTCCTCAACATTTCATTTATAAGTTTTCTCATAGCATTAACTTAAAAAAAATTCTTTAAAACATGTCTTTGAGACAGTATTATTAACCATTGAGCTGAATAACCTCAGACATAAACATTTTGTCACATATAGCCTTTAAAACTTCTAATATCTCACCTTAAGCATATAAAATTTCTTAATACTAAGAACCCATCCATTTATTTTCAAGCTAGCCACTTTAGAACTGCAGTAAGTTTTAAAAAGCTATCCAGTTTTAATTAAACCTTATCCCTCAATACATATAAACCTTTTAGAAATTCTATTGTGTCACCTTAAACATTTAAAATTTCTTAATAAACCTTTAACCTCAGTAAAATATCAATCAAATATAATCCTAGAAAATCTATATAAATCCCAAAGCTTTCAATAACGTATCACTTGAGTTTTAGTTAACCATTTTAATAACTCAATAACTCTTAAGAAACTGTCCTTTTTTAGTTAAACGTTTATGTCAAACATCCAAAATCTACCAAGTAAAACCTTCAAAGAGTTCATCGCACATTCTTCCTTTCTTTCTGTATTTCTTCCAGTCTTTCTTTTTAGATGACACTTTCTTCTTAAGCATGGCTCGTCCCCCTGCTTTTATTTTCGAAAATTTTTGAAGCATTATTTGTCCCCCTGATTTTATTTTCAAGAAATTTTATTTATTTATTTATTTATTTATTTATTTATTTATTTATTTATTTATTTATTTATTTATTTATTTATTTATTTATGTGATTTATATGCCGCCATTCTTCCCGAGGACTCAGGGCGGCTTACAAAAACAATCACAATACAAATCACAATAAACACATTAAAATGCGTTAAAATCCATAAAATCATTCTAAAAACTATATAACCCCACGATCGTAATATTCTTTAAACAGCCATGTCTTTAATCCCTGGTGAAAGGAGAGGAGGTCGGAGGCCGTCCTGAGGTCGGTGGGAAGACTATTCCAGAGGGTCGGAGCTCCGATAGAGAAAGCCCTCCCCCTGGGGGCCGCCAGCCAACATTGCTTGGCTGACGGCACCCAGAGAAGGCCCACGCTATGGGAGCGCACTGGACGGTGGGAGGAAGGCAGGAGGTGGTCCTGTAAGTACCCCGGGCCTAAGCCATGTAGGGCTTTATAGGTTAAAACCAGCACCTTGAAACGAACCCGGAGAACAACCGGTAGCCAGTGCAGCCCATGCAGGAGAGGTGTAACACGGGAGTAACGAGAAGCCCCCGTAACTACCCGCGCGGCCGCATTCTGGACTAACTGGAGTCTCTGGATATGTCCCAAGGGCAGCCCCATGTAGAGGGCATAACAGTAATCCAACCGAAAAGTAACCAGGGCATGGGTGACCGTGGTGAGGGCATCTTGGTCCAAAAAAGGGCGCAACTGGCGTACAAGACGTACTTGCGCGAGGGCCCCCCTGGTTACAGCTGTCAGATGGTCATTCAACGATTGCCAAGAGTCTAGGAGGACACCCAGATTGCGAACCCTATCAGATGGGGTGATAGTCTCCCCACCGATCACTAGAGATGGTATCTTAGGATCCCGAGATGCCGGCACCCATAGCCACTCCATCTTGGAGGGGTTCAGTCTGGGCCTGTTCTTACCCATCCAAACCTGCACTGCCTCCAAGCAGTGGGACATCACGGAAAGGGCATCCCCAGGGTGGCCCGGGGTAGAGATGTAAAGCTGGGTATCATCTGCATATTGGTGATACCTTACCCCGAAGCCACGAATGATCTCACCCAGCGGCTTCATATAGATGTTAAAGAGCAAGGGGGAGGGAACTGATCCCTGAGGCACCCCACAAGTGAGAGGCCTCTGGGAAGATCCCTGACCCCCCGCCAATATATACTGCGAGCAGCCTGAGAGGTAGGAGTTGAAATTTGAAGTTGAAATTGCAACTGGTGTCTCTTGAGAGTCCATTCCCCTTTCAAAGTTATTCCCTTCACTTTAAAACCTCCATCTCTACTTTTTCTGCTTGTAAAATCAGTCACTTCATTCTCTAGGAATTGACTCTGTCCATAAAAACAAAAATTTTCATAGTATTTTGCAGTCTGCAATAATGAGTCTTTTTGAGTCTCCACCAAAACTTCTGTTTCCAAAATGCTAGACTCCATTTTTTCTCTGACTGCCTCTTCTTTGTTCTCTATAATCACGTTAGGCTGTATGATTTCTTCCTCTTTCCCAGCCAGCAAATTCTTAAAATATTCCAACTTCCACTCTTGGATAGTGTTTTTAACTATGTCCACAATGTCCAAAATAAAGAGATCAAAAGTTTCTTGTGAATCCTTTAAAGTCCCCATTTGTATGTTTGCTGACTCACCCCTTCTTTCCTTAATGGCAGCCATATTTCAATTTTTATTTTATATATATTCAACTGTCAGATCAGAATCCAATTGTTTTCCACTATCTTGAGGAATATATGTTAGTTAAAATCCCCATCATAGTTTTTCCTGTCTTCTTCCACTTCTCCTTTAAATCTTCTTATTATTATATAGTCCAATACCTTAAACAATGTAGCAGGGGCTAACAAGCACTTTCACTGGTAAGTTTTGTTTCCTTAGCGCCATCTTCCCCTTCCCTTTTCATATGGAGTTAAAGCTTTACTTGCATACTTGCAAATCCCGCTGTCCTGATTTCGCTCTGTCAGCATCCAGAATCCAAATTTCTTGCAGTCTTTGAGAAAAATTCTTCGAATCTTTATTCCTATGCTGCTGGTGTGGTCGCGACGCACCGTTCCGCCAAGCCAGGCAGGCACATCCCTAATCCGGAGCACTGAGAAGTTTCCAGGGAACTCTCACCCTTCAGCCTCCAGGCTTAAAAAAAAAGAAAGCCTGGGGGTCTTGGGGAGCTCTACCCAAGCCCCTCTGCTCTTCTCTTCCCCCTTTTCCCAGAAGGAGAATTTTTAGCTGCTAGACAGCTGATTTGTGCTGTTCTAGCAGCTTTACAGATTTTGGGGCTGGAGCTCCAAAAAGGAGCTCCGTTGGCATCACTTATTTTTTAATTTTAAATCACATATTCAATTAATACCATCTTTAAAAAAATAACACAAAAATCAAAACAATTACCCTTCTATCAACCCATCTTAATTCTTAATTCAATTAATAACTCATAATACAGTAATTCTTACCCTAAATCCTCACTATTGACAATACAATTCAAACATATTTATATTTCATTATGTTCATTAAATCTTTATTCCATTATTACTCTATCAAATTTAAATCTTATCTTTGATTTTAAAAATATAGCAATTTCACATTTAAACTTAATTCTTAGTTCAAATAATGCTCTTTAATGCAATTTCCCATTTATTTATTTATTTATTTATTTATTTATTTATTTATTTATTTATTTATTTATTTATTTATTTATTATCCTAAATTCTATCTATCAAATCATACTATTTATATAACACCAATTAAGTAATTTTTATTTATAGATCATAATCATATATTGTTTCAGTTTTCTTTGCTTTTTCACTTAGGTAATAAATGTTCAAAGTATTCCAATTGTTATACATATTTAAACAATATCCCAATTATTATAACTATCAATTTTCTAATTTAACCTTTTCTTTTATCCTTTCACTGTTAATCGCAGTGTACAAAATACATCTTTATTCCACTGTTAATCCCAGCATAATCATCTTTACTTTTCTCACTGCTATTCTCAGTGTAATCATTTTAGTTACTGTTAATCCCAGTATAATTATCTTTATATTTCTCACTATTAATCCCAGCATAATCATCTTTTACTTTCATAGATATATTATTACAAATATTCAAATTATAACAATTGTTATAGGTATATAAACAATATCCCAGTTATTATAACCATCAATTTCCTCAGTTGTATCTTTTAGCATCTTAATAATAAATTGGTTCATTGTATCCATTGCTATATTTCTTTTAATGTAGTCTATTTTCCATATATTTTAACTTCACACCCTATTTCATTTCTAAATATCTATAATATAATTCTTCTCATATTTGTTAATCTCAGTATAGTCATTTTATAAATCCAGGTCATTGACTTCTTTAAATTTCTTAATATTTTCTAACCTTTTATTCTTTTGTCATTCAGTATTAATCTCGATATAATCATAATTATATTATTGTTAATCTCAATATAATCATCATGTTATTGTTAATCTCAACATAATCTCTAGCAACCTCCTTTTTATTATTACTATTCCCATGTTCAATTATTTATTCACATTTATTCACAATATCTTTATCTTCTTTATTTTCCACTTTTATGTCTTATTTCTCCATCTTCATTTTCTTGTCCACACATGCATACTCCATTTCAATTTTTATATCCTCAAACTTTATCCTCTGTGCAACATTATAGTTATTTCTTTAATTTCCATTCTCCAGGTCAAATAATTGCTTCAATTATAAAAGTTCCATTGTATCCCCTTCTATTTCTTTTTTTTATTCCTCCAAACGTCAAGCCTCTTGTAGACAAGAAAATCCTCCTCCACAAGTTATCACGGTTATTATCTGTGAAGTTCACAATTTTCCAAAGCAAAAAATCAAGTTACAATGTTCCTTTTTACTCCAGATGGTGTCTCTCCGCAAACCACAATTTCCGACTGCTTAACAAGTATCCATTTTGTTTCCATTACATCACGATCTTACTTGACTTCCCTTTTTTCTTCTTCAATTTAAAAATGTCAAATCCTATTTAAAGTCCAGTCCAAGTTTAAATAGCTCTTCTCACTTCTTTTTTTCTTTTTTCCCTATTTATTTATTTATTTATTTATTTATTTATTTATTTATTTATTTATTTATTTTTTACTAGTTCAATTTATATGCTGCCCTCCTCTGAAGACTCAGGGCAGCTTACAATGCATTTATAGCAATAGCCTTCATTCTTTTGTATATACCTGCTTATTAGGGCTTTTGGCCCCCCATAAGTGGTATTTCTACAAAGTCAGTTTATTGCCCCACAATCCGAGTCCTCAATTTACCTACTTTGGAAGGATGGAAGGCTGAGTCAACCTTGAGCCTGGTGAGATTTGAACTTGCACTGATTGCAGGCAGCTGGCAGCTAAGTGCTACATAACAGCACTTAATCCACTGCACCATCAAGGCTCTTAAACACCCCCCTTTTTTTCTTAAAGCTTATTATCGATTCTTTTAATTTTTCTTGCAATTTAAAAAAAAAGGGGGGGGGAGATCTCTTTATTTCTTTCCAGTCCTTTGATCATATCTAATTGTTTAAAGTTTCCAATTAAATTGTTCAGAAATCAGTTTTCAATTGGGTTTTTGTCTCTTCCAAATTACGTTTCAAAATCTTCTTTGCCCCCATGCTCCTTAGCCACTATTACACATTAGGGGTCTTATAGTTGTAAGATGTTTCTCTTGTTATTATTCAAGCCTGAGTTGGCTGTCCCTCACCGGCTTAAAAAAAGCCTCCGTTCTGTTCCTCTCTTCCTCCAGCTCTACACTTAGTCCGGTTGTCCCAGCTTCGTAGCAGCCGCCATGGCTGCCACCCCCCGTTGCCAACTCACAGAGAGTTCCCTCTGACCTCCGAGGAACTTGCCGGTTCCTCTTGGTCATACAAGGCACCTCTCTTTCTTCCCCATCTCTGCAGGATGGTTCCGGTCTGAAGACCAATCGGCAGCAGTTTGGCAGCTGGGGTTTTCGCAGCGCTTATCAGAGCCGTTATTTCCCCGACTGTCTTGCTGCGACACCAAACCAGAAGCCCTGCATGAACATCCTTGATTCCCAAGGGAAAGAATTTTATTTAGACTACAACACCCCAGCTAATCTCTACAACCCCCTCCCTAGCTCCTTCATGCCAGGCTGTGTCAGACCTGAAGCCATGAAAAAAGAAATCTCTCTAACAACTACACAAAAAGAAAATAGCCCCAATTTACCCAACTTCAGGGCTGACACCAATGGCATCACCTGAAATTGGTAGCAACCCAGAGGGCAGTTAAAGGTGGTCTTTCATTCAACCCTTCTTTAATCCTCAATCGGTAATATGCTTCCCTCAAGTCCAGCTTAGTGAAAATCTTCCCCTTGGATAGGTAACCCAGCATGTTCCTCATGAGGGGAAGGGAATACATATTTTCTACACTGATACAGTTCAGCCCATGATAATCCATGCGCAGCCTAAGAGACCTGTCTTTCTTTTCTTTAAAAAGCACAGGGGCAACCATCCTTGATTTTGCTGGTTGGATATATCCCCTAGCTAAATTCTTGTCTATAAATCCCTGAAGGTTTTCCTTCTCCCTCAGCATCATGGAATACATTTTCAGCTTGGACAATTTGGCCCCTGGCAAGATCTTTATAGCACAATCTGTGGGGCAATGGGGCAGGAGCACATCTAATTCCCTCTCACTGAATGCCTCTGCCAGGTCGCAGTATTCATTCAGAATGAGCAGCTCTAACTCCTTGCTTACCTTTACTATATTCAGTGACTCCACTTTCACCTTCCTAACTGCAGGCTCATGGCTGTCATTTGACACTTGCTGGCTCCAGCCAGCTCCTGCCAGCTAGCTGCTTTTTTTTCCTCATTCACTACTTGTTGCCGTCCCAATCTACTGACAGATTCCATTTCTTCAATGAGGCTAGTCCTAAGACCATGGTTTTGGTTATTCAAGGAGCCACAAATAAAATGGATAGTCTCTATGTGGGTCCCATCCCTGAAGCTCAGTGGCTCCACTAGGCAGGTAACTGGTACCCCTCCCATAAGGGAACCATCTAAATGAGAGACCCCATGGACTGTCTTAACTTCCTCAGCCTCCATTCCATTTTTTCCACTGTCTGAAAGTTAATTAGGCATGAAGTGCACCCCAAGTTCAATAAGGCCATGAAGCCTCCTTTTACTCCTGAAGAGGACACCAAAATCTCCACCCAGGTTGTTGTCATGGCTCTGTTGGAGCCTGGGTCCAAGAAAGAAAAGGAGATAGAGCTAGGGCCAATGGAGGAGAATGGCACCATCCCTATGGCCCAGGAGGAATGACCTGGGGAGGAGGCAGTCCCAGGTCCCTCAGGCCTCAGAAGAGTAGACAGGGAGGAAGAAAGGATACAGGATGACCAACTGAGGGGGGAGAGAGGGAAAGGGCAGGCAGCACAGCAGAAGAGCGACAGAGCTCCAGAAACAAGCAACTGCTTCTCCTGCCTGATCCCCAAATGTGGAGAATGGAAAGGAGGAGGGGTCAGCATAGGGCAGCCCAGCTACTTGGGAGGAGGGCTCCAAGTGGTGGGATTCAGCCAGTTTGCAGTGGTTCAGGAGAACCAGTTGTTAAGTTTCTGAGCAGTTCTGCTGGAAGAAATCTCCTTCCAACAGCCTTTTGCTTTTCCCACTTTAAGGGGTTAATCCTGTCAGGAAGGCAGGAAGAAGACGTTCTAGTGTGCTTCTGTGTGTTGTTTCTAGCTAATCCTGCTTATCTTTATTGCCCTGCTTAAGTGTTTTCAGAAACTGCCTCTTTGGTTAAACCTTCTTACATTGTAACAGGTGTTAATGGTTCTTGGCACTATGCCCAGACTTTCTCTAGCCTGAGCAGCTTCTCTGGAGGGTTTTTTCCCCCTCTTTGCTGGTACTTTTATTCCAGGACTTGGCTTTTTTAAAGGGGAAGGGTTGTTTTAAGCTTTTTACACTCCTTTGGTGGTTCCTGGCACTGTCCTTTTGGGGTGTATTTCCAACATGGCTGAATCCCCTCCCAGCCACTTCTTGCCTCCTCCATCCCTAATTAAGGGTGGGAGGGTGCGATTGTGGGCCTCTTTTTTCCCTGGATCCATAATCTTCTCTAAATGAAGTGATTTGGCTTCTTTGTTCATTACCCTTGTTTTATGCTTGTACTTTTGCCTTGTGGCCTGGCTGGATAATCTATGAACTTTTGTTTGGGGGACTGACGTGGAGCCTTACTGGTTGGTGGAGGATCATTTGTTTAACCATTCCAAGAGAAATAAAGACCTCTCTGGAGGCTTGCCTAACCATGTCCATCTGGGTCACAACAGTTGCAGGGCACCCACCAGAGTAGGTAGTTGTGATACAACTCCTTGATCAACCCCTCCCACAATTGGTAGACCAGCATACACTCAGGCCAATCTCTCAGGTGAGCCACCAGGCTATGAAAATCTTGGATGTTCTCTGCCACTGACCGCTTGCCCTGCTGTAGGGAGCAGATGTGGGTCTCCACTTACTGGGCTGCTGTGTGGTCTTCGAATCTGTCTTGCAGTGCCTGAATGAAAGCATACAAGTCTTGTAGCTCTGGAGCCAGAGGTGGGTTCTAACCAGTTTTACCACTAGTTCAGATCACACAAGCAATGCATGTTAATCACTTTCACTATTGGGAAGGGCCCTATGAAGTCCTAGCTTCTTGCAGGGGAGTTTTAACCTCAAGTATTTTCTTGAGAAGTATCTTCTTCTTCCTTGTGGCAACCCTGAAGCCTACAAGATGGCCTCAGCCAGGTTCACTTCAGGGTTGATACATGGGCAGTTGCTCTGCTTTTCAGCCCTTTGCTTGGGGCATGCACTGGCCACTTGCATTTGGGGCTCATCTTGGGCTACTACCAGAATCTCTCGAGAGGGGGCTTCCCCTGGCTTTGCCCCCTCTCACCTGTTTCTTTGTCAACTGACAACATCTCGAAGCTGCCAGCCTCCTTGTGGAGTCAGGTAGGCTGCTGCATGGAGAGCTGGTTTAATGTCAATTGTCCAGTTGGCAAATCCAGAAAAAGGAGTTTGATGCAAGTTTGACATCCTGGCCTAGGACATCCATGCTAATTGAATCTCCAGGCCAGCCTTAGGTAAGGATAAATATAACATAGCAGGGACAAATTACTTGCAATTTAAACTCAGACAGGGAGGGAGAAAAATACACTAAATAGGAACAATTCTAAAAAGCAGATGAATTGTTTGCAGGGTCTTAGCCACCTGCTACTAATTATAATAGCTATAGGTTTCTAAGTCAACACAGATGTTACAGAGCTAAGAGCCATAAAACAGGTAAAAGGGGGGGGGGAGAATCCAAACACAGAACTCTGAAGCTGTGATTTGTGGTGTCAAAAGGGACTTCTGCAATCCCGCCTCTGCCATATTACTGGATTTATCATAAAAATTCTATCATCTCTATCTCTATTTTAAAGATTGCTTGGATCTTGTTTTGCTTTGGGTACATAATATCTTTTTCTCAATATGCAAAACAATAACAAGTAACAATAGTGGATATCTTAGTATTAAGTATTCAGCTAAAGACAGATATTTTCATGTAACTTGCAGTTGTGTATAAATGTTATATTCAGCTTTAAATGTAAAAGATTAAACAATTTAATATTTATTAACATCAACGTTTCAAATCATAGTTAACAGTAATACACCTTTTTCTACCTTTAATGGTATAAATCAATACTTTAGCTAAATAATATAATACAATAATACAACACCCCTAAAAAATTGCATGGATGTTCACCAAAGATTTCAGGAGAAATGGCATCTTAAAGTAGTATAATGCTGATTGATTGATTTATTCTACAGATGTTAGGTGAAAAGCTGGAGGAAGGTTTCTCTGGATCAAGAAAACTCAATTAATTCCTATATTCCATTGATATATGTAATCAGTGCAAAGGTAAGTCTAAAATCCATAAGTTATATTTCTTATATAGTTTTTAAAAAGTCAAAGATACAGATTGGTTGAATCCAGTAAAGACCTGCAAATGATGCAAATTTTGGGTGCATAGGATGTGCTCTTTCCTTAAGGAGGTTCACTCATTGAATTAGAAAATACCATTTATCCCTATTTTTTCTCTTCCTCAATCTCTATACTACTTCTCTCGTTGTTCTATAGAATCTCGCATTACTATAGAACAGAATTTTTGTCAAAAAGAGAAGGTTCCTGGGAAAGGAAGAGTTATGAAATATCAACTTCTTACCTTTGGTGAAAAGGGCAGAGGCACTTCTCCGTGATCATGAACAGAATGCCAACAATGATTTTTGGGATCCAAATCACCACCACAAGAAGAACCTATATATCTGCATAGACATAGCTCAGATTCCATCATGGTTAATATTTTGGAAACCCTGCGCCTTTACCAAAACCTTATTGGACTCTTTTTAATTTCAGATGTAGTTGTGTTTCATGTTCAAATGTTATTTCATTGTTTGGATTTCTGGATTTTACCACTTCTTTGCTGGTGGGTTGAACTCTGTTAGCCCAGCTGCATTAACTAGATTTTTGTCCTTAACAACAGTCTAGAACTCTTTTAACTGAATACATAAATGCATACTTAAATTTTTACTTTTGTACATCCCAGGTATTTTAAGCAAACATGAATAAGTAGATTCCAAAAATTATTTAATGTTATGAGCTTTGGGCTTAAAATATAGGAAGAAGACAAAAAAAATATATTTATATTTGTGTATCCTTGTAAATCTTAAAGAGCAGTTTACCACAAAAAAACTATTATGATTCTAATGTGGGAAATATCATAATCTCTAAGAGAGAATCTGAATCTTTTTGAAGGATTTTTTCCCTGATTCTCAATTTCCTTTTAGTACTTACAAACCCCCTTATTTGGGAGACATAATAATAATAATAACAACAACAACAACAACAACAACTCAAGATCTTGTGGGATTTTAGGACTCAGACTGACAGGCACTTGGTCCACAACACATGTGACATAACAATAGCTGAAAAGAAAGAAGTATGGTTCATTGACATTGCAATACCTGGTGATGCACAGATTGAAGATAAGCAGCAAGTAAAAGGTTGTATAATGCATTATTAGAAATAGATTCAGAAGCAGAATTGGTTAAAGATTGTATGATTAAATGGGCAAGAAATTTCCAGGAGCCAATAATGATGGAAACATGGGAAAAGATTTTGGTTAGAAATGTTAAATTTACACAAGCACAAAACCTAAGAGAAAATTTTTATAAGATGTTTTATAGATGGCACTTAGACCCAAAGAAATTGTCATGTATGTATCCTAATGTACAAGCCAAATGCTGGAGATGTGATTGTGAAGATGCAACTTATTATCATATATGGTGGACTTGTAAGAAGATCAAAGCATTTTGAATAAAAATTTGGTGGGTAATGCAGAATATTTTGAAAAAGAGGTTGAAATTTACCCCACAACTGTTTCTATTGGTATAACAAATGATTGTACAGTATTAGAGATAAAATTGCTTTTAAACTTAATAACAGCAGCTAGACTGCTGGTCTCACAATATTGGAAGAAAGACTCTTTGCTTACTGTAGAAGAATGGACTTTAAAAGTAATAAATTTAGCTGAAATGGCAAAAATCTCAGCATACTTGAAAGATCATACGCAGGAAAAATATATTTTGGAGTGGACAAAATGGATAAACTATATCCAGAATAAGTATCAAATGAGAAGACACCAAATTGCGTATGAATGAAACAAAAGTAAAGAAATGTTGTGTTAATTATATTGGAGTTAAGATCCTGGGGCGGTGGGGGGTTGTTAACTTTAGGATAGATAGATTAATTTAGGTGATCTTTGTTTCTCTTTTTTTAAAAATACCCTGTATTTTGCTCTGGGAAGTCGGGGAAGGAAGGGCGGGGAGAAAGGGGTGGGGGGATGTTGGGAAGGGGGGGAGAATGTTTTTAATTTGTATAGTTATAAAACTTTTCAATAAAAAAAAAAGATAAGCAGCAAGAAAAAATCACAAAGTCCCGGAACTTGCAAATTGAAGTTGAGCGACTGTGGAAAAAGAAATTATGTGTTGTCCCAATTGTAATTGGAGCCCTTGGAGCAATACCCAAAGGGCTACTCTGCTATGTAGAAATTCTAAATTTACCGGACTTGAACATTTTGACTCTACAAAACCCACCTTACTCAGAACAGCTTACATCCTCTGATGATACCTTAACAGTTCCTAGGTCCTTGGTTAGGACTCGACCTGCTGAGCTATTAACTAGCCTCAAAGGCTGTGAATCTCACTTTAGGTTCAACAATAACAATAACAATAACAATAACAATAACAATAACAACAATAATAATAATAAATAACCCCTCCAAGGAGCTCTACCTTGTCGTGGTGGAGGGGCTTGCATGCTCTAATGATACTAAGGGCTATGCTGAACAGGTGCAACCATATCAGACAGATCTTAGGTGAAGGGCCAGACAAAATCTGCTCCACAACCCATTCAAACATGGTGAATACGAAAAAAAATGAAATTTATGCTGGCTGAACCGTCACCCGCATTAACAAGAATTCCGTTGGATGCTATGGCTCCTGGGCATTCTATGCAAAATGAGTTACAGGGCTCAGCTCCTTCTGCTAGACAACCAGGGCATGGAGCGGACAAGCTACTGGAAGAAAAACTGAAAAAGCAAAAAATCTGGACTAAGGAAGAAAACACCTTATTATGGAGCCAGCAAAACGTGGATTTCTTTTTTTTTATTGAAAAAGTTTTACAATACAAAATTTTTCCATTCCCCCCCCGAATCACCCCTTCCCCCCAAACCTCCTCCCACCCCAACCCCATTTCCCCCCCATTCCCCCCTTGACTTCCGCTACAAATTAAAAAAAACAAATACATATAACAAAATAATATAACAAATAAACCTATAAGTAATAAAATTTGCCTAAAATTAACAATATTGTAATAAAAAGAACTAATAATAATAAAATTTGCCTCATTAATCAACCATCAACCATCAATATTCATTTATCAATCAATACCATACTTGTAATATTTAAACCCAATTAAAAAATATCATGCCTTTCTCTAATCCATTAATATTAATATTACTAATTATATACCAAAATCGATCCCCCTAATAATAAAATATAATAAATGACATCCATATCCATATCAAATAATTTTATCCCAACTACGCCCATCAACTAAAAAACAAAAACATAAAACATTTCTCTATTCTAATAAGATATCATATATGATTATACATATATAATTATAATTATACAATTATATCCAAAAGTTTTCTATCTCAATAATCCATGTTTCAATCTTCTCTTCATCTTGATTGAAGTTAAATATCCAACATAGTTCTGATAAGCTTCATATTCCTGCTGCCCCCATCAGCCAAAAACATTTCTCCATATAGAAATCCCCCCGAGTGACTTTATATTGGTAATATCCAACCACGAAGGTATTTTTTTTTATTGAAAAAGTTTTACAATACAAAAATTTTCCCCCTTTTTCACCCCTCCCCCACCCCCACCCTCCCATCCCCCCCAATCTCCCCCTAACCACCCCCAATCTCCCCCCAACCCCACCCCCTCCCTCCCCATCCCACCCCTGACTTCCGCTACACATTTAAAAAAAAAACCAGCAAGAATTTGTATCGATAAGAAAAGCAAATACTATTATATATTCAATTCTAAATTGAGAGGAAGAGAAAAGAAAGAAAGAAAAGAATTAAGAAAATAAAAATAAAAAAAATAAAAAAGCCCATAAACATAGATATTTATCTAAAATTAACAATATTGTAATAAAAAGACACCCAGAAAAAATAACCATTATAATATTTAACCCAATTTAAAAACAAAAAAAAGAAAAAGAAACATTACTAACATTACTAATCATATGCCATACACAGTCCCCCCAAAATTATATAACCTACTTATTCATATTAAGTAATATCAAATAGTTTAGTCCCAACTACTCCCCTTAGTTCAAGAACACAAACCCCCCCCCCAAAGAAAAGAACATAAAACATACAGTACAATATAATTATATTGTACACGAAGGTATTTTTTAATCCTCTAGGTAGAACATTCAACCTAGCTAATACTATACCACCTAAAAAAAGAAAAAACAAATGCAGCTCCTCCTAAATTTCCGAACCTTATATAAGAAAAAAAAATCCCTGCAAGCCACATTCCCAGATGTTCCTTTAAAGCTCTTTCAAATCCTGTCGCCCTTTCCATTTCCTTCCTTCGGGTTCTCAAGATGTTTTCATCTTTATTTTTTTCTTCTAGATAGTTAATTCCAAAAAAACTATAATAGGGTAACTACAGATCAACTGCATAAGTTGCAGCAATCTGTTTGCCTTATTCAAGATGTTAAATCCAACTCAGGATAAACATTGTAAAAATTTTATAATCCATTTTCGTATATAACTCAACAAAACGTGGATTTCAAAAACGAATGTATCGGATTTGGAAGATGAACCATACGGACTGTGACACCAGTGAACAAAGGTTAATAGACCAATGACTTGTAATCCTAAACCACAAATTTTTCACTACAGAAGAATTAATAGCAATAGAAGAGAAAGCAATAGAAGAGAAAGCAATTAATGGTCTGAGTACATCAACAAAGAAGAGTAACATCAAGAATGATTTGCAGACTCAAAAGCAAATTGAGAAAGAAAGGGAGGAAGAGGATACTGAAATGGATGAAGATATAGAACAAGGAAGCATTGAAGAACAAATACCAAAAGATAGTGCTCAATTAGCTGGAAAAATAAAGCATCAAATGGAAGATGCTGAAAGAACAAGTTTGCCAAAGCTGAATCAAGTGAACCGGAAAGAATTGAGAAATGTACTAAAAAAGGTCAATGAGACTGTGCAAACTATTAGAACGACTACATTAGCCGAAACAAACCAACTGATGTATGCAGCAGCCGTCATAACCACCAAAGAACTGGGGTTGAAAATACAAAAGAACCAAAGAGGCAAGAAGGGAAAGCCCAAGTGGAAAATTTGGATTGAAGATCAAAAAATTACGTGGAGATTTGAGCAACTTGAAGAACCTAAGGCAAGGTCAGCTAAAGAACAAGCAGGTCAAAAGCAGCCTGGAAGCAAGATACGATCTGAGGTATAAGGAGATTGCGGTAGTAATTGAAGAGCTGAAGCAGAAGGTTGTTGTCATCGCTGAAAAGATTAAAAGGTATGAAAATCGAGTATCTCAGTTCAAAGAAAACTCACAGTTCAGAGCAAATCAGCACCAGTTTTAAGAGCTTAGAAAATGGAGAAGGAGTAACAACAAATGAAAAGCCTGATAAAGAGAAAGCTCTGAAATTCTGGAAGAATTTGTGGGAAAACAACAAGAAGCATAACAAAAATGCAAAATGGATCAAACAGGTTGAGGACTCTATTAAAGTGCATAAAATGGAAGACATGAAAATAACAAAAGCAATGGTGCAAAGACAGTCAAGAAAAGCAAAGAACTGGAGTGCACCTGGACCAGATGAGCTGCATGGCTTCTGGTTAAAGGCACTTACAAGTGTGCACAAAAGATTGGCAACCCAGATGAACCAGGTCCTAAAAACACCTGAAAATGATGAATGGATGACAACTGGAAGGACATTTTTGATCCAAAAAGATAAAGAAAAAGGAAAGGACCCTGGAAACTATAGGCCAATCACCTGTTTGCCAACAACATACAAGCTTCTTACTGGTATCATTGCAAACCAAATCTATGGAAACCTGGAAAGAAATAACTTGCTTCCTGTAGAACAGAAAGGATGCTGCAAAAACTCAAGAGGAGCAAAGGATCAATTGCTGATTGACAAGCTAATCCTAAAGAACTCAAAGAAAAGACAAATCAACCTGTTCATGGCTTGGAAAGACTATAAGAAAGCGTTTGATTCAGTTCCCCATAGCTGGATCAAGAAATGCCTGGAAATCTTTGGCATCAGCAGAAACATACAAAAATTCATGGAACCTTCAATGAACCTCTGGAAAACAAAACTTATGGCTAATGAAGAAGAACTAGGTGAAGTTGAAATTAAACAAGGCATTTTCCAGGGCGATTCCCTTTCACCCCTACTTTTTATACCCTCAATGCTACCACTGACAACCATTTTGAAAAAGCTGAACTATGGATACGAACTTGCAAAGAAAGGACTGAAAATCTCATACTTGATGTACATGGATGATTTGAAGCTGTTTGGTAAAACAAAAGCTGAACTGAATTTATTAATTGAACACACAAAAAAATTCAGCCAAGACATTGGTATGCAGTTTGGAATTGACAAATGTACAGCAATAGCAACCAAAGCAGGTAATATCATAGAAGAGGATGGAATAGAACTAGAGAATGAAGAAATGATAAAGGCAGTAAAATCAGAAGAAGGCTACAAGTACTTGGGGATTTTAGAGGCCTCTGACTTAATGCATAATAAAGTCAAGGAAATAACTTCAGCCAAGTACATCTTACATTTGTAAGATATTAATGTCCAAATTGAGTGGAGGAAACATCATAAAAGCCATAAATACCTGGGCTATACCTGTGATTCAATACTCTGCAGGAATAATTGACTAGACCCAGATGGAGTTAGACAATTTGGACAGAAAAACAAGGAAGCTTATGACAATGAATCATGCCTTGCACCCTAAAAGTGATGTTGACCGATTATATTTACCAAGAGCAGAGGGTGGTTGAGGACTCCTACAAGTAAAGTAGACTGTGGAAGAAGAAAAATGCAGCTTGAATGATTACATCCAGAAAAGTGAAGAACCAATGATTAAGGAAGTAAATAAAGGAGGCCTTTTAAAGACAATTAAACAAAAGCAGAATATAAGAAAAAAGTAATTGAGCAGCGAGCTGAAAATTGGAAAAGCAAAGCTCTGCATGGCCAATACTTGAAAAGTATTGAAGGCAAAGGTGACCAGAAACTAACTTGGAACTGGTTACGATCAGGAGTACTGAAAAAAGAAACAGAAAGCTTTATTTTGGCAGCTCAAGAACAAGCCCTAGCCACAAACTGCATGAAGGCAAAAATTCAACAAGTTACCACCAACAGCAAATGCTGCCTCTGTAATGAGAAAGATGAGACAGTTGACCACCTGATCAGTGGGTGCAGCAAAATTTCACAAACTGACTACCTACAACACCATGACCGCGTTGCTAAGATCATTCACTGGAAATTGTGCCAGAAGTTTGGATTTGAGTACAGCAAAAACCACTGGGAACATCAGGTTGAGAAAGTTTTAGAGAATGAGAAACTCAAGATCTTGTGGGACTTTAGGATTCCGACTGACAGGCACTTGGTCCACAACACACCTGACATAACAGTAGTTGAAAAGAAAAAAGTATGGTTCATTGACATTGCAATACCTGGTGATGCATGGATTGAAGATAAGCAGCAAGAAAAAATCACAAAGTACCGGGACTTGCAAATTGAAGTTGAGCGACTATGGAAAAAGAAATCATATGTTGTCCCAATTGTAATTGGAGCCCTTGGAGCAATACCCAAAGGGCTACCCCGCTATTTAGAAATTCTAAATTTACCGGACTTGAACATTTAGACTCTACAAAAAACACCTTACTCGGAACAGCTTACATCCTCTGATGATACCTTAACAGTTCCTAGGTCCTTGGTTAGGACTTGAGCTGCTGAGCTATTAACCAGCCTCAAAGGCTGTAAATCTCACTACAGATTAACCAATAATAATAAATAAAAATGTTTGTCTTTTTTGTACCTAGATGTATTAATTTAGAATGACTTTGCTATACAGTACTTCAATGCAAAAATGAGATAAATAAAATGCATATGCCTGGGATCAGGTACAGGACTGGCATCAAGATGATCCCCTCTCCAATACTGTATAATTGGTCATATCTGTTTGAGAAGTCTGCCTGAGTTAAACCTCCTCAAAGCATTAAAATGAATTTCTGAGAAAGAATTGCAAGAGTGAAAGAACTGGTGCATCTTTTTAAAGAAAAAAAATTGAACAATTGCAACAGGTATCTAAGCTTTAAAATAACATCAGACTATGGATCAAATACTCATGATTTTGCTTTTTACCCTTTGGGGTCATTTCTCTGATAAATAATTCAGAGACTGCAGTGGCAAGTAGTTTGCATACTGACAAGATTAAAAAGAATGCTTTGTCTGTGTTAAATTTACAATCTGAAACCTTCCTTTAAAATGTCAAGAAGGTAATTAATTTAAGATGGTTTGTCAAGCAGAATCCTCCTGACCCTGTCAGAATAATTTCATTTCCTAAGGGTGAGGAAGAATGTTGCATTTTTCTTGGTGAAACTTTGGTTCTATTTTCTTTGCTTTCATCCCCTTATTTCATTTGTATTAACGTGTACCTCATAGTCTTTCTGAGTAAAAATTAGTTCTACAATCTTTTCTGCAGAATGTCTCCCCCCCACTTCACCCTCCCAGAGATAAAGCAAATAGGGGCAACAAATTACAACTGAACAGGGACTGAAATACCAGCCAGACCTTTGACTTGAAAAGAAGACAAGTATTTTCAACAGAGAATGCCTCTCCCCCTGCCTGCACGTTCAGACAAGCATTTCTGAGGAACAGCAGGACATGCATAAATTCAACAGCATGACAATTCAGTTTGGACAGAGCAAAAGCTTTTGGTCCCACACCAGCACAGTAGCAATCACTCTTATGAAAGAGGGCCTAAATGCACTACAATCAGCAGGATTTTTTACATCTGCTCTTCAAGTCATGTTTACTGGTGTAAAAATGTTTTTGTGGTTGTTGCACCACAGTTAATTCCCGCAGGGCAGTAGGAATTTGATTAAACAGTAGAGCATCATTTGGAGACTTCTGGCAATTTCACTTGGTGGTTGCTTTAGGAAAGAAAGTCATTTTTATTTTTATTTGCCACTGGTATGAACATGTGATGTTTTTATATGTTATAATAACTCATAATACTTTGAGTTATTCAGATGTGCCTATTGTTGGAATGTTGACACCTCACATTCCATCTTGCCTTTGAATAGAATAGCTGAGATGTTTAAACCAGCCTGTTACATATTTCATTGGGACTAAAATTGTGCAACGCACAGAAATAGATACTATCACAAAGGTAAGCAGTGAATAGTGCCTTCCAAAATCTGTCATTGTTTGTTCAAAAATTCACACAAAGAACTGTAAATCTGAGAAAGATGTATTCCAAAAGAAATATATACATGGGAAAGTTGTACACAGGAAAGGGACTGTTTGTCTGTTTCTTAAACTTGACTTTAGTCATGACTATGGGCAGAGTACAATATTAAAAATAGTTCAAAACAATAATAAGAAAGAACAATATGGACTTCCAGTGGCACCGCAGTGATTTAGACGTGGAAATAGTGGGGCTTTTCGGAGCCCCATGAAAATCCCATCCGCCAAGCCCCCACTGGTAGGTCTGCGGACCTCCTCTGTCCTTGAGAGAAAAATAGTTATTATTCCTGTAAAGGTCCTGAAAAGGTAGAACCAAAGTTACGCCATTTTAAGTGTCTTATTTTACCTTGTATGACCTGATTATATAACTGGACGAAAGGGAACACAATAAGGCTTTTCTGAAATGATTACCTTATGGGAAATATGTATTATGGAGTTGTTTTGACGGAAATTGATGTTCTGGGAAAAGTACTGAAATGGGGTTGTTTATGGCCTGTCTGTTTGTTCCAGAAGGGGAAGTACGCAAGTGATGTTTTTGTGGAATATTTCTGTTGAGAATTGGGAAATTTCCAGGGTGGAACCTGTATTACAATATGTTGTATAAATCTGAAACTGATTCCCAAAGGACATTAGTCACGTGACTTCTGATGTATATAAACCATGTTAATTTAGTTTGTATCCGTCTTCCCCCATTTGAGGAGGGGGTTAGGCCCTTTGCAAAGTTATATATATTTAATCTGTCTATGCTTTCATGTCTCTGTTTCCTGTTTTTAATACAATAAAGGTTTTTCCTTTTGCAAACGGTAATGCTGTCTTGGATATTCTCACAGTCCTGTAGGGACAAGGGAAGAGAGAGGGATCCCCTTGGATGGCCAAGAGGAACGGGCAGGTTCCTTGAGGCTGGAGGATACCCTCTACGCTGGTGGTGGGAGAGGCAGACATGGTGGCTGTCCCAAAGCTGCGGCAGCTGGGAAAAGCAAAGTGCAGGAGGAGACGCAGGAGCAGGCTGTTTGAGTGCCCAGGCAGGAACAGCTTTCAAAGTTTTTTGTGGACTAACAATGCCCTGGCCCTAATAGCGGCTGAGAATTATTAGGGCGAAAGATTTAAAATAATTAATAGAGAAGAGAAGACCCTTTAAAGGGTGATAATATTTATTACTTGTTTTTGGAACATTTGGAACTAAATGCTTTTCTGGAAGAACCTTTGGTTACTAAGGAGAATGGATTAACTACAAAGAGAAAGAAGGAGAAGAGGAAATGGAATGGAATGTCCTTTAAAAACAAGAAGTGGAGAGAATAATAAATGAAGAGAGCTTAAGATGGGTGCTTGTTAATAGAAGTGAAAGTGGGAGTTGCAAATTGTGTATTTCTTGCTGCTTAAAGAAGAAATTCTGTTTCTTATTTCTTGAACTGGAATACATTGAGAAAAGCTAAGGAGGTTTGATTTTGGATGTACTTAACTTGTTTTTGAACTTAATAAGCAGTGGGACTTTAAGATGGACGCTTGTTCACAAGAGAAAAGTGGAAACTGCAAACTGTGTATTTTATGCTGGTTAAAGAAGAAACTTTGTTGCTTATTCTTCAAATTGGAGTACATTGAGGAAAAACTAACGAGGTTTGATTTGTATATACTTAATTTGTGTCTGAACTATTTATGGACAGCTGGAAGGAAGAAGTTATTTGGAACAGTTAAATCTGCTGATTGATGGTGTTGAAGGAGGAGGGCGTTGCCCTGGGAGAAGACATGATGACACCATATATGGAATACAAAAGAATTAAATTTGTTAGTCTTTACAACTTTATGGATACTGGAACTGGAAAGGAGGAAAAAGGAAAAAAGAAGAAAGAGTTTGGGCAGAAGAAGAGAAACACCTCAGTTTGATTAAAATGGATGTAAATACTTTTTATGTAATTGATTTTAAACAATGTAAGAAGGACAGTTCCTCTCTCTTCTTTCTCTTTCCTTTTCCTTTTATTACTTTTTTCTCTCTTTTTTCTCTTTTTTGCTTTGTATTATTTCCCTATCTCATACCTTTCTTTTTGCTTCTTCTTCTTTCCTTTTTTTTTCTTGCAAACTTTTTTCTTTTGACAATTTTTGTTATGCTTTTATCTCTTTGGCTAAAAATATTGGGGTTTTTTTATAAAAAGTAATGGAATGTGGATAATTGAATATTACTGAGAACTATTTGCAGATGATGATCTTTAAAGCGAGGGATATTATAGGAAAAAAAGTGGATATTTTGAAAGAAACCGTTTTTTGTTTTTGTTTTGAAAATTGATCTAAAAAGTGGTTTAAAATATCATAAGTTATAAGAAATATGAAGATTAAGAATGAATCTTTGATTACTAATGAGAAATGTTGATAGATCTAACAATTATAGGGAACTGTCTTTTTAAAATGGTTAAAAATATTGTTCTTTATAGAAAATAAGAAAATGTGAATGAAGTTTTGAATATTGTTAAGAACTATTTATACACATTTATTTTTAAAGCGAGAAATGCCATTATAGAAATAATCTGATTACTTTGAAAGAAGCCTCAAAAAATATTAATAAGCATTTTAAGGATTATAGAAAATGGATTTGAAAGATGTTTAAAATGTGGGTCTTTTTTTTTATACAACGTGCAAGAAATGGGAATGAACTTCTGAATAACAATAAGACTTGTTCATAGATTTTATAATTACGGTGAATTGATTTATAAATAGTCTAAAATGCTTGGGAATTAGATGATAAAAATTAAATTGTGAATTTGTCAAATACAAGATTAGGAGCAGTGGAAAGCATCTCTGGAGAGTAGCTGACTAGGCTGTGAACCAGCTAAAAATAAACATAAGAGGAGTAGAGAAGGCAATGCTGGTGAGCATTTAGAGCCAAACTGTGAACTAGTTAAATATGAAGTAAGAAGTGGAGGAAACATCCCTAGAAAGCAGTTTATTATGCTGTGATCCAGCCAAAAAAAAAGGAGGAGAGGAGAGGATATACTGGGGAGCAGTTAAAGCTAAACTGTGACCCAGCGAAACATAGGTTAGGAGTGGAGGGAAGCATCCCTGGAGAGCAGCTGAAAAGTTGATATCCAGCTAAAAATAAACCTAGGAGGAGTTGAGGACAAAATGTTGGAAGCAGTTAAAAGTAACTGTGATCCAGCCAACAAATAAGGTTAGGAGTGGAGGTAAGCATCCCTGGAAATCAGCTAACTAAGCTGCAATCCAGCTAAAAATAAAAGTAGGAGGAATGAAGGAGATACTTTTGATGAATAGATAGTGACCTTAAAATGTTTTTTTAGAGAGGAATGAAATATTTTATATTGTTATTAGATATGTTTCAAAAGAAATATTGACTTGATTTGGGTCTGTGAAGTATGGCAAATATATGAAATACTGATTGTTAAAATGCTAAATGAATATTATAAAGTGCTGTTTGGATGTGAAGTCTCAGAGTTAGGGTGATTATATATCAGAAAATTAAATGTTAGAATAAGATGTTAGATTGAATGATAAAAATTGGGTTTAGATTTGGGGGTTTTCTTTTTCTTTTTTTTCTTTTTCTTTTTCTTTTTCTCTTTCTTTCTTTCTTTCTTTCTTTCTTTCTTTCTTTCTTTCTTTCTTTCTTTCTTTCTTTCTTTCTTTTCTTTTTTGGTGATTTTCTGTTTATTTTAAGATGTTAATGGAGGGAATTGGGATTTATATGTATGTTATACCGGGCCAAACTCTTGCTCCAAAAAGTTGTTGTTTTATGTTTTATTTCTTAAAAAAATAAATAATTTTTTTTTCAAAAAAAATAATAATAAGAAAGAACAATAAAGCTCCAGACAAAACAATAAGCTATAAAGTTAAACACAAGGCGATATCTTCAGGACCGCCTTCTGCCACCAATAGCCTCTCACTGACCAGTCCGTTCCCACAGAGAGGGGCTCCTCATGGTGCCGTCAGCCGAACAGTGTCGACTGGCGGCCCCCAGGGGGAGAGCCTCCTCTGTGGGGGCACCGGCCATCTGGAACGAGCTCCCCCCTGAGATAAGGAGGATACAGGACCTACGTACCTTCCGCCACACCCTAAAAGCGCTTCTATTTCATCAGGCTGATCTGGCTTAAATCTCCCCTTTATAATGGGTTTTATACTGGGTTTTTAAATGTTTTATATAATTGGATTTTAATTTGCTTCAGCCAAATTATTTAATTTATTTTAAATTTTTTAACTTTTGTATGACATTGTATTTTAATCGGCTGTTCACCACACTGGTCCCTTCGGGGAGTAGGGCGGTATACAAATTTGATTAATAAATAAATAAATAAATAAATAAATACAAAACATTTCTATTAAGGTCTGTTATATACCCTACCTCTGGGGAAAGACATAAATTTTATGGCCTGCTTAAAGGAGACAGGATAAGGGCTGTAGGGATCTTTATCAAGAACGAAAAAGTCCATTTTAAAACATATACTGAGGGAAATTTTGATTGAACCTACAACATAGGTCTCATCTTCCTCAGAGCACAAAGCCTCACAACAACGTCAAGATAGTGCCTCATTAAGTGTATTATTATTATTATTATTATTATCATTATTATTATTAATCATTGCATAGTCAGCAAAATGTTTAGACTAGATTTGGCATTTTTATTCATCTATTAATCCATCTATCCAACCACCGGGATAGGAAGATGTTGTTTGATAGTGTTAAAGGTATTTTCACAATATGCAAGCTTGTTGTTCTAAATAAAACTGCCTTTTGCAATAATTATTATAGAATACTTTGCTTCAATTTGTATCTAATTTTTATTCTCACGGGATCAGCATTCTGTTTTAAACTTTATAATATCTGGTCAGGCTTGAAGATTCAAAGAGCAAGCTAACACTTGACATTGAACAAAGCAAGCCAATTGCTCTTAGTTTTATAGTTTGTGAAACATTCATAATTTATAGACAGGGCTATTACAAAACGTTTCCTAGAACTGTCCCAAAATTCTGTGTTCTTCTGTCATGATGAAAAAGTACAGTATTGTGAATATGATTAAAGGGTTTTGGAATAGAAGAAAACCATCAGTTGCCACTCCAGTTCACTTCACGATCTTGCCATATAGCAGCTAGAGTGAAGGGAAATGTTGACAGCTAATTTCAGAGTTAAACCAAAAGGAGGATATATTTTTACCACTAGTGGTATCAGAAAGCTTGGCCCTTCTCTCTACTTTACACTTGATTTAAAAAATTAGAAACACTAAAAAAAAAATAAAAAAGATTCAATCATACGGAGATGAGTAAGAACATTCTACTCAGCACATAAATAGGCAAGGCACTGAGAAAGAGATTATTTGGAAATCTCTCTCTCTCAAGACACTCTGCAAGTTGATTTCATTGTCAAGAAGGACTTTCAAACATTACTCTGTAGGTATACGATTAATAACTTTTTACTGGAACAAAGGCTATTTCCCTTGTCTCATACAGACTAGAAAAAACTTATCCAGCATAATTCTATGCATAAGAGTTACAAATTATTATAATAATTCCCTGACATTTTTTACTTACTGAAGAAAAGCTTGCTCTCTCGAAGTAGCCATAAATGTTCTTTGTAGCTGCAATTAACAGCATGCCATAATTTATTCATTTTATCACCATCAGGGTGAAATGTGCTCCAGTGGTAAAATGTAAAATTTATTACTACCAGTTCTGTGGGTGTGGCTTGGTGGTGGTGGGGTAATGTGGGGGTAATGTGACTGAGTGGGTGTGGCCAACTTTTTAAAAGCATTTTTTTTTTTGCTTTTAAAAGAAAAAAAAAACATTTCTGATGATCAGGCAAATCGGCTGGGATTGCCAGAACCTTTAAAAGCATTTTTTTCTACAACCTCTTTGCCCGAAGAGGTTTTAGAAAAAATGCTTTTAAAAGTAAACCAAAAAAAAGCCTCTGATGATTGTACAGCTCAGCTGGGCATGGGGGAGCAGGGATTTTTGCTACCGGTTCTCCGAACCACCTGCCCCCATTGCTACCGGATCAGGCGATCTGGTCCAAACCAGGAGCATTTCACCCCTGCCACACTCCCTACAATCTATGTACTACTAAAATTCTCATATCTGTAATCTTTAAATGGGCAAAATAGTGCATCATAGTGCAACAATTTTTGAACCAAGATATCTCAATTGGGGTAATTTACAGAATATACCCAAATTCCAGGATCCATGACTGTCGTGGGATTGAAATTTGGCAAATTTGGCACCACCAGGAATTTAAGTAGACTGGTCCCCCCCTGGCCATCTGACTTTAATAGACTGGTTTAGCCATCAGTTACTGGAAGGCATTCAGCTGTAGTCAAGTCAGCAATAAGTTGGAAGTTGCTCCTGCTCCCACTGGTTTTTGCCCTTGTCCATTCTGTTTCTTTAGTTAGGTAAGATAATATCTCTGAAACTATCACCTCTCCTCCTTTCCCAAGAAAGTATAGGCTCTTGAAAAATGGTATTTCAAAAGGAACCTTTTATTGAGAAGAAGAGATAGCAGAACAGGCCGTCTTGAGAAACAGATAAGGAGCCGTTCCCAGGATCATCTTCTGCTTTCAGCAAACTGAAACAATCCACATGGTCCTTCCTCCTTATTACATTCCAAAAAAGGTGAGGCTGCTGCAGGGTGCTTAGATGCCAGGGAAAAGGTTATAAAAATACAGCTTATTCTCATGCTCCCCCCTCCCTCCATTTGAATGGCAGTATCACGTTAGGGATCTGACACAAAGTTTCTGTGAGCAGCTGGGCACACTAGAATACTGGGGGCAAAGCTATCTACAAAAAGTGAGTTGTGGTGATTACTGTCTGTCTAGGCTGAGTATTTCCCACATTGGTTTATTTTATAAACTCATTCTATGCAAGCTACCTGGTTTAGTGAGAATGTATTAATGTGTAAACAACAGCATATTTCCTTGTGATACGAAGGAAAATTATTAGTCTAAAAAGCTGTGATTTGGAAAAGTTGATCTGCTATTATTGATCTTCCTATTAAGAAATTACTGACAAGCTTTCCAGAACGGGGTTCTTCAGAAAAGCTTTTAAAAAGCTGGATGGTAATTTTCTGTTATACAATAATTAGCATTTGACAGAATTTGAAAACTGACTTGCCTACAAGCTTAAAGTGATTAAAGTCTGATTGAAAATTAATTCCAAACTACAGTGCATGACGGATATGGACATTCATCAATTTTTTGTGAATATCTACACTGAGGAGGAAGTTAATGTTAGGGCATTTACTATTCTACATTCAAAAAATAAGAAATGGATGAAAGTCAGTGATCTGAATCTCCAGGTCACCCATGATTCTATACTTGCCATCAGCATCCATTGTCAGAAAAAGAATAATATGACTTTCTATGAAACAAAAAACCTTAAGGACTAGCTAAAATGGACATAAGAGTTCCATCTTGCAAAATAGAAGAAATATGGAGGGCAAGCTGGAGAAAAACAATATAGATTATAGTGATATACATTCAGCTACTGGAGATATTCAATTTCTTATCACGATATTTGCAAAGACTTGTGGAACAAGAATGACTATCACCGTAAGTGATGTTATGAAGGAAAATTGTAGTGTCACCTTTCAAGATCTGAAAAATCCAGTGGTATGATGGCCCATAAAGACCTTATATACCATACATGCAACAAGACAAGTTGAATTCCATCAGATTTCAGGAATTAAAACTGAAGCTTGGAAATATGTATAGCAAGTTACTGTCCCAATGAATCAAAATGCAAATATTATTAGAGGTGCTACTTGATCAGCAAAAGGATAAACAATGAATTGAAAGAAGAGTTTGACACAATAAAAGAAACTGGATTACATGGCACTTTTTACTAGAAAGAGTACAGCTTTTCAAGAGCAAGCAGATCTGGAGAAAATAGAGAAAAATGCTACGTCACATAAAAAATCCAGAATAACCTTGCAGTGGATGTGGTCATGATGAAATGCTAGCTGGCTTGTGAGTCAGTCTAATTAGCTCATAACTGGGATCTATCGCCCACAATTAAGTTGGACTCTAGCTCTAGTTTGGTGCTAGAAGGGTGAAATTTAATGGAAAATTGGTTGAAGATTGGTTACCAGATTGTCTAGATCAATGGTGTCAAACTGATAGACCATGGGCCGGATGCATCAGAGGCAGGCCACACCCACCCAAGCTCCACAAATGGGGAAAACGTTGAGAAACATTACATGATAGCAATGTGATGTGGTGAGTTTGACACCCGTAATCTAGATAAACAAACTGAAGGCTTTATTAATCTTTTTTTTTAAAAAAAAACCACAAATCCATTTCATCTCATTTATGAAAAAAATGGAACTTTCTGCTAAATTTCTATTTTATATACATTTGAACATAGATAAGATTATAGTTTCACATCCTTCTCCTTTCTTCATTGTTTCACAAATAATTAGAATAGCTACCATAAAAATTAACATTTTGCCAAGACTATTATACTTATTCCAAACAATACCAATAAAACTGGAGAATTTTTTAAAAAAGAATTAAATAAAACAATATTAAGATATGTTTGGTTAGGAAAAAAGCAAGAATAGGCTTGAAAATTTTGCAGGAAACCAAAAAAAGAAAAAGAGAGAGGGGGCTTTGGACTACCATATTGGGAATTGTATTACCAGGCCTCGGTACTCACATGAGTGAAAGAATGGATCAGTTTGAGACACACAAGATTATTAACATTAGAAGGATATGTCCTCCAACTAGGCTGGCATGCCTTCTTATGGCATGGGAGGAATAAGATACATAGTTATTTTCAGAGACACTATGTTAGGAATGCATTGTTATTAGTCTGATTTAAAATAAAGGAACAACACTATTTGAAAATACCGATCTGGCTTTCCACATTGGAGGCATTGGTACATCCTAATGTTATTAACATGGAAAAAATTATAAGATATAAAGTTATTTTGAATAATAAAGGGGAATTAAAAACTAAACAGGAACTTAATACCCAAGGGATAGACATTGCATGGTGGCCACATATGCAGATACAATCCCATTACAGGAAAGATGCTAAAACATATGGTTTTAATAAAGAGTTAACAGAATTAGACCAGATATTAATTGGAACAGATGCTAAACTAATAAAGAAATTATATTGTTATTTATTAAGTATTAAACTTGAAAGTAAAGGAGACAATGATTGCTTGGGTTAAAAACTTTGGATATGCAATAGAATTAGATAAATGGCAGAAACTATGGAATAGAAATATTAAATCGTATATAAAGAAAAACTGCATATAAAGAAAATTTGTATAAAATGTTTTATAGATGGCATTTTGCACCGGCAAGACTGGGAAAAATGTATAAAGATAGATCTGCTAAATGCTGGAAGTGTAATCAACCATCTGGTTCATACTACCATATGTGGTGGACATGCCCAAAAGCTAAAAAATATTGGATGAAAATACATACTTGTTTGGAAAAAATGCCAAAGCAACACATAGACTTGAAATCAAAGATAATTTTGTTGGATATTTTACTGGAAAAATATGATAAAAGGACTATATATCTGGTTTTACATATACTAACCGCAACTAGAATTGTATTTGCATGGCAATGGAAAAACGATGAGATTCCTCAGAGGAGAAGGCAATTAAGAAAATATTAGAATGTGCAGAAATGGATAGATTAATGCTCACTATTAAGGATAAAGGAGAAACTGAATATTTTTTGATATGGGATGTATTTTATCAATGGCTAGACAACAGAAACAGAAGTTAGAAAGGAGGAGACATAAAAAGAGGAAATGTTAATGTGGAGAGTTGTTAAAGAAGATGATGTATTATTGTTATTATATTATTATATTATCAATATTATTATGATGAATATTACAACAAATATGTGGATTATGACTGTTTAAAAATAACTGTACTCAGATCACACACTGGTCGATGGAAATTGAATGTTATATAAATAGGAGCCTTGTTGGTGCAGTGGACTAAAGTGCTGTTAAATAGCACTTAGCTGCCAGCTGCGTGCAATTACTGCGAGTTCAAATCTCACCAGGCTCAAGGTTGACTCAGTCTTCCATCCTTCCGAGGTAGGTAAAATGAGGACCCAGATTGTGGGGGCAATAAGCTGACTTTGTATAAAAAAGAACACTGCTTGTGGGGGGAGGGGGTGCAAAAGCCCTACTAAGTAGGTATATACAAAAGTATGAAGGCTATTGCTTAACACAATGTAAGCTGCCCTGAGTCTCTGGAAAATGGTGGTATATAAATAGAACCAATAAAATATAAAATAAAATAAAATAATAAAATAATAAAATAATAAAATAAAATAAAATAAAATAAAATAAAATAAAATAAAATAAAATAATAAAATAAAATAAAATAAAATAAAATAAAATAAAATAAAATAAAATAAAATAATAAATCATAAAAAAAGAAAGAAAGAGTTTGACACAATAAATGAAACTGGATTACATGGCACTTTTTACTGGAAACTTTTCAAGGGCAAGCAGATCTGGAGAAAACAGAAAAATGCTATGTCACATAAAAAATCCAAGATAACCTTGCAGTGCATGTGGTCATGATGAAATGCTAGCTGGCTTGTGAGTCAGTCTAATTAGCTCATAACTGGGATCTGTCCCCCACAATTAAGCTGGACTCTAGCTCTAGTATGGTATTAGAATGGAAAATTGGTAGAAAATTGGTTACCAGATTGTCTACTTCAGGGGTGTCAAATGGGTGGACGGATGCATCAGAGGCAGGCCACGCCCACCCAGGCTCTGCAAATGGGAAAAACATCAAGAAACATCACAATAACAATATGATGCAATGAGTTTGACACCCATGATCTAGATAAACAAACTGACTCACAAGCCAGCAACAAACAAACTGATCTAGACTCACAAGCCAGCTAGCGTTTCATCATGACCACATCCACTGCAAGATTATCTTGGATTTTTATTAATCTTTTTTTAAATAATGTAACTTTCTGCTAAATTTCTATTTTATATACATTTGAACATAGATAAGATTATACTTTCACATCCTTCTCCTTTCTTCATTGTTTCACAAATAATTAGAATCATTGGTACCTTAGGGTGAAGGCCCTTAAATGGATGCATGTGGACACACTATAGTTGTTACAATACCAGCCTGCCTGACCAACTAACTAGTATATTTTTTTGTATGGCCATGCCCACTACATTTATCATTTTGTGAATGGATGAAGCAAACATGGGAGTTATACACACAGTATTCTTATGAAATTCACAAATGCACCTTTTAACCAACAGAATTGAGGATTCCTGGCTTAAAGATCTTAGACATTAGACAAATATGCATAGTATTAATGTGAACATCCCAGTATATATGTTCAGATGTTCAAACATCTGAGAAGAGACACTTCTCAGGAAGACATCATTTTCTAAACATTTATAAACAGGATCAAATGAAGAAGACAAAAGGGTTGTTCTAAATCTCAGAAGAACCCTAAAAGAAACAAACTCTGAGACAAGAAGTTCATGATATTATTTTTGCTTCTCATTTATATCCCTCAAACCAGGGGTGAAATCCAGCAGGTTCTGACAGGTTCTGGAGAACTGGTAGCAGAAATTTTGAGTACTTCAGAGAATTGGCAAATACCACCTCTGGCTGGCCCCAGAGTGGGGTGGGAATGGATATTTTGCAATATCCTTCCCCCTGGAGTGGGAGGGAATGGGGATTTTGCACACCCACCACGCCCACCAAGCCACACCACATCCACCAAGCCACTCTCACAGAACCAGTAGTAAAAAACTTGGATTTCACCATTGCCTCAACCTATATTTTTAATCCTGAAAAATGGAAGAGTGGCAGGTTTTTAACACTCCTTGTACTCATCATCTTTGTTATATGATTATTTTTAATAAAAGCTAATGCATGCATCTGATGAAATGAATTATTGTCTACAACAGGATATGAGAACCATGCAGTCTCAAAACTGCCTTAAGAAATACTTTTCTTGTTTTTGCTGCAAGAAACTAACAGAACTAGCTTTCAGAGTAATGTTTGGAATGTGACCAAAGCCTCAAACCCTTTCAGTACACATTTAACATTGAACTTTATTCCTGCACCAAATAGTGAGGTATTCCTAATATCAATTTGATATATTTGGATTTAGAAATATAATAACTTTGGTAAGAGATCCTGGAATGTGCTTATGCAGATAGGCTCTTAACAGTGGTGGGTTTCAAATTTTTTTACTACCGGTTCTGTTGGCGTGGCTTGGGCGTGGTATGGCTTGGTGGGTGTGGCTTTGTGGGCACGGCAGGGGAAGGATACTGTAAAATCTCCATTCCCTCCCCAATCCAGGGGAAGGATACTGCAAAATCCCTATTTCCTCCCTTAGCATCTGGGACTTGGCAGGCAGAAATCATTTTTCTTTTCTGATAAATGAAGCCAGTTTACCAAAGCAAGCAATTCTGTAAAAAAAAAAAAAAGTCTGCATTTACTGAAAGGGCAAAACTTAATATTAAAGCATGCTGGATGAGGAAAATTACCTTCCTTTATTTCACCAAGAAATAGGAACTTACGTTTTGTGAATTCATTAACAAATGATGTATCTTACAAGTATCTAAACCAATATTTTTCAAACTTGGCAATTCCAAGATTTGTGGACTTCAACTCCTAGGATTCCCCAATTAAACTCTACACATTTTAAGAGTTGTCAAGGTTGAGAAACACTGATCCAGGCAGTAGATGGCACTCAAACACTTCCAAATTTCTCACTAGGGCAACACATCTCACTGCTGAGATTTTCTTTTGCTCGGTGATGACAAAAAATAAAAAGCCTCCACATAGGCCTATCCTCTGGCTACTGATTTAACTAGGCTGGTAGCTCTCTTATTTTATGACACAGCATTGGCTAAATGAATCTTTCTTGGAGATAGAAGCAGCACACATTATTCTTCCTACCCTTAAAAAGGTTTTATTCATTTCCCAGCACCAGTTAATTTCAGGATTTACAGGTTTCCCTGAATAAACATTGAACATTGTGGGTGGAAAAAATTGTAAAAATCTAGTTTAGATGGCAAAAGCAGCTGTATGAAGATATTTCTGAAATATAATTACATTTAAAATTCAGGGCCAACAATGAATACAAATAACACACAACTACACTTCAACCATTTAAAATCATTGATCTGTTTGTAATTGCTTTCTCTTGATATACATGATATGCACCTGGATTAAATTTGGTGTTTTGATTACAGGAGAAATAGCTTCTCCATTTTTTATATGCAATTATTCATCTGAATAACAGTAGTTCCTTTTCATTTATCAAAGTTTGTCTTCCATCTGGATTGGTTCAAAATCTTATGTTGTGAGAAGAAAAAGTAAAAAATGGCAACCTGATTTCATGTACTGGATCAGCAAATAATAGTGATGGGACCATACCCCACAATGCTACAGATCACCCAGTTAACTTTAGAGGTATATCTCTTCCATCTTCTAAATTCTCTACTTTTTACCTCTGGTAGGTACCATTTTAGTTTTCTCTCTCAGATAACCTAATGGCAGCACTGAGCCTGCCTTTCCTGTATACTTTGGATTAATCATATTCTAGCAGACAGCTCTCTGTAGGGTTTAATAATCTTTAAAATAAATTTATTTTAAGTTTTAATGAATTAATCTTTCATTTCATGGCTTAAATCTAGGTTGTCTCCACCACCTTATCCCAAGCCATCTTCAAGCATGTAAATTTTTAGTAATGAAAATATTAAGATCCAATTTGGTGTAGTTTTTAAGATATCAAGCTAGAAACCAGGGCACTCTGAGTTCTAATCCCATTTTAAGCATAAGGCCAGCTCAGTGACCTAGGGCTTTCTCTTAGCCCTAGAAAGAAGGTCATAGCAAACTACTTCACTTTTGCCAAGAAAACTGCAGGAATTTGTCCAAGCAGTCTCCAATAATCAGACATGATTGTGTAGGAAGTTAGCACTCACCTCTCTCCTAGAAGAATGAAATATTATACGAAATATTTAAAAGGCAGAATTTTATATTTAAAGGAGAAATATGTTTCTAAAGACATAAACACAGAGCCTCAGCTCCCTGCCCCCCTCTGCCCCCGCAGATATTTTGCAGATACCTATCTACAAGACAAAAGGCTGAGCCATCTTATCTACAAAACAAAAGACCTTCACTCTCAGGACATGATAGGATTAGCCCTCATTCAAGATCGAAATCAGGATAAAGACATTAAGCTATAATAGGAATTGCCCAACACCCTTTCAGAACACAACCCCTTTCATTACATCATCACCCAGCAAGATTCAACCAAACTTGAGACTCAGGACAACCTACAAAGTTACCCGTGCATGGTCCCATGGAAATCTGACAATCAATGGGATACCTGCCCTTACACAGGAATAGGAAGCTCCAAGGCAGGGCCCAAGAGAGGGTATAAATCTCTCTTTGTCTCTCACCCATGTGCTCAATTGCCCAGGACCTCAAACCATGTGGCCCTGTCCACCATTAAACCATCTTTCCAAATAGCCTCCATGTTTCCAGTGTCTTCTTCCCCACTTGGAACTGAACCCAGATGGACATTTCTTCCAACAATTGAATGGAAGAAAAGGAAAAAGGAAAAAAAATGGAAAAGACGGGTAAAATGATATAAGGCATTTTAGGATAAAACGATTAGATATGTGGCCAGATGGCCATTTTAAGAAATACTGAAACAGTAGCTACAACCTTCAAAAAGTCTACCTCTGCTGGTTAATTACTTTAATAGTTTAAAAAAAGTTAAAATAGACAACACATCTTATAAAGTTTAAAATTAAATGCAATATTCTTCCTGTCCCTAATTAATCTGATGAATTTCTGCACTTTTTAAACAAAATATAAGAAATAGGAAGGTTACAACTTTGTTGATAAAAGCAGACTGTAATGATTCTATCTGAGTTTAGTATGACAACTTCGTACCTCACTAGCCTCAGCCCCTTACTCTGTGCAAGATTGCTGTTTTTATGTGAAACTTTGGCTTTTCATGCAAGATTGAATTCAGCATTCTCTTGTAATTTGAGAGCTCAAGACATAATGAGGCATTACTAAACTATTGTAAAAATTCACATAATTTTATTTATTTTGAAAAGTATCCTAATGGGTGGTACCAGCAGATCTTTTGAGAGAGTACAGTTTTACAGGAATCTACTACTGAACCTAGAGAGAGAATTTGTCATGAATTCTTGTTGGTTGAATGCCAGTTTAATAAGTTGCTATAAATATTTCTCATAAATAAATAGATCTTCCCACTTTTCACAACATAAAAAAGTTAATGATTTATTATTGTCCTGCATATGTGTCACATTTTCATTTGATAACTAGACAGCCCATGCCCCATTGGATCATTGTTTCAGAGATATTTCCTTACTGAAACAGACAAAAAGAATAGTCACAGATGGGCAAAAAAATCAGTGGAAGTGAGAGTGACTTCTGACTTATTGCTGGCTTCTTTGTTCACTTTCCTTGTGGGAAGCCAGCAGGAAGCATCCAAAATCTATCTTCCTTCCTTCCTTCCTTCCTTCCTTCCTTCCTTCCTTCCTTCCTTCCTTCCTTCCTTCCTTCCTTCCTCCCTCCCTCCCTCCCTCCCTCCCTCCCTCCCCTCCTCTCCCCTTCCCATTCCTCCCCTTCCCTACAGGTAGGTAAGTACCTGCTGCTTAACTGGTAAGGGGGCAAGGGGTTGCAAGACTATCTGGAAACTATAAATGAAAATGAAGATGCAGCAACAGTCTAGCAGCAGTCAATAGCACTGAAGCAGCCACAGCCTTCCCAATTTTCATTCTCAGCAGAAAAAGATGCTTTTTTTCCCCAAGAGGCAACTGGAGTTTCTGGTTTTTCTTTGAAGATATTTCGCTTCTCATCCAAGAAGCTTCTTCAGCTCTGACTGGACGGTGGGGAATGGAAGGATTTATACTCCTTGCAGACAGCTGGTCATTTGCATTCTTTTAGGGGGTCGTTAAGGTCACTTGGAGGTTTATCTGTGTCATCAGAGTCACCTGAGTGGTGCAAATGATAGATGATGTTGTATCCCTCCCCCTATGTTAGAGACAGCTGTTCAATTTTGACATAAATGGCCTCTTTAACTCCTCTTTCAAATCAGCAATCCTCTCTGTCCAAAATATGGACTTTGTTGTCTTCAAAAGAGTGGCCTATGTCCTTTTAATGCAGATGGACTGCTGAATCTAGTCCTGATGTGTTGGTTCTCCTATGTTGTGCCATGCATTTATGAAGTGGTTGTTTCATTTCCCCAATGCATCTTTTGGGACAACCGTGACCTGGATGACTGAGAATCTCCATAGACATTCTCTTATCAGATTTTGGACACATTTTGCAAATTAGCCCATTTAAAGTACCTTGGTTCAAAAGTTACCCTATGTTGCACTGTTTCACCCAGTTAAAGGACATGACAACAAGCATTTTAGTAGTATAAAAATTAATTATAGCAGTCCTGTATGCAGATATTGTACAGTAATCTAAAGGTCAACAAATGGGACATTTAGCCTTGTAAATCTTCATTTGCAATGTAATAATCTCTAGACTTCTTCATATAGAAATGTGAGTTGACGTGACAATTGACAACTCAATAAGAGGTCAAAACAACCATGCAGCCAGATTTGTTCAGGGGTTATGTTATCTGGTTTTGATAAGTAAAACAATTGGCTTAAGCTGTGTCACCTGAAGGTCTACTTATCTTCCTGAAAGAGTGCTCAGAAAAACTGAATAAGATTATATTATTTATTTTGCTTCATATCCTTACTGCAGAACGTGCTTCCATAGTTTCAAAGACACATAAAATATCAAGAAATGTCAGTTTGCTTGAAATAAGGTTATAGCTCATTCTAGTTTACTGCTGCTGAATCTTATTAGCTTGTGAGGAAATATGATACTGTGTCGACATTTTAACTTCAATTGATGCATAAATTAGAATATGTTAGAAGAGCTATCAAAATTCCCAATTCTGTTTCATACTTAAAGGTTCAGGAAGTAAACGGAACATTTGAGTTTTTTTACATGGTTGACTTTTTTCTGATTCTCAGGGACCTTTTCTCTCCACCTCTAGAAAGAAAAAATACAAAAATAATTTGTTATCAAGTATTTATTTTCAAATAAAACATATAATAGATTCATATGTTTATGTTTGTAAAAACATGAACTTTTAAAAAAGAGAATAGTTCAAAGAAAAAAATCTATACATAAGGGTTAAGAACATGTTAAAGTAAAATTACTTAATAGATTTATAATTGTTACCTGAACAAATATACTTTTAAATCTTATACATTGTATATATGTCTATGAACAGTTTTGCATAATGTATTTTATGAAATATCATAGTGACTTTATGTCCATTAAAGTTTTGAAATTGAATTGAATTGAAATTAAATTGAAAGAATTGAAATTATTATTTCTTCAAATATTTCAGTTTTCAAAAATGATCATTTCTCTACATCGAATGTAAGATTTCCTTCCACCATGCAAGCAATATCACAGATAGTTTGCATATCTCACCCTATATTTTATTTAAAAATTAGAAGAACCAATATTGATCATCTATCTACCTGTATTTTCTGGAGTATAAGACACACTTCTTTCCCTCCTAAAAGAGGCTGAAAATTTGGGTGCATCTTATACTCCGAATGTAACCCCACCCACCCGCTGGCCCCCACCCTTCAGCCTCTGCGCATCCTCTTCCTGGTTGCAGAGATTGCCACCTACAATGACTTGTATTTTTGGGCTCTGTGCGTTTTCAGCCCCCAAATGCTCCGTTTGACAGCCCTTCAAGGCTGTGGGGATCGCCAAAGCACATCACCGCCAATTGCCACACGAAAACACGATGCATTTGGAGGCTGAAAACATGACATGCGGTGCCCAAAACGGCTACCCTGAACAGCTGCTGCCTTCTCTTACCCCTTCGATGCTTTGCCTGCTTTAGTCACTGGAGCTCCCTCTGACGATCAGCTGTACTTTTGAAGCTGTTCTTCAGCGTATAATATAGAATAGAAGGGAAAAATTGAATTTGATTAAGATTAGAGATGAGGATTCTTTTGGAAATATACAAAACTAATCCATTCCTTTTCGCAGAATTAGAAGATATAAAGTGTGAACCAAATTTTAAAATTGTCAAAAATTTTTGGTCCTGGGTTCTGATATGAGTTTCCTGCAAACAAACAACATCATTTTTATATTGCTTCAAATAATGAAATATTTTCCTTCTTTTCTGTGGTGAATTTAAACCATTCACATTCCATGATAAAATTCTTAGTGTCATTTTGGGGATGACTGAAGCCCTTTTAGGGCTTGCCGAAGACTCTGTTCAACTGCAGATATCTTCGGTCTCACCCCTCCCACTGCTTCAGAGTATAATTTCTTTCCATTTACACCATTCTCCTCCTGTGGAATCCTGGGCCTCTGTTGATTTTGTTTCTCTAGTCTTTGCTTCTCTGCTGCATGGGTTATACGTTGATCTTTCGGTTCTTGCAACAACAAATCGAGGTCCGGCTCCACTTCTCTTGTAGCTCTGGACTGCTTTGATTTTCCCTCTGGAAATTCTATAAAGAGATCCTCTGAGAGACCTCCTCCTGCTCCCAGAGTCTCCTCCCTTGCTGTTTCTAGAATTTCCTGTGATTCTTTTTGCTGAATCATTTCTTGAATCCCCTCATCAAGATCCTTCACTTTAAGGATTTCTTCAAGAGATAGAGGTGTAGATGAACATGGGGGTGTTGAAACTTTTTTAAGAACATTGTTGTAAAAATGTTCTGCTTTTTCCACGGAATTAAGGCGATATCTCACATCTTCGTATCTCAAGATAATGCCAACAGGAGCATCCCATCTAAAGGGAATCTGACACCTTTTTAATTCATTTGCCAAAAAACCAAAATCTTTCCAGTCTCTTAACATCTTAGGTGGCAGCTCTTTGTAGATACCAATTTGATTCCCCTCATAGTGAACAGTGGTGTGAAAAGAACTTTGCAAGATATCATTTCTCAGTCTTCTATCAGTGAAGTAAATCACAACATCTCTTGGCAAATTTCTTTGTCGCGCCACCCGCGAATTAACTCTGTATAGCTTGTCAACATTTTTATCAATCACCTCTGGATCAGCTTTTAAAATCTTAGCTAAAATGTCCACACAAGCTGCCCTTAGATTTTCTCTATTATTTTCCCTTAGGCCTCTCAGTCTTATGGCGAACTCCATATTCTGAAATTGTAACATTGTAATCTCCTCCTCTAGCCTTTGATTTTTAATCTCCACTTTAAAAAACTGATCATTTACTGCCTTCTTGTTAGCCACCACTTCAAGATTTAAATCATCAACTTTTTTCTCAACCGCCAGCAAAGCATCAGTAAAAGCAGTAGCCACAATAGAAACATCCTGGCTTAACTTATCAGTTTTTTCCTTCAGCGAGTCCATCACTTCTTTTTGGTTTATTCCCATCCTTTCCTCCATTTTACTCATTTTTCCAGAAAGCTCTCCCAGGGATTTATGTATGTCAAGTATAAAAGTTTTCAACTCCTCAATCCCACTGCCTTGTGACTGTCTCTGAGCTGGCACTGATAGCGTAGCTGACTTTTCTTTTGTTTGATGCGTGGGGGAATCCCCCCCCCCGCTTTCTTTGAAGCCATGCCTGAACAGGATTTAAGTCCTTGAAAAAATGAAAATCTTCCTCCTTTTCCTGTCTTCCCCAGCTTTACAGAAAAGGAATCAAATCAAAACTTTCCAGTTAAAAATCTTACTAATACAGTCAGTTAAAATTACAGGCAGGCTTAAACAAACTGTTAACTTTCCCTTTTCACTTTCACTTGCTCCGCTTTAGTCAGCCGCCATTTTCAATCACTTTCGCACAGAGACAGCTCAGTTTCAAAGTTAAAAAGAAAAAAATCCTTAAATATAGTTAAAATTCTGAAGAAATAGTCCAGATCTCACCAAATCCTCTGCTGATTAGAAGAATGTGTATTGCAGCAAGTGGAGTTGCTCTCATCGTCTCACTCCGTTTAAAACAGAGTTCCCTCGCCGCTCGGAGTTCCAGCAGCCTAGATAGGGAGACCTTTCACAGAACGCTTACCAGGGCGAAGGAAAAGCCCTGGGAGCGTTTCTGAGGTCTCAACCTCCTGGCTGCCTACTCTTCTCTTCCCTTCCGATCGAAGGGAAGATTTCCAAGCCGCTTTCGATTGAAAAAGCGGCTCTACAGGTGGCGGGGGCGGCAGCCATAAAACTAGCTACCCGGCAACGACGAGGACGCCACAGGAAGTGCAATAAAACAACTGAAATTATCTAAAGCTCCTGGGACAGATGGTTTAACAGCAGTATATTAAAAGACTTTACAAGCGGAATTGGTTGAGCATCTTAAGGACTTGTTTTGTAACATTCAGCAGGGGGGTAAAATACCCCCCTCTTGGAAGACGGCTTTTATCTCATTGATATCTAAAGAAGAAGAATCTGTAAAACCAGAAAATTTTAGACCAATATCTCTCCTGAATACGGATTACAAAATTTATGCTAAAGTATTAGCCAACAGATTGATGCCAGTTATTCAAGATGTGATTCATGAAGACCAAGCAGGTTTTATAGAAGGGAGACATATGAAGGATAATGTCAGGCAACTCATAGAGTTATTGGAACATCTTGAGAAAAATAAACAGATCTCTGCGGTGCTAGTGTTTTTGGATGCGGAGAAAGCCTTTGATCGAGTCAACTGGGATTTTCTAAAAAAGACTTTGTATAAAATGGATTTTGGGGATCAGTTTATACAAGCGATCTCGGCAATTTATCAAGAACAAACGGCACAAATCATTATCAACGGTAGTTTAACCACTAATTTTAACATACAGAAAGGAACTAGACAAGGTTGCCCATTATCTCCACTATTGTTTATTCTGTCTCTAGAAGTGCTGTTGAATGCTCTACGGGACTCGGACAATCTGAATGGAATAGCTGTAAGGCAAAAAGATTATAGAACAAAGGCATTCGCAGATGATCTGGTCGTTACCCTAACACGACCTTTGGAATCTATTATACAGATGAAAAATATTATAGAGGAATATGGTCTGGTTTCAGGTTTTAGCCTGAACCAGAAAAAGACTAAGATGATAGTTAAAAATATGCTGGAACCACAAAGGAATGAACTTGAAAGGTTGGCAGGCTTTGAAATAGCTACAAAGGTGAAATATCTAGGAGTTCAAGTTGCAGCATCTAATATAAAACTTTTTCAAAATAATTATGAGGAACTGTGGCACAAGATTCAAAAGGACCTTGAAAGGTGGAAGAAGCTGCAACTATCTCTGCTTGGTAGAATAGCAGCTGTTAAGATGAACGTTCTACCTAGATTTTTGTTTTTGTTTCAAATGATCCCGGTGCTTAAAAGTGATAAGTCTTTGTTGGAATGGCAAGCAGGTTTAAATAAATTTATTTGGAATGGGAAGAAACCGAGAGTTAAATTTAAAATTATGCAAGATGCTCGTGAAAGAGGTGGCCTTAAAGTTCCAAACCTACGTTTATATTATGAGGCTGCAGTGTTGACACAAGTGGGAGATTGGATTGGAACAACAAAAACAGAAATTTTGAATATTGAAGGCCACGATTTGCGACTTGGATGGCATGCATATTTATTTTATGAAGATAAGAGAGACAGAGTTTTCAACAGTCATATCTTAAGATATGCCTTGATGAGAGTTTGGAAGAAGCACTAGTTTCAATTGGATTACAAAATACCTTTGTGGTTGGATCTTGGGCAGATTATACCAAATATAAAGTCACTCGGGGGGTTGTTATACAAAGAGATACTTTTTAATGATGGGGGCAGATGGAGTTTGAAACCTTTGAATATCCTGTTGGAAGAAGGAAGGAATTTAACTTGGTTGCAGTATCTTCAACTTCAAGCGAGATGGAGAGAAGATCAGAAAATTGGACTAATGTTACATGAAGAAGATTTGGTGACTCAGATAAAATGTAAAGGGCCGATGCACATTAAGCGAGTGTATAATTTACTGTTAGAAAGGGATTCAGAGGGTGAATTAGTTAAAGATTGTATGATAAAATGGGCACAGAATTTTGCAGAGCCAGTGATGTTGGAAACGTGGGAAAAGATTTGGGTCCAGAATGTTAAATTTACACAAGCACAGAACTTGAGGGAAAATTTTTATAAGATGTTTTATAGATGGCATCTAGATCCTAAAAAGCTATCATGTATGTATCCAAATGTTCAACCTAAATGTTGGAGGTGTGATTGTTTGGATGCAACATATTTTCATATTTGGTGGACGTGCAGAAAATTGAAAGCATTTTGGATTAAACTTTGGTGGGTAATGCAGAACATTTTGAAGAAGAAGCTTGAATTTTCTCCTCAGTTTTTTTTGCTGGGAATAGTTAAGGGCTGTTCATTAACTGAAACGAGATTAATTTTATACATGCTTACTGCAGCTAGATTACTGATTGGACAATATTGGAAGAAGGATAGTGTACCTACTATAGAGGAATGGATATTGAAGATGTCTAATTTTGCAGAAATGGCTAAGATTTCTGCATACCTGAAAGACAGGACCCATGAAGCTTTTACTAAGGAGTGGAAGAAATGGGTAGTATACATGGAGAATAAATATCAAAGCAAAAAGTTTCAAGTAGCACTTGAGTTATAATAATGTCTATTAATTACATAACAGAATTTATATTTTTATGATGATGTATTGTTTGAATCTGATATATTTTCATATTTTTTTTAAAGCCAAAAGATGTTATAAGTTTTGTCTAACTTTTTTCTATTATAAATGGTTAAATTTGTTACCTTATTTTATGCCATTTTGCTTATCCTGCTTAATGTTGACTTTTATATCTGAATGGTCAAGAAATATTATTAAGAGTAAATTTTGAGAATTATAGTTAATGTTAAATATTTATATGATATTTTAATTTTAAATTTAAGATGTTTGAGATGCTCAAAATTATGTTATTACTTGTTTTAGTTAAGTGTTAAATTTAGTATGCGAGATTTTTTATGAGTTTTTTATAAACGATTCATGTGGTTATATATTTGGCTAGGGGGGTAATAGATGTTATGATGTTATAAGTTTAGAATATTTTTTTGTACTATTTAAGCTTAAATTTATTATATTCTTAGCTAGATCTCACCTTAAAAAGTTGTTGGTTGTGGATTGTAATATATAATTGTTTGATAGTGGAAGTCGGGGGGGGAAGGGGGGTGAGGGGGGATGGGAGGGGGTGGTTGTTGGGGTGGGAGGAGTGGGGGGAAGGGATATTAAAAACTGTATTGTAAAATTTTTTCAATTAAAAAAAAGATTAGAGATGAGGATGAAGGGTAATATTGGTTTTTTAAAAAAATAGATAAGGAATAAATATGGCAAAAGGAAAATATAGAAATTGTAAATTTAATTGAAATGACTAAACACTGTTTAAATTTCTGAACCCGCCAAATATTCTGTTCAAAGAAAATACATTGTATGTTTGTATGTGTGTTTCTAATTATTGCTATTTATTCATATTTGTCCTCTTTTATTCTTTAAAGTTTAACAATTCATTCTTTATCTTAATATCTTTATATTTGTTTGGGGTTGGCTTTCTTCCCTTTCATCTTTTTTATTGTACAGCAATCTTTCTCCTCAAACATACCACCTCTCTCTTTTCTTTCCTTCTTACTTTCTCTCCCCCCGTCTTCTTCTCCTCCCTACTTCCTCTTCCTTTCTCCTTCTCCTCCTCTCTTCCTTCCTCTCTTACCCTCACTCCTACCCTAATTTCCCTTCCCTTCCTTCATCCCTCTCTATTGCTGTATCGTTTTATACATATGGACTACTCAGAGGGCTGAAAAAGATATTTTTGACTGGTCCTCGCACTTTTGACCAGTCCTTGAACTTACGACTGTCCTCAAATTTTACATTTTTGCCCTATCTTGTCCCCATGGTGAAGAGAAGCAGTTGTGAAATGAGTGACACGGTTGTTAAGAATGCTGCAATGGGCATAAATGATGACCAGTCATAATTGTGAAGACCGGTCAAAAGTGCGAGGACCTGTCAGAAACCACTTTTTTCAGCCCTCTGGGTAGTCCTTTTGTGCATATGGACTACTCAGAGGGCTGAAAAAGTTATCTTTGACTGGTCCTCACACTTTTGACCAGTCCTCAAACTTACGACTGTCCTCACATTTTACGTTTTTTGCCCTATCTTGTCACCATGGTGAAGAGAAGCAGTGGTGAAATGAGTGACATGGTTGTTAAGAATGCTGCACGAGCATACATGTGAGAATGGTCATAAGTGTGAGGATCAGTCAAAAGTGCAAGGACCTGTCAGAAATAACTTTTTTCAGCCCTCTGAGTAGTTCCTATACACATAGCCATGGCCACCCAGTCATATGACCAGTTAGCCATGCCCACCCAGTCACATGACCTCCAAACCATGCCCACAAAATAAGCCATGCCCACAGAACCGGTAGTAAAAAATTTCAGAACCTACCCCTGAGCTAATGTGCTGAAGCTGACCAGACTAAGGATGCTAGCCAGATGAATACCTGGTAGGCAGATTTTTTTTTCCTATTTTCCTCATCAAAATCTAAGGTACGTCTTATACTCCGAAAAATACAGTATATAACTGGGCACGGGTGAGGAGAATAATCCAAAAGGCTGGAAAAAACCTGATTTACCTCTGGATTTTCTTTGGATAGTTCAGAATTTATATTTATATTATAATTCCCAAGCCTATGAGAGAAGTAGAAGTATGCAACAAAAATCCTTATTGACTAAAATAGGTCCTATACCACAATCTGGGCCATTTCCAGTAGCACTAATTGTTTGGAATAAATTCTGTAACAATTTTTTAATGAATTTGCTTAACACATGCAAGAAAATGATCCTTCTACCTTGTTCTACCACTTATTCTGAAATGTAAATACCTAATAATATTCATATTTTATGATTTTTCTGAACTTTGAAATTATATATTATAAAATCAATGGACATGTGTGCGTGGTAGTGTGTGTGTATAGTTAGAGGATGGATGGATGGATGGATGGATGGATGGATGGATGGATGGATGGATGGATGGATAGATAGATAGATAGATAGATAGATAGATAGATAGATAGATGATAGATAGATAGATAGATAGATAGATAGATAGATAGATAGATAGATAATCTGTCTATGCAGGCAGTCTTCTAAGAAATACTCGATAAAATGATTATAGAAACTAGCCATACTAATTAAAATCCCAACAGATGGCAAATAATTAAATCTTTATTATCATTTCACCAATAGTAGTTCATTCACAGGTTAATTTCAGAAAATAAATATGTTTTATCCATCCTTCTGCTAAGATTAAAGGTTTTCTTAATCTACTTTAGAACTATTTCTTCTGGATTCAGTTTGATCAAAAAAAGTTTTAGCCAAGTGTACCAGCAAAAACCCTTATTCTTGAATCATGCCATTTTCTATTCCCTTCCATTATACCTAGGGATTTAAGATGGGCCAAACCTGAATGTTTTTCTAATGCTTTCTATGTTTCCTGAGCTTACAGCATGTTTTATAACATACCCATGTAGTTTCTTCTAGGTCATGTCTGTGGCTCTCTATAGATCATGCATTAAAATTTGATTTTCAAAAAATATACTCCGAAGTGAACTTTGATTGAGTATAAGGAGTGTAGGAACAATTCAAAATAAAAAATAAAATTTCCTTGTTGGAGTATGAGAACATTTAGTTCACATGCTTAGAGAATTGATAATACCCATTTAACTCCCAGGACATTGTGATCAATTGGCAACATATAAAAAGTAAACATTGCAATTAAGGCAGGAGAGTTAAAGCAACTGAAGAAGGGAAAACAAATAATAAAAAATACAAATCAGTACATATTTAATTTTTAAAATAAACTTGTAAGTTTATCTTAAGCCCCTGGTGTTCTGTCCTGGCAAGTTGCTAGACAAACAAACAATCTCTTTGCATATAGGAAGTCTAGTTTTTAATCAATATAATAGAATATTTCAAGGCCTCTTGGCATGAGAAAATGTTTTGCAATCAATTATTTTTATCATAAGCCTGCCCTGCTAAAAATGTAACAATATATTCTTCAGTGTAGTTACAAACTGATTTATAATTGGACTTAGTATTTTCTGTAGAGTGAATCAAATGGAGGGCAAGAAGTGATTTTTGAATATATTAATGTATCTGATATAAATGGTCATACGAATGATATGAATAGTATAGGATCTGCTACATGAACACTGAAGGACCCTCTCTATTCACATTAATTCTAAGAAAGAAAACTGCTTGTTAGAGATTATACTAAGTCAACTAAATACCATGCTAGCAATAAATATCTTCTGAGGAGGCAGAGCTGTCAAGGATGCAAGGCCATCCATGAGTAACCAAGTTACTTATTAATCTAAGGCCAGCCATGAATCTATACATCAGCGGATACAGAAATTAGGGAGATATTTAGGTAAAATTATCTCATGTACTATAAATTAATGTAGGAATTTAGTAATTAAAAAGTGTCAATTCTCATGTAACTGATGTATGCTAACCATATATGGAAAGTTGCTGTATTAGCAGAATCCTTTGTCTTGAAAAGTATAAGAACAGTCATGTCATCTCTGTCTCTTTGTTCAGAAACCTTAGATACAAATCTGATTCTGAACCTGCACAAATAAACTGACTATGGCTGACCAAGGAATGTTGTTTAGACTCTCATTCCATAACATTTTATGGCAACCACGAAGGGACTGAGGAACAAAGACCATTGTTCTGCCTGATGGGCTGTCCTGGCAGGACCGACGCCTTCCCAAGCGAAACATCCATCGGTCGACCACAAGGACTCTATTGAAGTCTACGGAATCTTTCGGTGAGGAGGTGCCGTGAACCCGCTAGCGAAGCAGACCAGTCAAGGATCCTCATGGTCAGACAGATCCAGAGACTTCAACAAAAGTCTCCTGTGGGGGTACCCACCAATTGAGTGGTGGAAGAGGGGGCCCGATCACCCTCCTAGGAGACAAGGTGTCGTCCTAAAGTCTCCAGTTAGGACTGTGTGTGTGGTTAAACCGTTGCAGTTCCCGCATTGTGACCGTTGGCAAATCCGGCGCATTGGGTCAACAGTAGTGTGTTAAGATGGGTGGTCATAATAGTGTCCTCAGGACACTGTTACAATGCATGTTAGCCAATTTTAAGAGTGCCTTTAGCGGAGACTATGGTAGTCTCCTGTGTGATCCAGATACCTTGAAGATGTTTTGTATAAATGTCTGGCCTAACTTTGGTGCAAGTTGGCCTGAAGAAGGATCATTGGATCCAATAGTGATATCCAAGGTACATCGGATCATTACCCAGGATGGCCATTGGGAACAATACCCATACATAGATCAGTGGCAGATCACTCAGAAGGCAGCTCCCCCTTGGCTTAAGAAATGTCAGATGGAATGTGTGAGAGTGTGTTTGATGAAAGAGAAAAATAAGACCAACAAAAAGATAGTTAAAACCAAAGTTTTTAATCAGGAGGATGAGGAAGATGTTAGCCGTCCTCCCCCATATGCACCACACCCTGTGCCCCCAAAACAAAACTCCTATCCACCTTTGCCAGTAGATGTGGTGCCAAGAACCATCCAGCCCTGAAAAAGCCAACAACAAGTTAAAAGGGAAGTTAAGAGTGATGGGGAAGAAGAGAAAGAAGAAGAATCTAAACCCATTAGTTCTCGAACTCGAAGCCAGATGAGTTTGAAGAAGGCAGAGACTCTCGCCCCCTTGAGGGAAATTTTGAGTCATGGAGCTGATGCCTAGGGACAGCCCATCATTCATCCCTTACTTCAATATCAGCCATTTACAACTACAGATCTACTCAATTGGAAACAGCAATATGGGCTGTTTAGCAAAAAGCTTACAGAAATAGTAGATCTATTTAATACCATAATGCAAACACATAGACCTACATGGGGAGACATCCAGCCACCATTAAACACCTTGCTCTTCCTGGAAGACAGAGAAAAATTCAAAATTGCTAAGGGAAAAGTCCTGACCTGTATGTATCCAATGCCAATGCAGCGCAAAAAGCTGAAACAGTGGCAGAAGAAAACCCAAATTGGGATCCTAATAATAAAAACCACCAACCTCTATTAGCTGCCTACCGTCTCCTATGCGTTAACAGTTTAAGGGAAGCAGCAAAAGGTCCCGTTAATTATGCAAAGACCGCTACACTATTCCAAAAGAAGGATCAGAGTCCTGAGGGCTTTTTAACCAGACTAGTAGAATCCTACAAGGTCAATACTGGGATAGACATAGAAGATCCGGCAAATAGATACCTGCTAAATGAACGGTTTATCTCTCAAATAAACCGTTCATTTAGCAGGTATCAGCCCTGGATATCAGGAAAAAATTGCAGAAATTAGAAGGAGCTCTAGGAAAAAATACCAGTGAACTCCTGGAAGTTGCCAGAAGGGTCTACCTGAATAGAGATAGAGAAGAGGAAAAAAGGCAAGATATTAGAGAAAGAAAAAGGACTGAAATGTTAGCTTTGGCCCTGGGAGGAGTTACCTTAGGGCCCAACCAATGTGCCATCTGTAAAGAAAAAGGACATTGGCAAAGAGAGTGCCTCCGTAGAAAGACGGAATCAAGAGGAGTATCCTACAGGCATGGAAAAGCTTTGTTGAGAGGAAGAAGTTTTAGAGGAACCCCGAGAGGAGCCTTTAGAGGAAGAGGAGTTACTGACAGGCGACAACCCAGCCAGTCGTACCAAAATGAGGAAGTAATCGGCCTAGCTGAAATGGAGTGGGATGACTGAAGAGGCCAGGGCCCCACAGACCCACCCCCGGAGCCCATGATGGATTTATGGGTGGGAGGACACCAAGTCCGCATGATGATCGATACCAGAGCCAGTCGATCAGTCATTAATAAACCAGTGGCCCCCTTGCCAACTAAGAAAGTCAGAATTCAAGGAGTGTCAGGCACAGCTGCCACACACAGCCTCCTGAAACCTGTCAAATGCAAGATTGGGAACAGCCTAGGCATATTTTTGTATATGCCTGAATGCCCTGTCCCACTATTAGGAAGGGATTTACTTTTTAAAATGAGAGCCACCATTTCCTTCAATGAGAATGGACAATACCTCACACCCAGTAGAAGAGACTTGGTGACTGATGTTAATGGAAGACACAACCCCAGAAAGTAATTGGAAAGAATTTAATGTCCCCACCCTATGGGCAGAAGACAACCCCCCCAGGCTAGCTAAATTCGCCTCTCCTGTGGAAGTTAAATTGAAACTGAGATACAAGTCCGTCAGAGTACCCCAGTAGTACCCTCAAGAGGCTGCAGAAGCCATTCAAGTTCTAATTGACAAATACTTAGTTGCAGGGATACTAAGGGAAACTCAATCCCCATGGAATAGAGCCATTCTGCCCGTTCGGAAACCAGATGGGAGGTGGAGGCCTGCCCAAGATTTGAGGCCCCTGAACAATGCGGTGGTCTCACTCCATGCAGTAGTGCCGAACCCCTACATTTTGCTGGGAACCATCCCTCACATGGCTGCATGGTTTTCAGTCATAGACCTGAAAGACGCTTTCTTTACCATACCCCTACACCCCGATAGCCAAGACTTGTTTGCCTTTGAGTGGAAGGACTCTAAACAGTATAGACATTGCCAGTACACTTGGACAAGGCTGCCCCAAGGTTTTAAGAACTCTCCGACTCTTTTTGGGCACGCCCTTGCCTTGGACTTGCAGCACTTTCAACCCGTTCAGGAAGGAGACTGTCTTCTCCAATATGTAGATGATGTGTTAGTAACAGGAACCACTCAGGAGAACTGTTTCCAAAATACCCAGACCCTCCTTGAGTTATTGAGAGACTGTGGCTACAGAGCTTCAAGGAAGAAGGCTCAATTAGTAAAGAAAGAAGTTACATATCTGGGATACACCCTGTCTCAGGGTCAGAGAAATTTGGGCATAACTCGAAAACAGGCAATTCTGCAACTACCCCCACCCAAAAATTGGAAAGAACTTAGGGGAATTTTAGGAGTCATGGGCTTTTGTCGCTTATGGATTCCCAATTTTGCCTTACTTGCCAAACCCCTGTATGCATCAACCCGGGGAGCAGAAATAGAACCTTTTGAATGGGGCAAAGAACAAGTGAATGACTTAATGAAGTCATTTAAAAGAAGCACTTGTATCCTCTCCAGCATTAGGATTGCCAGACCTTTCCAAGCCCTTCCGTCTTTATGTAGATGTTCATCATAACGTGGCATTAGGGGTGCTGACTCAGCAGCAAGGGTCATGGCAACGGCCGATGGCTTATTTGTCTAAATAGCTAGACTGTCCTGCCCAAGGCTGGTCACACTGCCTTAAAATTCTGGCCGCTGTGGCAGAACTTATGAAAGACACCAACAAACTGACTTTTACCTCTGAAGTAGCAGTCTACACATCCCATGCATTGCAAACCATCCTGGAAAATAAAGGACAGTTGTGGATAAGTAATCAGAAGCTGCATAAATACCAAGCACTGCTGCTAGAAAACCCTCAGATAAGCCTTCATCAATGTGCAACTATCAATCCTGCAACCTTTATGCCTGTACCTGATGCATCCCTTCCATTACATGACTGCCTACATGTATTAGATCATCAATATTCCTGTAGACCAGATCTGACGGATACACCCCTTCCCAATGCCCAGCTTACTTGGTTTACTGATGGATCCAGCTTTATGGAAAAAGGAGCTCGCTATGCAGGGTATGCTATAGTTAGCCAAAACACAGTCATTGAAAGTGCTCCTCTTCCAGTAGGTATCAGTGCTCAAGCAGCTGAATTATGGGGACTCATCCGAGCATTACAGTTAGCCACAGACAAGACTATTAATGTGTACATGGACAATAAATATGCCTTTTTAACTATTCAAGCACATGCAGCTATTTACAAGGAAAGGGGCTTCACTGATTCTGCAGGCAAACTAATCCAACATGCCCCTTTAATTAAGAGATTGATTTTTGCTGCACAATTTCCCAAATCCCTAGCTGTCATCCATTGTCCAGGTCATCAGAAGGCAGACACTCTCGTTGCACAAGGCAATCGATTTGCTGATCGAGAAGCCAAATTGGCAGCACACCGTCCCCTAGATAAAAATCATTATTATCTTTATCTGGCACAAGAAATAGAATCCTACATTGAAAGATCTCATCCCACCTATACTCATATGGAGAAGGAAAAGGCCGAAGGAGATTTGAAAGCCACTCTTGTAAAGGGATGGTATACCCTTCCAGACAATCGCCTAGTGGTACCAACTTCACTTGCATGGCCTTTAGTATCAGAGGCACACCTAACCTCACATATTGGCAAAATTGCTTTGGCCCAACAGTTGCAAGCAACATTCTACATACCTAACTTGCAGAGCCTGGTTGCCAAAGTAACTTCCCAATATCCTATGTGCACGCAAGTAAATGCTAAACAAGGAGTTTGTACAACGTTTACCACCAGGACAGCAGCCCATTTCCTATTTGCCCATGGACTACTTAGTTGTGAACTTTACTGACATGCCCAAATGCAATGGTTATGAAGCCCTGCTCATTTTCATTGACACTTACTCTGGATGGATCGAGGCCTACCCTACTAGAAATAAATTAGCTATACAAGTGGCACGCTTTCTTTTAAAGGAAATAATCTCTAGATTTGGATGTCCATCTACTATCAGTTCTGACAATGGCCCAGAGTTTGTACAACGTATAAATTGCCACCTAGCTGAAGCAGCAGGCCTGAAATGGAGGTATCATTGTTCCTTCTGGCCTCAATCTGGAAGAAAAATTGAGAGAACTAATAGATCATTGAAAGCAATCATTACCAAACTGTGCTTAGAAACCCACTTACCATGGCTTCAAGTTTTCCCCATGGCCTTGTGCATGCAATATCAGTCCCACGAACTAAATACCAGCTGTCTTCTTTTGAAGTGCTATATGGGAAGCCCCCTGCTTTATTTAAGCATCACTAGTTCAAAAAGGAGGGGTAGAAGCAAGGAAATTACTTTTACAGCTACAACAGCACAACAATCATGTCAATCAACTGAGGCAATATATGCAAGAATGTAGACCTCCCCCTATTACAACTGCAGGTCACAACTACAAACCTGGTGATAGAGTATGGGATAAATCATTGGAAAAATGAGCCCTTAAACCTAGATGGAAAGGACCCTATACTGTTGTGATGTGTTCACTTCTTGCAGTTAAGACCTTAGAAGGAAGATCTTGGGTCCATTGGACGAGACTGAAGCCCACAGACCAGAGTGATCCAGCCACATACCAGATGACAAAAACTGACAAGCCATTGGTGTTGAAATTCAAGAAGAATACACCCTGCTGAATCCTACCAGCAACAGACTCTCAACACATGGTGGTGATCATCAGCCTTGTTGAACCACCCCGGAAGCTGGTTCTCAGCACATGGCCGAAGCTCAGAACAGAGGAAGACAACATTCCATAACCGTAATTTGTACTGTAAGACCCATTAATTGTGATAGAAACTAGTAAGGAATTTTTAAAATACTAATGTTTGAGGAAGTTTGGGTGTGGGGACTCTGGGCAGTTACCATCCTAGCCCTACTATTGGAATTGTGTTATATATCTAAGGACGGGTTCTGTGGGACACCTAGGAGTGAGGTTGATACTGCCCTTTCCCAAGTTACATATAACCCTCTTCCTGACATAGTGAGTGTGTAAACTAAGGGCATTGTAATATTAAGTCCCTGTGTGTGTGTTGAAAGGAAGTGATTATGTTTCTTTTGTAGTTTTGGATGTTTCTAGCAGAAGGTCTAATAAGTGATAATATCTTGAACAAGAGTTCCCACTGTTGTGAGAATGGCCAAGAAATCCCCCTTATCCAGGGGGAAGGACCCAGAAATATTGAGGACCCAGTAGAACCAACCAGCATCAGGACACTAAGTAGAGACACTGTAGGTCAAGTCCGCTCCCACCAACGACGTCTCATCAGTAGGTGGGGTCGTTACTATAGACCTGAACCAACTCCACGACCTACTGTCAAACAATTGACAATTCCGGTAGAGGGAGGAATACAAGAACAAAGAGAGAATGGACCCCTGCAACAATTGAAAAAAGGGAATTACATGTCAAGGGTACTGGAATTAGGTCAAAGCCTTGCTAATCAGGCTGATTCTGCCTTGGATCAAAACTGCTGGTTGTGTTTGTCGGCTAGTCCTTCATCTTATCATGCTGTCCCAGTTGAGCAAGATCTCTGGGAAAGGACAAAAGCTACCCTAGTCCTTAAAAAGGATCTTAGACACAAAGGAACAACATCAAAGCTGCAAGGAGATTTTTATAATGCATTCAAAAGACTGGGGATAAGCCACCTTCCAATAGCTGGCCCTATAGCCACTGGTGTAGAAATCATAGGAACACCCACTCTGTGTGTAAAGAGATATCAGAAACCTGGTAGACCTGTAGGATCCCTGACAGAAGAACTATGTCCATCAGAAATATACTTTGGCCCTAGAATGAACCTTATGGATGTAAAATTAACCAGAAGTATTTCTCCTTCTGCCTACCAATTATTTCAACAAAAAGTCACTTTCTCCATACCACCAAATATGATCATTAAAAAGGGAAGATGGGGAGGATGGAATATATCTTTTGAAAAATGTCCGAGGCCATTTCAGCCAACACGATTTCCATTCTGGTTCACCTTAAAATCCAAATCGGGTTTGTGTACTGTCTTTCCCCCTGGAAATACAACCTCCCGTTATCTTCTTGAGGGCCCAACTCTCAGAGATAAGCAAAAAAACACTCTCCTAGAAGTCCCATTACAGCCGCTGACTGGAACGTTCATGGCAGGGACTTTGGGGATCTGGACTAATGAAAAGAACCACCGAACTCATGCCTTTTCCATAAATATAGGTGTATGTCTAGGAGAAAATGGAGTTTTCTTCTTGTGTGGAAAGGATGCATATTTGTGTTTACCAACAAACTGGACAGGAACATGCACATTAGTATACCTTTTTCCTAAAAGAGGTGTTGTCAGTGGAGAATACACTCTCCCTGTTCCTCTTATGGGACACATTCAGAAATGGGTACCAGTCCTAGTCCCACTATTAGTTATCATGAGAATAGGGACTGCAGTTGGAACAGGTGTAGGTGGTCTAACACACTCTGTAATACAGTTTCAGCAATTGTCAGAAGAGTTTCAAGAGGGCTTGAACCAGATTGCTGGGACTTTGGTAGAAGTCCAAGACCAGATAGATTCTTTGGCAGCAGTGGTCCTACAAAATCGACGTGCCATAGACCTCCTAACACCAGCGAAAGGTGGTTTGTGTGTATTCCTGGGAGAAGATTGTTGTTTCTGTATGAATAAATCAGGTGTAGTCAGGGAAATTGGTAAAGATTTACAGGATAGGGCTTCCAAGATAAGTCAGAGGTTACAAACAACTGACATGTGGTTTTCTGGGTTGCCTGGATCTGGCTGGATAAAACAAATGTTATTTTTGTTGATATGTGCTGTGGCAGGCCTAGCTTTTATTCCTTGTATAATTCCTCTGCTCAAAAAGCTATCAAAGTGAGCGGTAAAGGAACTGCAATCTGAAAAGGAGTTAGTTTTAATGGAAACTCTCATCGATCATCAGGTTAGCTCTAATTCCGTTGATGAAAATAAAGACTGATACAGACACATATGTAGAGATTGAATCTGGGAAAGAATGGAGAAAGTACCTCCAAAGATTAGGGTAATGCTAATCATGAAATGCTTATCCTTTGCCTAGATTAGTTATATTTTGCTAGATATTATATGTTTCCTTTGTTTATTAAAAGTATAGAATGTTATCTATTAGAGAATTGAACATGTATTGGAAGTTTATGCATAGAAAAACTTTCAGAGGGGGGAATAATGTATCTGATATAAAGGGTTATATGAATGATATGAATAGTATAGGATCAGCAACATGAACACTGAAGGACCCTCTCTATTCACATTAATTCTAAGAAAGAAAACTGCTTGTTAGAGATTATACTAAGTCAGCTAAATACCATGCTAGCAATAAATATCTTCTGAGGAGGCAGAGCTGTCAAGGATGCAAGGCCATCCATGAGCAACCAAGTTACTTATTAATCTAAGGCCAGCCATGAATCTATACATCAGCGGATACAGAAATTAGGGAGATGTTTAGATAAAATTATCTCATGTACTATAAATTAATGTAGGAATTTAGTAATTAAAAAGTATCAATTCTCATATAACTGATGTGTGCTAACCATATATGAAAAGTTGCTGTATTAGTAGAATCCTTTGTCTTGAAAAGTATAAGAACAATCACGTCATCTCTGTCTCTTTGTTCAGAAACCTTAGATACAAATCTGATTCTGAACCTGCGCAAATAAACTGACTCTGGCTGACCAAGGAATGTCGTTCAGACTCTCATTCCATAACAATATCATGAGTCTCACATGTGAATACATGAAAACTCAGATGACAAAAGATATCAAAAGTGAATGTCTTTCAGAAGCTGTGGTTGAGATTGAAAAAAAAGTGGGTGAACTTAGTTCAGAATTTGAATCTAAAATGAGAGCAACTGATGATAAAATTTTTAATGTGGACACCAAGACTCAAAGAATTGAAAATGAAGTGACAATGATGCAATTCAGATTTATGGAGTTTGCTTTAAGATTGAGAGGAATAAAGGAAAATAATAGAGAAGATCTAAGAGTGGTTTGTGCTGATGCACTTGCTGTGGTATTAAAGGTAAATCCTGAAGACATTTTTAGTAAGATAGACAAGGTCTACAGAGTGAACTCTCGGGTGGCGAGGCAAAGGAACTTGCCTAGAGATGTGGTGATTTACTTTACTGATAGAAGAATGAGAAATGATATTCTGCAGAGGTCATTTCTTACTACTATTCAAGTGGATGGAAAAGAGGTTGGTATCTTTAAAGAACTGCCACCTAAGACGCTAAAAGATAGAAAGGATTTTGGATTCCTGGTGACTGAATTAAAGAAACATCAGATCCCATTTAGGTGGGATGCCCCAGTTGGAATAATACTGAGATATCAAGGTGAAAGGTATCATCTAAATACTGTTGAAAAAGCAGAACATTTTTATTTCAGTGTCTTTAAAACTGGTGCAGCATCTCCACGTTCATCTTCAGTGCTAGCTATAGAGGAGGGTGACAAAGAGAAGGAATTTGAACAAGAGACTGAGGAACAGTTGAAGCAGATGGAGATGGAGGCAATGGAGACTCAGCGAGCATTGGAGGAAAGTCAAGGAGCAACAGGCGGCTCTTTGGAGGAAACATTGTTGGAGTTTTCAGAGGCCAAAAAAGGGCTACCCAGAAACACAAGAGAAGTGGCATTGGACCTTGAACTACTGTTGCAGGAACCTAAAGACAAGCACATAACTCAAGCAACCCATAAGAAAATTTTAGACAAGCAACAGCAGCAGAGGTCTACCCCACCACAAGACAAGAATGGAGCTAATGGTAAGCTACAAAAGACCGAAGCCATGGGAGGAGCTAGACTGAAGACTACCACTCTTGAGCAGAAACTTCGGCAAATGCTTGCAACGCTTCGTGAGACTTCAAATGACAATTAAATTTCTATCTTGGAATGTGAATGGTTTAAACTCACCACAGAAAAGAAGGAAAATATTTCACTATTTGAGACAATTTAATAATGATGTTATCTGTTTGCAAGAAACCCACATCAGAATGCAGGATCAAAAATATTTGATGAATTCTAAATTAGGTGTACAATTTATATCTTCAAACCCAGAAAAAAAGAATGGTATTTTATTTATTATTAATCGAATTTCTATATTGTGATGTATATAAACAAAAGATTATCAGCCAAAATTATAGAAGCAGATGATGGTGGAAGATATATAGCAATTGAATTATATACACAGAATGATCCACTTTTGGTGATTGGAATCTATGCTCCTAACCAACAACAGGAAAGCTTTTATAAACTATTATACTCTAAAATACTGCAATGGGACTATAGATCTATTTTAATTATGGGAGATTGGAATGGAGTGATAGATGTTAAAGTAGACAAAAAGAGTTTAGCAAAATCATGTGCTAGATTACCACAGACTTTTTTTGATATGAAAGAAGATTTGGAATTGAAAGATATATGGAGAGTGCAGAACCCTAAAGAACTGGACTTTACATTTTTCTCAGATTGACATAGATCTTTTTCTAGGATTGACTTTATTCTAGTTACAGCTGATTTATTGTTAAAGACAAGGAAAACAAAAATATTTCCGAGGACTCTAACTGATCATAGCCCGATATGGATAGAAATAGAAATGGGAAAGAAGGAGAGAAGATCCTGGAGATTAAATGAAAATTTGTTTAGATATGAAAAGAACACAACTGAACTTAAAAAACATATGAAAGAATTTTTCGAAATGAATTCGAATAAGGGTACCCCTATTGAAATTGTTTGGGACGCAAGTAAGGCGTATATGCGAGGGTACTGATTCATATGAACTCTAAACATAAATTAAACCAACAAAGGAAAAGATTAGAAATGGAAGCAGAAATAAAGAAAAAAGAACAATTACTTATAAAAAATCCAATGGATAAAAAGCTACAAGAAATTATAAAACTTCTGAAAGACCAATTTCAAATGTTTATAGCGGAAAGAACTGCAACCAATTTACAATTTGCAAAACATAATACATTTTGTAATGCTAATAAACCGGGCAGATGGCTGGCCTATACACTGAGAAAACAGCAGAGTTCTCGACTCATTGATAACATTGAATATGGAGGGAAGGAAGTTTTTCAGCAAAATACAATTAAACAAGCTTTTTTAGATTATTATTCTAAAGTATATGCTAAAGACCATATAAAGAATGAGCTTATAGATAAATATTTAGAAGAAAGTAGACTTACAAAAATCTCTAGAGAGCAAAAGGAAAGAATGAATCAATTAATAACAGCTGAGGAGATTATTTTTGCAATCAAACAACTGAAAGCAGCTAAAGCTCCAGGGACGGATGTGTTGTGGCCCCGTCCTCTGAGCCTCTCCCATTGGAGGAAGGAAGCTCTGAGCAGGAGGAAGAGGAGCCAGCCAGATCTCCCAGCCCCCCCCCTCTGGCACCGTCTCAGGTGCCAGCTGAAAGAGAGCCAAGTAGTGGGGAAACAGGTGTCTCAGATGAGAGTGAGGGAGAGACGTCATTCCTGGACACACGCCAAAGAAGGCGAGATAAACGCTTACAGCAGCTGCGAAGACGCATGAGGGAATAGACCTGAGTCACTGGACTGGAGTCACAGGATCAATGAGTCACTGGACCACACCCAGAGCCTATATAATAGACAGGGGGTGGTAATGATCTCTGTGATGAACAAATACTCAATCGGATAGGCATTGGAGTTAAAAGCTGAAGCTGATCAGAGACTTTGCTGAATATTTGTTGTGCTTTTCTTTCTGTGTACTATTAAAGCCCTTGGCAGACGGTGTGCATATCGCTGCCAAGTTTGAGATAAGAACTGTGGAGTGTGCCAAGTGCTTCCTTAACCCTCGACTGGCTGTGTTTTTGTGGGTATCTGCAGAGGGGGACAGATCAGGATGGTCTAACAGCGGTGTATTATAAAACCCTACAAACAGAGATGATTGAACACCTTAAAGACTTATTTCGTGGCATACAAAAAGGGGGGAAAATACCCTCTTCTTGGAAGATAGCTTTTATTTCATTGATACCAAAAGAGGAAGGTTCTACAAAACCGGAAAATTTCAGACCAATATCTCTCCTGAATACGGATTATAAAATTTTTGCCAGATTTTATGGCAAAAATTTAATCTTTGGCAAGATTAATGCCAGTTATGCAAGAGGTGATTTATCATGATCAAGCTGGATTTATAGAAGGCAGATACATGAAGGATAATGTGAGGCAAATCATAGATTTATTGGAACATCTTGAGAAAAGTAAACAGATCCCTGCAGTGCTGGTGTTTTTGGATGCGGAAAAGGCCTTTGATCATGTCAACTGGAACTTTTTATTAAAGACTTTAACAAAAATGAATTTTGGAGATCAGTTTGTCCAGGTGGTTTCTGCAATTTATCAAGAGCAAACAGCACAAATTATTATTAATGGAAGTTTAACAACAAATTTTAATATAAAAAAAGGAACAAGACAAGGTTGTCCGTTATCTCCACTGTTGTTTATTTTGACTTTAGAAGTCTTGTTGAATTCAATACGGGATTTGAGTACTCTGAGCAGAATAGCTATAAGGCAAAAGGATTACAGAATGAGGGCATTTGCAGACGATCTGGTTGTTACCCTAACACAGCCATTGGAATCAATAATCCAGATGAAAGACATTATAGAAGAATATGGTTCGGTATCAGGATTTAGAGTGAATCAGAAAAAAACCAAGATGATAGTTAAAAACATGTCAGAAGGTCAAAAGAAGGATCTTGAAAGGTTGGCAGGCTTTGAAATAGTTGCAAAGGTGAAATATCTAGGAGTGCAAGTTTCAGCCTCAAATATAAAACTTTTTCAAAATAATTATGAAGTATTGTGGCGAAAGGTGCAAAACGATATGGAAACTTGGAAAAAGGTGCAACTATCTTTACTTGGGAGAATAGCAGCACTTAAGATGAACATTCTACCTAGATTTTTATTTTTGTTTCAAATGATTCCGGTGCTTAAAAGTGATAAAAACTTGATAGAGTGGCAAAAAGGAGTGAACAAATTTATTCGGAATGAGAAAAAGCCAAGAGTTAAACTGAAAATTATGCAAGATGTTCGTGAAAGAGGTGGCCTGAAAGTTTCAAACTTACGACTATATTATGAAGCAGCAATGCTGACACAAGCGAGTGATTGGTTTGGAATGACAAGGACTGAGATACTGAATATAGAAGGTCACGATTTGGAATTTGGTTGGCATGCATATTTATTTTATGAAAATAAAGTTGATACAGTATTTAAAAGCCACATACTTAGAAATTCTCTGATGAGAGTATGGAAGAAGCACCAGTTTAAATTGGATTACAAAATATCTTTGTGGTTGGATATTGGTCACATTATACGGAATATAAAGTCACTCAGGGGGATTTTATATAAAGAGATACTTTTTGAAGATGGGGGCAGATGGAATCTAAAGACATTTAATACTCTGTGGGAAGAAGGGATTAATTTAACTTGGCTACAGTATAGTCAACTTCAATCAAGATGGAGGGAAGATCAAAAAATTGGTTTAATGATGTATGAAGAGGAATTGGTGAGACAGATAAAAGAGAAAGGTCCAATGCATATTAAGAGGGTTTATAATATCTTGTTAGAAGAGACTCTGAAAACGAATTGGTTAAAGACTGTATGGTAAAATGGGCACAAAATTTTGCAGAACCAGTTATGATGGAAACATAGGAAAAGATATGGGTCCAGAATGTTAAATTTACTCAGTCACAGAACTTGAGGGAAAACTTTTACAAAATGTTTTATAGGTGGATTTAGATCCTAAGAAATTGTTATGTATGTATTCTAATGTTCAGCCAAAATGCCGGAGATGTGATTGTTTAGATGCTACATATTTCCATATATGGTGGATGTGCAGAAAAGTGAAGGCTTTTTGGATTAAAGTTTGGTGGGTTATGCAAAATGTGCTGAAGAAGAAACTTCAATTTTCTTCACAGTTATTTCTACTGGGTATAGTTAAGGACTTCTCATTGAGTGAAACAAAATTGATATTATATATGATTACAGCAGCTAGGTTATTGATTGGCCAATATTGGAAGAAGGATATTTTACCCACTATTGAAGAATGGACCTTGAAGGTGGCCAGTTTTGCAGAAATGGCAAAGGGAATGGAAGAAATGGATAGACTATGTGCAGAATAAATAACAAACTAAGAAGTATCAGATAGTTTTTAGCTGAATGTTAAGTAACCGTTATATAGATGCAGAATGTTATATAGAAAATGTTATGTTGTGTTGAAAATTATAGTATATAGGGTGTAAAGTATTTGGGGGGAATTATGATTTGGATTTTACTTTGTAACATTTGGGATATATTATGTGTAGATTAATTATAAATTAATGAAGTATCAGATAGCTATCATCTGAATGTTATTTAGGAATTTTTAGTACTGACAGGTGGTAGAATAGCTGAGGGAACTGTATGGTATGATATGATATGACTGGAATTTCACCCTTTTAATATCTGGGAGAGATAAAAATGTATAATATTTTTTATGATTATAAGGGAAGCCTGAGGTGGGGAGGGGAAGGGGGGAAGGGGAAAATTTGTATTTGTAAAACTTTTTCAATAAAAAAAAAGTGAATGACTGCACATGAAAAAAAAATCAAAATAAAAAAAGATGTTCATCTAGTATGTGACAGGTCCCACCACACTTATTACACGGGATACAATTAAAACATTTGACTGTACATTTGAGTATCTCTTCAAATACATTGGATGTTATCAAAGACAGAGCATTCAAAATCATAATTTCTTAAGAAATGTTAATATTGCTTCATTAAAATCTTTTTTAAAAACCTGCCTTCAAATTTCATGCTTTTTTAAAATTTCAGGCCAATTTCTAGCTCATAGGGATGGAAATTATGCTCCTACTACCTTTCTACTTAAAGATGAAACAACTGTGAGTTATATGTAGTTCTCAGCCAAAAATTGTATTACAATATTAATCAGAGAATACATCTGTTTGCTTTAAAATATGGCAGAAATAAAATTCTTCTCCATCCTTGTATACATTGGAACTAGTTTTCCCTTGGCTTTACTTTTACCCAGTGGTGAAATCTAAAATTTGTTACTACTGGTTCTATGGGTGTGGCTTGGGTGTGGGGGGTAATGCGACTGGGTGGACGTGGCCAGTTTTTTTTACTTTTAAAACCATTTTTTCTACAACTTCTTTGAAGTGGTTGTAAAAAAATGCTTTCAAAAGGCTCTGATAATCCCAGCTGAGTTGCCTGATCATCAGAGGCTTTTTAAAAACCTTCTGCTGATCAGGCAACTCAGCTTGGGTCATCAGAGTTTGGATCATCAGAGGCATTTAAAAGAAAAAAACTTTTTTTCTTTTAAATGCCTCTGATGATCCAAGCTGCCTTGATTGTCAGAGGGTTTTTTTAAAAAAGCTACTTAGCTTGGATCGTCAGAGCCATTTAAAAGAAAAAAAGCCTCTGATGATTGCGCGGCTCAGCTGGGCATGCAGGGGAGGGGGCAGGGATTTTTGCTACTGATTCTCTGAACCACCTACCTCCATCGCTACTGGATTGGGCGATCCGGTCCGAACTGGGAGCATTTCACCCCTGGTTTCACATACCTCAAAGATTGGGGATTGATCTAAGGAACTGAGTAATTTGTTTCTTCTATATAGAAATGGCCTTTGTCAATTGCAGTATTGATAATGTCAATTTCTATATAGAGGAGACAAATTACTCTATTTCTTAGATCAGTCCCCAACTGGATGGATGGTTTGTGAACAGGAAAAAGATGGTAAAAACTGATATTCATTTCTTTAAGCAAATACTTAGAATATTTGTAATAGTCACCTCTAAATACCCTTTGTTTGGATAAGTATTTTGTACATACTGATGGTTTTCCCATTACATTCATTTCCCAAACAGTGTTGTTATGATACTTCCAATTGATTAGTATTGTCATGGGCCACTACTGCCAATTATCTTCAAAGGACTTCATTATAGAGAAGAGGCTTATTAAAGAGCATTTTGCCCTAAAGCTGAGAATCTCACAACTCTGTATCCTTTTTGTGAGGGCATTTCATTAAGTACTTCACACACCGCACGACATTCTCTAGGATTCTTCCTAGGACAGGTGTATCATTGTTATTCCCTTTTTATAGCCTGTAAGTGGCAGAAACATCAACGTCTTAACCACCAAGCATCAACTTCCTGAAATTAACACTGTCAGAGAGAATTAGTGACTCACACCATTACATATTCAAAGGGCCCCTGAAGAAAGGGGCTTCCATGGAGAATGATTGCACAGTTGTAAAAGGGGCAGGACTTGATTGCATGGTTTTGGCTGCTGTGTTGAGGTATTTGACTTCATCGTGGACACTCCTGAACATATGGAAAATATTTCCAAATAAGATGATGTCAACTGGCTTTTGTTGTTTCAGGAAGAGGAGAAAAAGAAAGATTTGAGACATTCTGTCAGTCTCCCTGTGTATACTGTTGTCTAGACTTGTTTTTCTTTGTCCTGCTACCTCAAAACAGACATGTTTGTGTCTGCAGAGAGCTCCCATAAAACTCCTATGACAATCCATTCTGCAGAAGTAATCAGGGAAGAAAGCTGGTCTCACCATTTGCAGTCTGATTTAGAGGAGGTGATAGTTATGTGTTTGTATATGTGCATGAATTCCTGTTATTTATCTGTAGCCTCCTTTTTATTCAGTGTTCAGCCTGCTCTGTTTAATTTTTTCCCATTATATAGCTTTTAAAAAGACACCTACATTCACCATTTTCCTGAATATCCATTCCTGGAATAGGCCATCCATTCCACCTAATCTATGCGGTTTTGTAAATAACATTGTCCAAATGTTTTCCGCTGAATTCAGTTGTCTAGATTCTGTGCTTGTTTGGGTCATAATGAATTTCATTTTGGCAAACCATACATAAAATATTACTAAGTAATATTTACTTAGTAAATATTACTAAGATGGTATCTTTTATTTAAAAGCAAAGAACCAGCCCCCCACTGTCTATGCCCCATCCCAACAGAAAAAAAAAATCCTGAACAAAATTTCAGATATTTATGCTCAGAAATGTATATGTGGCAGAGTTTTGTCCACTTTGCATCTTTCCTTCGTCCACTTTGGATCACAACTTCTCTCCAAACTTATTTTATTGTAATCTCCTCCATTAAAACATACCACTGCTTTAGTAACTTTATTGAGCTGCATATATCATTTTTAATGAAAGGAAGCAATGGAATTTATATATCAGTAGACATGACAATGATTTTATTGCCAGCCTTTCTTTCCTGATTAGTAAAATTAAAATCTGAAAAAGATGAAGTGCTATAAATTGTGATATATAAATATTGTGATAGATTGCATTTGGAAAGAATTATAAGGAAATTTAAATAGAAAAAAATCTTCATAAACAGAAGATGCTTGGAAGGAACCAAAAGGGAATGGATACGGAACATTAACTTGGCTCCTAAACAACAATATGCAGTAATTGAGAAATGGCTTAAACAATTATAACTTCAGAGATGAAAACATAGTATATGGCTTTACAAGAATATCTGCTTGTAGTGCACTGACGGGGAAAAAACTCCTCTAACAAAAGGAACCGTGGTCCAAATGTTTCCTCAGATTTTGACTGAAATCCAAACTGTTCTGATGTTCCAACATGCAGTTACATCTCAAATGTGCCAACTTTATGTGAAAGAATCTGTTACTATAGTAGATGTAGGGTATTCTAAAAATCTCATAACTGCAGTTTTCCATTTCATTTTTTTCAGATCTATTTGAATGTTTATCACTGTATCCAGATTTCAAAAGCATATCTGAATGAAAATGTTTAGTGAAAATTTAGTGAAAATTTTTAGCTTTTTAAATATATATACTCTTCCATCTTTTGGGGTTTTTTCTGAAGGTGGTTTTAAAAATCTGGATTTTTCTCTTGCCCCAGATATGTCTTTATTTAATGTGTTTGTTTGTTTAAATAATAGTCAGATCTTTCATTCTAAATCTAATCTCTGGGGCAGTGGTGAAATCCGGCCAGATCTATCTGGCTTGTGCGAACCAGTAGCGCTGACAGCAGGAGGCTCTGTCCACCTGCTGGGACGTCATTACGTCCCGTTTTTGACCCTCTGCGCATGTGCAGAAGAGGCAGTTACGCACATAGTGCGTGCGTGCTCCCGTGTGCTCCCATTCCTGAACCAGTAGTGAAGGTAAGTGGATTTTGCCGCTGCTCTGGGGTATAGTTGTACAGATCTGGGGGGAATTGGGGGCCTCATATAAGCTTTGCAATATGTCAAGGGTTGTTAAAAGGGCAGAAGACTGCAAAGATTTATGAAATAAAGTTAAAAGTTCTTTGGCTACAGCCTTAACAAAAAGAAGTCTTTACAAGCTGAGTAATTTCTGGTAACTACAAGGACATATGGTTCTTTTGGCAAAAATAATAGTTTGCCACTACCTTCTTTTGGAAAAAGTTTGGGGGGAAAAACCCCCCTGCTTGAGTGGGGAGTTGGACTAGATGACCTATAAGGTCCCTTCCAACTCTGGTAATCAATTTTTTAAAAAATTGTTTTGTTGTTGTTCTCCCCAATTCTCAACTAGCCTTGAAATGGAGATTCCCCCATCCAACCACTAACTTGGCCAATCCTACTTAGCTTCAAAGCCCAGACATGGTTGGCTAAATGTTGGCATCTGGTTAACAAAGACTGTTTTTTTATGTTTCTGTTTTACACAACTATCTTGAACAAAATAATGAGAACTCCATTTTCAGTATCTAATATCCCAACTTCAGGATTACAGTCTATAGTATCATTTTATCCTGAATCAAAGTAATGTTGGCTTAAATTAGACATTTAAAATTTAAACGTTCATCAGTATTTATGGATGCTAGGCTTGTATTTCTCATTTAAATAACTTTATAATTATTGATACCAATTATTGATATAATTGGTATCAATAATTTATATATATATATATTATATATATATATATATATATATATATATATATATATATATATATATATATATATATATATATATATATAAAATTTATATACCGCCCTTCTCCTGACGGACTCAGGGCGGTGAACAGCCAACTAAAAACCAATACAAAAAAGTTAAAATCATACTAAAACAGATATAAATTAGGCTGAAAGTTTAAAAACAGATAAAAGTTCTAAAAAATTTTTAAAAATAGAAGGGATCAGGCAAGTCCGGCAAGTTGAAAGAGATAAGTCTTCAGAGCCCGACGAAAAGTCTGGAGGTCAGCAATTGTTCTCAGTTCTGGAGGAAGATCGTTCCAGAGGGTGGAGGCTACCACAGAGAAGGCTCTCCCCCTGGGGGTCGCCAGCCGACATTGTCTGGCTGACGGCACCCTGAGGAGGCCCTCTCTGTGGGAGCGAACCGGCCGGTGGGAGGCAATTGGTGGCAGAAGGCGGTCCCGTAAGTACCCTGGTCCTAAGCCATGGAGCGCTTTAAAGGTGATTACCAACACCTTGAAACGCACCCGGAAGTCCACTGGCAACCAATGCAGCTCACGCAGGAGAGGTGTCACGTGGGAGCGCCCCGTCGCTCCCATAATCCCCCGCGCGGCCGCATTCTGTACCAGCTGAAGCCTCCGGGTGCATCCCAAGGGGAGCCCCATGTAGAGAGCATTGCAGTAGTCCAGGCGAGGCGTGACGAGCGCCTGAGTGACTGTGCGAAGGGAGTCCCGATCTAGAAAGGGCCGCAACTGGCGTATCAGGCGAACCTGATAAAAAGCCCCCCTGGCCACAGCTGTCGTATGATCCTCTAATGACAGCCGTGGATCCAGGAGGACGCCCAAGTTGCGAACCCTTTCCGTGGGGGCCAATGATTCGCCCCCAATAACCAGCGATGGAATCAGCTGGCTATATCGGGACGCCGGCAGCCACAGCCACTCGGTCTTGGAGGGGTTGAGTCGAAGCCTGTTTCTCCCCATCCAGACCCGCACGGCTTCAAGGCACTGGGACATCACTTCCACGGCATCGTTGGGGTGGTCTGGGGTGGAGATGTACAGCTGAGTGTCATCAGCGTACTGATGGAATTCCACCCCAAAACCACGGATGATCTCACCCAGCGGCTTTACATAAATGTTGAACAGAAGGGGCGAGAGGACTGACCCTTGTGGCACCCCACACATTAGGCGCCTCGGGGTCGACCGCTGCCCCCCTGTCAACACAGATTGCGACCGGTCGGAGAGGTAGGAGGAGAACCACCGTAAAACGGTGCCTCCCACCCCCAATCCCTCCAACCGGCGCAACATGATACCATGGTCAATGGTATCAAAAGCTGCTGAGAGGTCTAACAGCACCAGGATAGAGGAATACCCCCTACCCCGGGCCCTCCAGAGATCATCCACCAACGCGACCAATGCCGTTTCAGTGCTGTAACCAGACCTGAAGCCGGACTGGAGCGGGTCTAAATAGACAGCTTCATCCAGGTACCGGGGGAGCTGCCACGCCACCACACTCTCAACAACCTTCGCTAGAAAGGGAAGGTTGGAGACTGGACGATAATTTGCCAAAACAGCTGGGTCCAGGGAGGGCTTCTTGAGGAGGGGCCTCACCACCGCCTCCTTCAAAGCGGTCAGTAGGGCACCCTCACTCAAAGAAGCGTTTATAATCTCCTGGAGCCAGCCTCGTGTAACCTCCCGGGAGGCCAGCACCAACCAGGAGGGACACGGGTCCAATAAACATGTGGTAACGTTCAGTCTTCCCAGAATCCTGTCCACGTCCTCGGGAGCCACAGGATCAAACTCAGCCCAGATAACACTCTCAGGACCGGGCTCAGTCACCTCGCCCAAACTAACCCAGTCAGCGGCCAGATCGTCCCGAATCTGAGTTATTTTATCATCCAGATATTGAACAAAATCCTCAGCACGTCCCTGCAAGGGATCCTCCCGCGCTCCCAGATGGAGGAGGGAGCGGGTCACCCTAAACAGGGCGGCTGGGCGATTATCTGATGACGCGATAAGAGCAGCGAAATAATTAGATTTCGCTGCTTTTATCACCACTAAGTAAGTCTTAATATGAGCTCTTACTAGTGTCAAGTCAGATTCAGAGCGACTGGCCCTCCAACCGCTCTCTAGGCGTCTTTTCCGGCGCTTCATCTCCCTCAGCTCCTCGGTGAACCAAGGAGACAAGTGAGTTCAGTGCCGGGTCAGAGGCCGCAAAGGCACGACGCGGTCCAAGGCCCCACCGGCTGCCCTATCCTAGGCAGCCACCAGGTCCTCAGCCAAGTCGCGTGTCAGTGTCTCAGGAAATGGCCCAAGCTCCGTCTGGAACCTATCAGGATCCATCAGGCGCCTGGGGCGGAACCACCTGGTTGGTTCCGCCTCCCTGCGGTGGGGTGCAGCGGTCAGAAAGTCAAGTCGAAGGAGCGAGTGGTCAGTCCATGACAAGGGTTCCATAGCTATATCCCCAATATCAAGACCACTCAACCACTGACCAGAGACAAAAACTAGATCCAGGGTGTGTCCACCAATGTGAGTCGGGCCCTGAATTACCTGGGTCAGGTCCATGGCCGTCATGGAAGCCATGAACTCCCGAGCCATCTCAGATGTTTCACCGATAGATGGCAAATTGAAATCCCCCATGACTATAAGCCTGGGGGTACCAACCGCCACCTCGGCTATAACATTGAGAAGCTTGGGCAGGGTTGTTGCCACGTGGCAGGGAGCCAGGTACGTGACTAACAGACCCATCTGCCCACCAGGACCCCACCTCACGAAGATGGACTCACACCCGGCTATCTGAGGTACAGTGGCCTCCCTCGGACCCAGCCCCTCCTTAATAATGACCGCTACTCCCCCACCCCTACCCTGGGCTCTTGGCTGGTGGAATGCAAGAAAACCTGGTGGGCACATCTCCACGAGGGGAACCCCCCCTCGTGGCCCAGCCAGGTCTCGGTAATACCAGCCAGGTCCGCACCCCCCTCTTGAAGAAGGTCACATATGAGAGGGGCTTTATTTACAATGGACCTCGCATTGCATAACAACAGCCAGAGCCTCGGGTCCTGAGACTCTAAACAACCCGGGGAATGGGAATAGCTCTGGGGACCGGGGCAAGCAATCGCTCGAAGGCAGCGAGTGCGTGCCCCCACCACACGATATGGTCCCCTGCTCTCGCCATATCTGCCCCTCCCACATAGCGTATTTATCACACAACCCTCAGCAGAGGGCTCAGTAGGAGCCCTCTTGCCTCCAGAAACTAGACCCCCTGTGGCATCAGAGACTGCCGGGCCTGTCCCTTTCCCCCCTGGGTTTCCCCCCAAACCCGGACCCTCCCCCACCCCAGAACCCCCTAAATCACCCGTTAAAAAAGCACTTAAAAAACCCCTCAATCCCCGTTTTTTGACATGCCACCTCTCGGGGTCCCAAAACCCGTCATTAAGGTAGGCCCTCGATAACGTGGAGGGCCAAACCCGCAAGAGGGGGGAATCTCGCAGGGCAAGAAGCGAAGACCTAGGGAACATCCAACAGGTAACAGACAAGAGAATGGGGGGGGGGCATGGCATAGGTCCATAATCATAGTTCAGAAATGTCCTGAAGCAGGACCAGGTCAAACAGGAGAAACGCCACTACCCTCTCACGGTAGGGCTAGGAGTCTCTGCGTTCTGTCCAACTGAGGGGATGTCCGGGCCACCCTCTCACGGTGGTCAAACCAAAGGCAGGCGCGTTAGAAGTCCAAGTCCAAGGCCACTCTCTCACCGTGGCCCGGCAGATTCATCCTGCAGGTATGGTAACCCCTCAGGGTAGGTGACAAAAGAACCGGCTCCATAAGTCCTCCCATGAGCTGGCCTGTTCCAGTGGCCAGCCAGCGGAATGATGGAATAATGGTGAAAAAAGAAGCCAAAGTTTAAAATACCGCTCCAGAGAATAACAGACTGATAACAGGAAAGTGGACAGAGTTCGAGGGCCAGCAAAAGACAAGCAGGATGGGGGGGGAGTAGGTCCGTAGGCCCGATGACAAATTGGGGCACCGCTGGAGTCGCTGGAGTCGTCGGCGCCATCTCCACACCACTGAGGACATTAGATCAAACTCCAGACCACCTCCAGGCCGCCTCCACGCTTCTATTTCCACAAGCACTCTCCTGCCACCAGGGCACCCGCAGCCCAGCGCAGGGCCGCCTCCAGGACAGATGCGGCCCACAGCTCCAGCGCCTCCCCGGCGTCTCCCCGGCTTGACAGACTCCCTCCATGTTCACAGCGGCCGCCAGGCACCTTCTCACCGCCGCCGCCGCTCACCCCTCGCTGCTCGTTTGCCGCCCTCTCCTCGCTGCTCACCGCCGCGCCGCCATCTCTTGCAGCGCCTCTCAGCTGTTTTTTTAAGTGACGGGAGCTCTGGAGACACATTGAGGGCTTCGCAACGACAGCCAGCCCTCTCACCACTGCTGCCGCCGCTCGCCACTCGCTGCCGCCGCTTGCCACTCGCCATTCGCTCCTCGCCGCTCACCGCCATGCCGCCATCTTCCGCAGTGCCTCTCAGCTGTTTTAGGTGGCGGGAGCGGCAGGAGCCTCCGGAGACACGCTGGTGGGCTGCAAGCCCACCAGCGTAATGGCCATATGATCCACTGGCTGGGTGGGGATTGCTGATGGTCTGCAACCCCCCAGGACCCTCTAAAAAGCCAGCCAAGTGCCCATCCTCTCAGAGCGCCCTAGGTACTTTGAATATATATATATTCAAAGTACCTAGGGTACCTAGGATATATAACATTTTTAAATTTTAAACTTTTTAGAGTTTTTAGTCGGTTCTTATACCTTCGGCCTTAACTTATATTGATTTTAGGATGTTTTTAATTGTTTATGTACTGGTTTTTAATTGGCTGTACACCGCCCTGGGTCTGCCAGGAGAAGGGCGGTATAGAAATTTAATTAATATATATATATATATATATATATATATATATATATATATATATATATATATATTCATAAAAGATATATTTTTTTAGAAAAATAGGTATATACTTTTACATCACCATCTTTGTGTCTTCTTAAATCTACTGACTCTAAATTGTCTATTATGTAAAAAAATATATACTTTCGGTAATTTCCCTTGTGTTATTTTAATGTCTTTCTCTAAGGCTCTGTCCTTTTGTGGAGAAATTACTTCCTTCCAGTCCCCCATTAAACACCAATCTTCATATGGTAAATCTATTAATTTGTCTATAAATCCTTTGTAAAAAGTAACCTTGTATTTATTTGGAACATAAATTCTCATTATCAGAGTCTTGGTTCCATACAAAGTAGCCTCCACCCCGCTATACTTAACACAATCATTAGTCAGTATCAGTTCTAGGTATAATTGGGGCATATACGGTATACAAAACAACTCAATTTCTCTTTTTAAATCCTGCTGAAATGATCTTTTGCCCAATTTTTTTTTTGCAAATCAAATATTTTACTTCCATTTTTCCTAATATATGTTGCAATTTTTTAAAATTGTGAAATAATTTTTGAGGAGCTATATCTATACTCCATGTTACACATTTATAATCCATTTTTATGACTAGAACTTAGAAAAGTTAAGATCTGTAGCACTTAGTGTGGTGGTCTCCTCAATTTTTTGTTATAGCTGTTTAGGGTCCAAAGTGTCATTTCATTTGCATTTCTTCTACTTCCCATTTGAACTTTGGGACTGAGTTCAATCTGAACATCTGTTGTTTCTAGGTGATCATTCCTTCCAATTTAGTCCATCAAAATGGTATCTTTTATATTTGAGTTTGACAGTCAAAAATAAAGATTATTTCCATTTGCAATGTTTAATAGGGATTTCTTTAACTATAATAACATCTGCATTGTTAATCTTCAATCTGGTAGTAAAATGCTGGTGGAAAACCTGATCTCTGATCTTCTTTCTGACAAAGCACATAAGAATATTTCTTGGTACATTTCTTAATCTTTCAAACCATGTATTAATTCAGTAAATGTTATTTTTTTTTATTATTGAAAAAGTTTTACAATACAATTTTTATACACCTTCCCCCCCCACTCCCCCCACCCCGCTACCACCCCCTCCCTTTCCCCCCTATCCCTCCCCCCTTCCCCCCCGACTTCCTTTATTAACCAATAGTATATATCAATCAACATCAAACAACAAAAAAATAGGTGAGATCCAGCTAAAAATATAACAAATTTAACCTTAAGTAATAAAAAAATTAATCTAGACTTCTAACATCTTTACCCCCCTAATTCAAATATATAGTAACCATAAATCATTTGTAAGAACTCATAGCAGTCTAACAAATATTGCAAATATAACAAATATATAAAAAAACTAATTTTGAGCATCATAAATTTTTAGAATAAAATATCATATAAATATTTAACATTAAATGTAGTTCCCAATATTCCATCTTAGTAATATTATTTTAAAAAGTATATAGAATTCAAATAATACATCATAAATTTCTTTTTAAAATTAGATAAAATAAGGCTAATCTATCAGATATATAAACTTATTTTTAACATTATAATGTATCTAAATATTAATATAAATATATAGCATAATAAAAATATAAATTTGAATATTTAATAAAATAATTAATAGATATAATTATGAGTCAAATGCTAGTTGAAACTTCTTACTTTGATATTTATTCTGCATATACTCTGCCCATTTCTTCCACTCCTTAGCAAAGGCTTCATGGGTCCTGTCTTTTAGGTATGCAGAAATCTTAGCCATTTCTGCAAAATTAGACATCTTCAATATCCATTCCTCTATAGTAGGTTCACTATCTTTTTTCCAGTATTGACCAATCAGTAGTCTAGCTGCAGTAATCATATATAAGATCAATCTCGTTTCAATCGGTGAGCAATCCTTAACTATCCCCAGCAAAAAAAACTGAGGAGAAAATTCAACCTTCTTCTTCAAAACATTCTGCATAACCCACCAAAGTTTAATCCAAAATGCTTTCAGTTTTCTGCAGGTCCACCAAATATGAAAATATGTTGCATCCAAACAATCACACCTCCAACATTTGGGTTGAACATTTGGATACATACATGATAATTTTTTGGGATCTAAATGCCATCTATAAAACATCTTATAAAAATTTTCTCTCAAGTTCTGTGCTTGTGTAAATTTAACATTCTGGACCAGATCTTTTCCCATGTTTCCAACATTACTGGTTCTGCAAAATTTTATGCCCATTTTATCATATAATCTTTAACTAATTCACCCTCTGAATCTCTTTCTAACAATAAATTATACACTCGCTTGATATGCATCGGCCCTTTACATTTTATCTGAGTCACCAAATCTTCTTCATGTGACATTAGTCCAATTTTCTGATCTTCTCTCCATCTCACTTGAAGTTGAAGGTACTGCAACCAAGTTAAATTCGTCCCTTCTTCCAACAAAATATTCAAAGGTTTCAAACTCCATCTGCCCCCATCATTAAAAAGCATCTCTTTGTATAAACCCCCCCCGAGTGACTTTATATTCGGCATAATCTGCCCAAGATCCAACCACAAAGGTATTTTGTAATCCAATTGAAGCTGGTGCTTCTTCCAAACTCTCATCAAAGCATGTCTCAAAATGTGACTATTGAATACTCTATCCAACTTATCTTCATAGAATAAATATGCATGCCAACCAAATTCCAAGTCATGGCCTTCTATGTTCAAAATTTCTATTTTCGTTGTACCAAACCAATCACCCACTTGTGTCAACACTGCTGCCTCATAGTATAAACGTAGGTTTGGAACTTTGAGGCCACCTCTTTCACGAACATCTTGCATGATTTTAAGTTTAACTCTTGTTTTTTTCCCATTCCAAATAAATTTATTTAGACCTGCTTGCCATTCCATCAAAGTCTTATCACTTTTAAGCACCGGAATCATTTGAAATAAAAACAGAAATCTAGGTAGAACGTTCATCTTAATAGCTGCTATTCTGCCAAGTAGAGATAGTTGCAGTTTCTTCCAAGTTTCAAGGTCCTTTTGAATCTTATGCCACAATTCCTTGTAATTATTTTGAAAAAGTTTTATATTAGAAGCTGCAACCTGAACTCCTAGATATTTCACCTTTGTAGCTATTTCAAAGCCTGCCAATCTTTCCAGTTCACTCCTTTGTGGTTCCAACATATTTTTAACTATCATCTTAGTCTTTTTCTGGTTCAGACTAAAACCTGAAACCAAACCGTATTCCTCTATAATGTTTTTCATCTGTATGATTGATTCCAAAGGTCGTATTAGGGTAACAACCAGATCATCTGCGAATGCTTTTGTTCTGTAATCTTTTTGCCTTACAACTATTCCATTCAAATTGTTAGAGTCCCATAGAGAATTCAACAACACTTCTAGAGTTAAAATAAACAACCTTGTTTAGTTCCTTTCTGTATATGAAAATTAGTAGTTAAACTCCTTTTAATAACAATTTGTGCAGTCTGTTCTTGATAAATTGCTGAAATCGCTTGTATAAACTGGTCCCCAAAATCCATTTTATGCAAAGTCTTTTTTAGAAAGTCCCAGTTGACTCGATCAAAAGCCTTTTCCGCATCCAAAAACACCAGCACCGCAGGGATCTGTTTATTTTTTTCAAGATATTCCAATAAGTCTATAAGTTGCCTGACATTGTCCTTCATGTATCTACCTTCTATAAAACCTGCTTGATCATTGTGAATCACATCTTGAATAACTGGCATCAGTCTGTTGGCTAATACTTTTGCATAAATTTTATAATCTGTGTTCAGGAGAGATATTGGTCTAAAATTTTCTGGTTTTGTAGAACCCTCTTCCTTTGGTATCAATGAAATAAAAGCTGTCTTCCATGAGGGGGGTATTTTGCCCCCTGCTGGATGCTACGAAACAAGTCCTTAAGATGCTCAACCAATTCTGATTGTAAAGTTTTATAGTATACTGCTGTCAAACCGTCCGTCCCAGGAGCTTTGGATAATTTCAGTTGTTTTATTGCAAATAGAATCTCTTCACATGTTATAAATTGATTCAATCTATCACTTTGTGTACTTGAAATTTTTGTAACCCTCTTCTTATCAAGATATTCATCAATAAATTCCTTTTTGATATTATCAGCATGATATAATTTAGAATAATAATCTAAAAAAAGCTTGATTTATTAAGTTCTGTTGAAAAACTTGTTTCCCTTTATACTCAATAGTGTTTATAATACGAGAACTTTGTTGCTTTCTCAGGGTATAGGCCAACCATCTACCAGGTTTATTAGCATTACAAAAAGTATTATGTTTGGACTTCCGCTTGGCGCCGCGATCCTCGCTGACGGCCTCTTGTTAGGTCGCCGGCTTTGAACTCCGTTAAACCGCCTTTGACAGCGAAAAACAGCTGTCTGGCGGTTTTGCAGCCCTCTCTCCAGGAAAAGGGGAGAGGCAGAGAGATTCCTGGCAGGTAGAGCCGCCAAAAAAGCCCCTGGAATTAAGTTCAGGGGCTTGAAAGGTGGGCTCCCCAGGGGAACGACTCCAGATTCAAAGCACTGCTGCATAAGCAGCATTAGAGGGACGCGACCAGCTCTGCAAGCAAATTGAAAGATTAAGTGATTTCGGCAGCAGACGGAGTGGAGCAGGAGAGCTTGCAACAAAGTTACAGAGCTTAACTCCTTTGTACTTTGGTTTGAATGAGCCTAATTGAAAGAGGAAGTATCCAATTAAGAGTATCGGGACTGTGCTGAGAAGAGAAAGTGAGTACTGAAAAGGACTTTTTTTTCTATTCTTAAAGAGAAACTAAGCTGCCAGAAGAGAGCAACCTGGGAAAGATATTGAAAGCAGCAATTTAAAATAATTTTGACTGAATTTAGAGACATTTAAGGCTAAATAATTGCAAATTGGGGTGAAGAGGAAAAAGTTTTTTTGAAATTAAAATGGCTTCTAAACAAACCAAGCCAGCATCAGCCAAAGCAGGAGGGGCTTCTCCTTCAGTTTCTACTGTGACTCAAAAGACACAACTTCTGGGGGAGGTTGCAAGTAGAGAGGATTTTATGAGTGAGCTTAAGGAGTTTATAATGCAAATCACGATTGCTCAAACAGCTGAAATAGAAGAGAGAATGGGGAAATTTGAGGAGGATCTGAAAGATGTAAAAGAAATCAGAAATGAAATTAAAAAGACTGTTGAAGAGAAACATGATGAAATAAGAGAAGATATTTTGTTGGCTGTTTCTGGTTTGTCTAAAATTCTTGTGCAGCTTGATGAAAGAGTGGAAGAAATCAGTGAAGTTACTCAAGATTTGGAGGATAAGATGGGAGAATTCCAGACCAAATCGGAGAGGATGGAAGGTTATATTACTATGATGCAATACAGGTCAATGGAGTTCACCCTGAGGCTGAGAGGGTTGAAGGAAGATGGATGGGAGAACTTAAGAGAGAAATGTGCTGAAGTGATTGCCTCAGTGGTTGGAATGAAAAAGGATGAAATAATTGGTCACCTGGACAAAGTCTATAGAGTTAACTCATGGATTGCAAGAAATAGAAATTTGCCAAGAGATGTTGTGATTTATTTTACTGAGAGAAGAATTAGAAATGATGTACTGCAAGCCTCTTACAATAATAAAGTACAAGTGTCTGGGCAGGAAATTAAGGTGCTGAAAGAGATTCCTCCTAAAATGCTCAGAGATAGAAAGAATTTTGGTTTTTTAGTGGATGAACTAAGAAGACAACAAATAGCGTACAGATGGGATGTACCAGTAGGCATAATAGTGGATTATGCTGGAGAGAGGTATCGAATGAACACCGTTGAGAAAGCAAGAGAATTTTATCATAGTGTGTTGAAGATGGAAAACCCCCCGAAAGATGATAAAAAAGCAGGAAAAGGAAAGCAACAGTCTTTAACATATGCTGAGGCAGTGGTTGGAGAATCTAAGAATCAAGATGACCAGGACCAATCGGATCCAACATCACTTCCTTTTCCTTTAAATCAACTGGAAGGACCATTGGAATTTGCAAAACTGGAGCAACCAAGGGCACAACGTGTGACAAGATCAACTACTAAACAACAACAACAACAACAACAACAACAACAACAACAATAACAACAACTGGATACAAAATCAGAAGCTGGGGGGGGGGCAAGACCGAAGATCAAGGTTAAAGAGGATCTTCAAAATATGTTCCATGTGCTTCAGTCTCGCAAAGATGCCAGTTAAATTTTTGTCTTGGAATGTCAATGGCTTGAACTCACCACAAAAGAGAAAGAAAATATATCATTATTTGAAACAATTTAATAACGATGTTGTATGCTTACAAGAGACACATATTAAATTATCAGATCAGAAATATTTAATTAATGCTAAATTAGGGACTCACTTTGTGGCATCATCTTTGGAAAAGAGAAATGGAATAGTGGTATATATATAAAAGAACATAACAGCAAACTTGGTAGAGGCGGATGATCAAGGAAGATATATAGCAATTGAAATGAGGATTCAAAATGGAACAATGCTTTTGATTGCAATTTATGCACCGAACCAGCAACAAGAAATTTTTTATAAATTTTTACATACCAAAATATCACAATGGGATTATAAATCAATTATTTTGATGGGTGATTGGAATGGAGTAATTGATATTTCTAAGGATAAGAAGACTATATCTAAAGTTGCCTCGCGTGCCAAATTACCCAAACCTTTTTTTGAAATTATGGATGATTTAGAATTAAGGGATGTTTGGAGAGAATTGAATCCAGATGAAAAAGATTTTACTTTTTTCTCTGATAGGCATCAATCCTTTTCTAGGATAGATTTTATCTTGTTAACATCTGATTTCCTTTCTAGGGTGAAGAAAGTCAAGATATTTCCAAGGACTCTAGCTGATCATAGCCCAGTTTGGTTGGAATTAGAACAGGAGAGAAAAGAAAGGAGGTCTTGGAGATTAAATGAAAATTTATTTAGATATGAAGAAAATGTTAAAGAACTTAAAAAATATATGAAGGAGTTTTTTGATAATAATATGTATAAAGGTACTTCAATGGAAATGGTTTGGGATGCAAGCAAGGCTTATATGAGGGGAGTGTTGATATACATGAATAATAAATATAGACAAAAGCAGGCAAAGAAACGGAAGGATATTGAGGAAGAAATAAAGAAGAAAGAACAATTGTTAATAGATAATCCAGAAGATAAAAGAGTAAAAGAAGCAATAGGTATATTAAGACAGCAATTTAATATGCTAATGGCTGATCAAGTTGCAACTAATTTACAATATGCCAAACATAATACATTTTGCAATGCTAATAAACCAGGCAGATGGTTAGCTTATATGTTAAGGAAAAAGCAAAGATCACGTATTATTAGTAAGATGGAATATAAAGGCAAAGAAGCTTATCAACAAAATTTGATTAAAAAAGCTTTCTTAGAATATTATGCAAAATTATATGCAGGAGATTTGATACAAGGTCAAGATATAGATAGATATCTTAAAGAGGTTGATATCCAGGAATTAACTTTGGATCAAAGAGAAGGTTTGAATCAACCAATAAACTCTGAAGAGATTATCTTAGCAATTAAACAGTTAAAAGTAGGTAAAACACCAGGAACGGATGGGTTGACAGCTATTTATTATAAGAACTTGCAGATGGAAATGGTGGAACCGCTTAGGATGCTTTTTAATAAAATTCAATCTGGGGGAGAAACCCCACCCTCATGGAAAACAGCTTTTATATCACTGATTCCTAAAGAGGACCAAAATTGTGTTAAACCTGAAAATTTTAGACCTATCTCACTTTTAAATACTGATTATAAGATTTTTGCTAAAGTATTGGCAAATAGATTAATGCCAATTATGCAACAAATAATTCATAATGATCAATCAGGGTTTATAAAGGGGAGATATATGAAATATAATTTGAGACAAATAATAAATTTGGTTGAATATTTGGAGAAAAATAATCAGATTCCCGCAGCTTTTTTCTTTTTGGATGCAGAGAAAGCTTTTGATAGATTGAATTGGCAATTTTTATTTAAAATAATAGATAAAATGCAATTTGGAGAGCAATTTATGAGCTCAATTAAAGCAATATATAGGGAACAAAATGCACAAATAATTATTAATGGAAGTTTAACGGATAGTTTTAAGATAGAAAAGGGAACGCGGCAGGGTTGTCCACTGTCACTCTTATTGTTTGTTTTATCTTTGGAAATTTTGTTGAAAAAGATACGTGAATCTAAAGAATTAAAAGGAATAGTGATTCGACAGCAAGATTATAGATTGAGGGCTTTTGCAGATGATTTAGTTGTTACACTAATGCAACCTACAGATACAGTTTCATATATGTTGGAATTGATAGAACAATATGGTAAAGTTTCGGGATTTAAAATAAATCAACATAAGACTAAGATAGTGACCAAAAGTATGTCTTTTAATCAAAGAGAAGAGCTTCAACAAATATCAGGATTTGAAATAGTTAAAAAGGTTAAATATTTGGGTGTGTTTATTGCTGGGTCAAATACAAAGTTATTTAAAAACAATTATAAAGTCTTATGGCAAAAGGTGCAGAAAGAAATGGAGGATTGGAAAAAGTTACAATTATCTTTATTAGGTAGAATAGCAGCAATTAAAATGAATGTATTACCTAAGTTTTTATTTTTGTTCCAAATGATACCGGTGTTGAAGAAGGATGAACAACTGAGGGAATGGCAAAAAGGTCTTAATACTTTTATATGGTCAGGTAAAAAACCTAGAGTTAAATTAAAAATTATACAAGATATTCGGGAGAGAGGTGGTTTAAAAATGCCAAATTTAAGATTATATTATGAAGCTTCGGTATTAGTTCAGATTAGTGATTGGTTTAATTTAACAGAGGATAGAATTTTGAATTTAGAAGGACATGATTTACTTTATGGATGGCATGCTTATTTATTGTATGAAAAGAAAGTGGATAAAGTTTTTAAAAGTCATATGCTTAGAAATGCCTTATTGAGAGTTTGGAAGAAATATCAATATAAACTGGATTATAAAATACCTATTTGGGCAAATCCCAGACATGCAATAGAAAATATAAGTATAGAACAAAAGATGGAGGTGATCACATATAAAGAACTTTTATTTAGAGAAAGGGGTAAACTACAACTTAAACCCTTAGAGGTTTTGAAGAAGGAAGGGATAATTTATACCTGGTTTCAATATGGTCAGCTTCAAGCAAGATGGAGGGAGGATCAAAAAACAGGTCTTACGGAAAACGAAGAAAATTTGGTAAAGCAAATCAGGGACCAGGGTATTATGCATATTAAAAGATTATATAATGTATTATTAGAGATAGACTCTGAAACAGAGTTGGTTAAAGACTGTATGATTAAATGGGCTAGAAATTTTCAAGAACCAATAATGATGGAGACATGGGAAAAGATTTGGGTTAGAAATGTTAAATTTACTCAAGCACAAAACCTTAGAGAAAACTTTCATAAGATGTTTTATAGATGGCATTTAGATCCAAAAAAGTTGTCCTGTATGTATTCTAATGTACAAGCTAAATGTTGGCGGTGTGATTGTGAAGATGCAACTTATTTTCATATTTGGTGGACCTGTAAGAAGGTTAAAGCATTTTGGATAAAGATTTGGTGGGTAATGCAAAATATTTTGAAAAAAAGGTTGGAATTTATACCGAATTTTTTTTTATTGGGTATTATAAATGAATGTACATTATTGGAGACTAAGTTGATTTTAAATTTAATAACAGCAGCTAGATTGTTGGTTGCACAACACTGGAAAAAAAGACTCTTTGCCCACAGTAGAAGAATGGATTGTAAAAGTAATGAACTTAGCTGAGATGGCCAAAATCTCAGCATATTTGAAGGATCATACGCAAGAAAAATTCATTTTGGAGTGGAGGAAATGGATTGACTATGTTCGGAACAAATATCATATAAGAAGATATCAAATTGCGTATGAATGAAGAGGAACTATAGAGTTGTAATTTTTTTTTATTAGATTGGAGTTAAGATTTTGATAGTGTTTGTAAACTAGAAATTGGATAGGTTAATGGTTGGTTTAAAATTTTTGTTGAAGAAGAGAAACCCTGTATTTCACTCTGGGAAGTTGTGGGGGAGGGGGGTTGGGGGGGAGGGAGGGCGGGTTGAAGGGGGGAAGGGGGGGTTTATATGTTTGTACTTTTATAAAACTTTTAATAAAAAAAAGTATTATGTTTGGCATATTGCAGATTAGTTGCCATCTGATCAGCCATCAATATTTGAAATTGATCTTTCAAAAGTTTTATAGTTTGCTGTAATTTCTCATCAGTCGGATTTTTTATATGCAGTTGTTCTTTTTCCTTTATTTCTGACTCCAATTCTATTCTTGTCTTTTGTCGTGTTGACCTATACTTAGAATTCATATAGATCAGTACACCTCTCATATAAGCCTTACTTGCGTCCCAAACAGTTTCAATAGGTGTACCCTTGTGCAAATTAATTTGAAAAAATTTATTAACATGTTTTTTAAGTTCCATGATATTCTTCTCATATCTGAATAAGTTCTCATTCATTCTCCAAGATCTTCTCTCCCTCTTGCCAAAGTCCATCTCCATCCATACCGGACTATGATCCGTTAAAGTTCTAGGAAATATTTTAGTCCTAACCACTTTAGTAAGTAAATCAGAAGTAACCAGCATGAAATCAATCCTAGAAAAAGATTTAGGTCTATCAGAAAAAAATGTAAAGTCCAATTCCTTCGGATGATGAATTCTCCATACGTCCTTCAGTTCTAATTCTTCTTTCAATGCAAAGAACGTCTGTGGTAATTTGTTCCCCTTCTTGGCCAAAGTCTTCTTATCAAGAGTTGTATCAATCACTCCATTCCAGTCTCCCATAATCAAAAAAGACTTATAATTCCACTGCAGTATTTTAGTGTTCAATAATTTATAAAAAATTTCCTGTTGTTGATTTGGGGTGTAAATCCCAATAAGAAGCATCGAAACATTCTGTATATTTATTTCAACTGCAATATATCTTCCTTCATCATCCGTTTCTACTAGTTTAGCTGGTATTCTTTTAGAAATATACAAAACTAATCCATTCCTTTTCACAGGACTAGAAGATATAAAATGTAGTCCAAGTTTTGAATTTGTCAAAAAATTTTGGTCCTGGGTTCTGATATGAGTTTCTTGCAGACAAACAACATCATTTTTATATTGCTTCAAATAATGAAATATTTTCCTTCTTTTTTGTGGTGAATTCAGCCCGTTCACATTCCATGATAAAAATCTAACTGTCATTTGGGGATTGTTGAAGCAATTTGAGCATTTGCCTAAGACCCTGTTCCACAGCAGATGTCTTTGGTCTCGCTCCTCCCACTGCTTCAGATTTCTGTTTCTTCCCATTTGCTCCATTCTCTTCTTGTGGCATCTTGGACCTCTGTTGATTTTGTTTCTCTGGTCTTTGCTTCTCTGCTGCACGAGTTATACGTTGATCTTTCGGTTCTTGCAACAACAAGTCAAGGACCAGTGCCACCTCTCTTGTGGCTCTAGGCTGCTTTGGTTTAGGCTCTAAGAGATCTGCAAAAAAATCCTCTGAGAGACCACCTACTGCTCCTAAAGTTTCTTCCCTTGCTGTTTCTCGAATTGCCTGTGGTTCTTTTTGCTTAATCAATTCTTGAATCCCCGCTTCAAAGTCCTTCTCTTTAGAAATTTCTTCTACAGATAAAAGTGTAGATGAACGTGGGGGTGTTGAAGTTTTTTTAAGAACATTATGATAAAAATATTCTGCTTTTTCCACCGAATTAATACGATATCTTACATCCCCATATCTCAAAATAATGCCAACAGGAGCATCCCATCTGAATGGAATCTGACGCTTTTTCAGTTCATTTACCAAAAACCAAAATCTTTCCGATCTCTTAACATCTTAGGTTGCAGCTCTTTAAAAACACCAATTTGGCTACCCTCATGTTGAACAGTGGTGTGGAAAGAACTTTGCAAAATGTCATTTCTCAGCCTTCTGTCAGTAAAATAAATCACTACGTCTCTTGGCAAATTCCTTTGTCTTGCCACACGAGAATTAACCCTGTGGATCTTATCAACTCTGTTAGCAATTAAGTCTGGTTCACATTTTAAAATCTTAGCCAATATTTCCACACAAGCTGCCCTCAGGTTCTCTCTACTATCTTCTCTTAAACCTCTCAGTCTTATAGCGAACTCCATATTTCGAAATTGCATCATCGTGATTTCATCTTCTAACCTCTGATTTTTGACCTCAACTTTGAAATTTTTTTCATTTACTTCCTTCTTGTTAGATTCCACTTCAAGATTTAAATCATCCACTTTTTTCTCCACCACCAACAAAGCATCTGTAAAAGCAACAGCTACATTGGCCACATTCTGATTTAACTTGTCAGTTTTTTCCTCAACCAACTCCTTTATTTCCATTTGATTTTTTTCCATCTTTTCATCTATTTTACTTATTTTTCCAGAAAGCTCTCCTAGTGACTTATGTATGTTAAGTATAAAAGCTTTCAATTCCTCAGTCCCACTTTCTTGAGTCTGACTCTGAGCTGGTGCTGGTAGTTTGGCTGACTTTTCCTTTGTCTGGTGTGTGGGGGAATCTCCCCCCGCTTTTTTTGAAGCCATGCCAGAACAGGATTTTAGTCTCTGAAAAAAAGAAAATCTTCCTCTTTTTCCTGTCCTCCCCAGTTTTGCAGAAAAGGAATCAAATCACTTATATTTTCCAATTTAAATTCTTGCAAGTATGTTACTTTCAATTACTGGCAGGCAAACTGATAATTAGCACTTTCTCTTTTCACTTTCACTTCCTCCGCTTTAGCCAGCCGCCATTTTCCAAACACTTTCACTCAGAGACTTAAACTTAATTTTAAAAAATCCCTTAAAAATACTTAAGTTCTTAGAAAAAAGTCCAGATCTCACCAAATCTTTTAATTGCAGAGAAACTGTAGATTGTAATAGGTGGAGTTGCTCTCGTCATCTCGCTCCGTCCAGGACAGAGGTCCCTCGCCGCTCGGAACTTCGGTAGACTGGAAAGGGAGCCCTCTCTCAGAACGCCTTCCAGGGCAAAAAAAAGACCCTGGCAGCAATTCTGGGGGCTCAACCTGACGCTACCAGCTCTATCTTCCCTTTCAATCCAAAGGGAAGATTTTCAAGCCGCTTTGCCGATCGCAAAGCGGCTTTACAAACGGCGAAACCGGCGGCCATAAAGAAAAGCCGCCCAGCGACGACGAGGACGCCACCAGAAGTCAATGTTATTATTTTTAAGCTTTCAGATTCGGGTTTTCCCAGCTATGCCAATATGACATCTCTAATAAAGTGGAACTTTGAGGAAACTCAAACCAGGAAGCTGTAGCACCACTAAACGGGGCATCTATTTCCTTTTATTTGATGCCCAGAAGGTTGTTCCACAGTCTCCCGCACTGGGTTGAGTTACTGGAGTGACAGCCACTGCAGGGATTGGAGTGGCGCAGCAACAGAGCTTACTGAGCCAGCCCAGCATGGTGTTGCAAGGACCACAACCAGGGCTGCTGGGACCAAGTGCTCTACCCCAGCAACCTGCATTCAGACTACCTCCGGCAGACCAGATTCCTCCTGGATGGGAATTTTATTCCAACCAGGGATGGGTGCAATACCAATGGACACCTGCAGCCCACATCCATCTATCAACCAGTGCATTTCCAGCCACTGGTCCTGGGATCCAGCCAGTACCATCCCAACCACGTGTGCAGCTCCAACAACTGGCCGTGGCCCCACAACAGATTCCAGCCCAGAAGCCAGTGCCAGCCCAACAGCCTGCACAAGCTCAGCAACTGGCCCCGCCAGCAGCTCCCCCCCTCATGGTTCAAGGCAACCTTTGACAGGACTCCAGGGAAGCTAGCCTATTTCCTCAACCAGGTCTGGGCTTAGATCGACCAATATGGAAATCAATACCCATCGGATCACAGATGGCATGAACAAAGGAGATGCGATGGACTGGATAATGGAGCTTCATGACGAAGAAGCTCCTGAAATGGACAATACCGATGAATTCATCCAACTACTTTGAGGCCAGTTTGAAGACATGTTCCACAGTGTAGAAGCTGAGTCCCATATTAAGGCGCTAAAACAACCTGGCCGGGCCACCAAGGAGCTAATTTGGGAATTTTGAGACCAGCTGAGAGACTTATCAGAATGCCTACTGGTCTACCACTTCAAGGAAGCCCTCAGTCCAGACCTTAGCAAGCTTGTGGCATCAGGGGAGTACTGGAAGGCATACAACCATGGTACAATACCACTATGGTCATAGATCTGTAAAATTCACCCCCCACAGAAAGCCTACTACAGAGAAACCCATGAGAAGGCCTTTGGGTCATCAAACCCCAATGAAGCTGCCAGCAGTGCCACCTCCCACACCGTCCAGGACTGTCCAGGGCTACCAGTGTGGCCTGCATGGGCACAGGGCTTCCAAATGCTTGGCTCTGGCCCCGGTCCCCCTAGCCCAGACTTCAGCCACCCCATGGGCAAGGAAGACCTTGCAGAGATCATCCGATAAAGGAAGAGTTACCAAGCAGGCTGTGGAGGTTCCACTCCTTCCCATGGAAGTTGAAGGAACTCCTGACAAGGAAACCCTTCTAACCCTCACTGAGGGAAGCAGCGGCAATGACAACCCGATGGTAAGTGAAGCCATCTACCCCTTTACTATCAAAACCCAGATAGTAGTGCCAGAAACAGGGGCCCAAGAGGAAATAGAGGCTGGCTGCACCAGTTGTCTAATCAGCCTCCCCATAGTTGAGCAGCTAGACATATGCATGAGATCCCTAGCTCACCCCATCCACTTTGAGCAAGTTGATGGGACACTAATTGGCAGAGTCCCTGCCACTCTAGTCACAGAGCTGAGCAGACTAGAAATGGGCCATCACTGAGAACTCATTTAATTTGTCATAGTTCCAGTCTGCAAGTGCCAAGGGAATACTGGGACCTTTCAAGAGTTTTTAGTGAAGAAGATTGCAACTTCCTCCCCCCTCACTGTGCGACAGATTGTGTGATCAAATTCATGCTGGGGGCCAAGCTGCCCAAACCAAAGATGTACTCTATGACCCCTAAGGAAATGAGGACCTGAGAAAGTACATCGATGCCAACTTAGTTCAGGTCTTCATCCAACCCACAAAATCCAGGGTGGCTGCCCCAGTACTGTTCAAAGAAAAAAAAGATGGGGGGGGGGGGGGGAAATAAGGCTTTGTATGGATTTTCGTGGAATTAATGCCATGTGTGTAAGGGACACCCACCCCCTCCCACTTATGAAGTGGGAGGTTGCTAAGCCACTTAGCCAAGGGCAAGGTGTTTGCGAAACTAGACTTGAGGGAACCATACTATCACATCAGAATCAAAAAAGGAGATGAATGGAAAACAGCCTTCAACTGTCTTCCTGGCAGCTTCCAATTCAAAGTCATGCCATTCAGTCTGCAAGGAGCCCCAGCAGTCTTCATACAACTAATGAAGTGCTGTATGGACACTTTTATAAAGGGGTCCTAGTTTACCTGGATGACATTCTCATATTCAGCAAGACTCTCAAAAAGCATGTAACACTAGTGTGGCAAGTGCTGTAAAAACTCCTTGCCGCTTAACTCTACGCAAAGCTGTCAAAATGTGAATTTCATCAATGTCAGGGTCCCAAGTAACACCCCCAATGAAAGAAGACTCTGAGACCAGAAGTTCCTCAAAATTCCATTTTATTAGAGATGTCATATTGGCACATCTGAGAAAACACTAATCTGAAAACTTCCAGGTTTTCCCCACCTATAGAAAAGTCAAAGTCCCTTCCCCTGCACCCATGTCCATCATATGGTCCAATCAATGCACCATCCCAACTGGAGATGCCTCCCAATCATGCCACTCCAGGTGCAGGCTGGATGTCCTTGACTCTCAGGGAACAGAATGTTATTGTGGCTAGATATCCCTGCAACTCCATGCAATCCCCCCTCCCAACTTCCCACAGATCTAAGTGTGGCAGCCCTGAAGATCTAAAGAAAAAGGTGATCTGACACTTATTTGCATTCAGCATACTGGTAACTACGTTTTCTCAATATTGGAATCATATGTTGACAATGTTCAACATTTCAGGTAGATATAGGACATTTGGAATTGAGCAGCAGAAAACTGTAGAAATGACAAATGTAGCTGCTAAAATGTATAAACTTTTATTGATATTTGAAATATAAGAAGAGCAAATGAAAGACTGCATGATAAAATGGGCTAAGTTCCTTGGACACAATATATTGGTGGAAAATAATTGGTATATGACTAATTAAATAATTGGTATATGATAAAAAATATGACAAGAATGCATACAGATACTTCAAATTTATGTTGGAATCTTGGACAACATGAAGGGTCATGTCTGGTAGACTTGTAAAAAGCCAAACATTTCTGGGTTCAAATATATATAATGATACAAAGAACATTTAGCAATGGAACTGGAATCACCTTATAGACTTTTTGCTAAAAAAAGAAAAAAATGAATTTGTGATTTATGAGTTTGAAGATTAGAAAGGGTAGTTTATGGAAATAAGGAAATTATGTTGCAACTTTAGAGGGAGAGGACAAAATATAAATCTATTTATAACTGCTGTCAAGAAGATTAAAAGTTGCTTCTTTATAATATTTCTTTTTCTTTTCTTTCTTTTCTCTTGCTATTGATATTTATTTTTCTATTTTTTCACTATTTGTTAACTTGCTTTATTATATTTTATGGTTTTTACTTTGTTAAAAGTTTTAAATTATTTTTTTAATTATATCTTTGTTTATCCTTAGATGTAGTTTACTATAAAAAGAAGAAACAAAATAATGGAAAATAAAAAGTTGAAAGACAGAATGTCTACCTATACATTCATATTTACCTATGAACACATGCACAGACACACACACACACACACACACACACACATCTACTCTGTCTTTAAACTTTTTAAATTTAATGTTTATTCCCCCAAACCAAGCAAGTTATACAGATGAAGCCTATGATATAAGAACAGATCTTAATTTGGGCTGTTTAAGACTTTTAATTGAAATTTCCATCCATAGATGATTTGACCAAATCAATCAATTCAAACTGAATCTTGGAATCTGATTGCCAACTCATTTTGAGTTAAATCTGGTTGAAGTTTCCGTTGCAAGAGAAAGCTCAGACTTGCTTATCTAGAAGACAAACAAGATGTCTGTCTTCAAAATAACAGATGAACAGAGTTGGAAGAGATCTTGTAGGTTTTCTAGTCCAACCCCCCCCCCAAGCAGGGGACCCTACTCTACTTCATTCGGGAGGGTGCCTCAGATCGAGTGGGAGAGATGCCGTTCTCCCACGATTGACAAGGAATCCCTCTGTTCTTCGTCAACCCTCCAGGGTGACTTTGGCCCTTTAAGGCCTCCTATCGGAGAAGAATTGGTCAAGATTCATGGAGCCCTGCTATCTCTGACCGTGTTGCCGCAATGTCAAACTGGAAGTCCCTTTTCTTGTTATTTATATGTTGGAAGATTTTTTTATTATTATCTTTGATTTTTGTTGCAAGTCTCTGGCTATCTGCTGATATTCTGCCTTAGTTAAGTGTCCCTCTTTCCATTTTTTGTACTTGTCCTTTTGTCTTTCAATTTATCAGAGAGATTTTTGTGTGTTCTGATCCAGCCTTCATGAGCTCCAAATCAACAGCATACTCATGAGGAAAAAATCCCTTTTTATTTAGAAAGGCAGGAATTCATGGCATTCACTGACAAAGCTCCAGGTCATACATCCATAGGTGATTCACAACCCATAACAATCTCTAACTTCCCCACAGGAAGTCTCAATTAGCACTTCAATCCCAACACAAAGAGTCCTGACTGACCTGGTTAGTGGCAAGAAAATTCTGGCAAGGAATCTGCTGGAGGGAACTCTTCTGGACTATGAACGGATGTCTCTGACATCGACACCTCCCACACTCCTCCTTTTTATATCCCAGCCAGGGAGAGGCTTGTTAACATTTCCTTCTTTTTCTGGATAGCTGGCCCTCAGTCCTGCATTGCTCTCCTCTCCACACTTCTCTGCGCATATGTGCATCTGGGACAGGGTCCACCTGTTTCTCCTCCTTGCTTATCTCAGGCCCCAAAAACAACTGTCTCTCTACCTGAGCATGAGTAGATGGGTCCTGCTTTGAATCTGGCTCTGAGACCTCCTGTTTCTCAGAGCCTTCCGCTGGCTCCAATTGTAGCCCAGGCACCTCCTCCATCTCCTCTGATTCATCTGACTCAACTGCCATCTCCACTGGCAGTCGACGAAGCACAACATTGTGCAGCCATACTGGTTACTTCTTGGATTTCTTGTTTTTCTTTTTCAGTGGTATTGTGCTGGTCTAAGCTTTTATTATCATATTTTTCAGTTTCCCAAGTTTCTTCAGTTGTTTTCTCCTTTAGGATTTTCATTCAAGGAATCTTTCCCAAGTTCTCCCTGAATTTGTTAAAATCAGTTCTTTTAAAATCTAAGACTTGTATCATTATGTTCTGTTGCTTGTGTTTGCATTATGTTGAATTTTAGTATAACATGGTCACTCTCACCCAAGGTTTCTGTGGTTTCAACTCCCTCTATCACCTCTTCTCTGTTTGTAAAAATTAAATCCAATATGGCTGTCCCTCTAGTTCCCGCCTCTACCTTTTGGACAACAAAGTTGTCAGCTAGGTTGGTCAGGAACCCATTCAATTTCTCACTTGGTGCAGAATTAATCTTCCAGTTGATGTCAAGGTAATTGAAGTCCCCCACTACTATTGTAGTGTGCTTTCTACATATATTTGTTAGTTGGTTAACAAACGTTACATCTATTTTTTCTGCGTGATTGGTGGCCTGTAGTATACACCTATGGCAATGTCATTCTTTCTTTCTTTTATATTGATCTATATGCATTCTAGGAGGTTTTCATCTTTGGTTTCATGCATTTCTGTAGCAATATAGTGATCTTTTACATACAGTGCAATTCCATCTCTTCTTTTATGGAGTGTGGGTTTTTTGAACAGTTTGTATCCTTCTACTAGTATGTTCAAGTCATGGGTTTCATCCCATAAAGTTTCTGTAATTCTAACTATAAGTTTTGTTCTTTTGTAACTTTGCAAATGTAGAAACAGAAGCAAACTGTAAATTAGTCCCCTAATTCTGAATTATTATTGCTGAGATGTCAACCATACTGACATTCTGCATTCAGGTCTCTATTAGGCATACTCCTAGTTGCCATCTGATAGAAGCTAGAAGCATGACTTTTCTGTAACAGCCCCTGCCCTATGGAACACTGCCTCTACCCTCCTAGATTTCTGTAAAGCTTTGAAGACCTGATTTTTCCCTCAAGCACTGGGATAAAAGATATGATGGTGCCAGATTTTTGATGCTTTTAATATTTTTAATGCACTTAGTTTTATAGTTTTATTATGATTTTTATATTCTTTTTACTTTTGATTGGGTTATAAAATGGGCTGCTATATAAATGTTTTAAATAAATGAATTAATAAATTATAAATTCCCTGGACTTCAAAACTTTGTGATTCCATAGTCCAAACAGTGTTTGAAGGTTGAGCTAAGGATTTCCAGCTGAGCTGAAATTGTACCTCACTGTGTAGTCAACTCTTGACCTTCAGGTCTTTGAAAGGAAAAGGTAGTATGATACTTTTTAAGTCCCTTCATCATAGGACTCACCAGATATTTTTGCATCTAAACAGGCATACCAACACTGTACAAAATAATTTTTCTTCATCATTTATGGACAACAAGTTTTTGTTATGGCAGAATCTGTGTCTCCTTAGGCCAGGGAAATGAAGCTTTGCTTTTTGTTGCTAAAAATCAAACTGCTTCCAAAAGATTGGATAATAAGAAACTGCCAGTTATGATCTGTGGTTCACTTCATAGATTCCAGGCCAGAGACCTAACTTCACAGTTCAAACAACTGCAATTATTTACACTTTGCTTAACAATAGCTTGGGCTGTAGGTGGCTATGGAATGGGTAAACAAAAAACAAAAAAATCTCAAGACGAGGACACAACCAGATGATTGAAGCCCCTTCCAGCTTTATATATATATATCAATGCACATAATGCATGTAACAAAGATGGAATTTGACTACATGGATGCAGCCCTCATCTTGAGGATCTGTCTTTGATACACCTGAGTATTCCTTCAATGTCTGGCTCTGTAGAATTGCTCATCTTGAAAAGGTCACAAATACATCACATATGTATGAAAACATTAATTTGAGTTTCCAACCCTCTGAAATGCCATTTGCACCAGACTCTCTCTGCCCATATTGTTGATATTGTAAGTAACTGAGATGGGTCAACATGACTTTTTCTAATTGCTTAGCATAATGGAGTAGCAGAACTTTCTTTCATTGTGTTGCTTTAAAAATGTCTTATTAATGAATGACAGCTAAATCAACTATACCACTATGCACAGACACACACAGCGAGAACTGTGGAAGTACTGTTTAGATTGCATCTTGTTTGATATCACTATCCAGATACAAGTCACAGTATTTGTTAAGTCACAGAAACTATTTTATTGTTGTTTTAATTATTCAAAGGCTTTAAAACAACAACCTGAAGCTACTTCTCACAAGGGAGAAGCAAGTCTGTGTGTTTCAGCTTTAATTTTCTGCTTTCACTGTGATGATAATTTGCCCCAAACAAGCAGAAAATCTGAAAGGCATAAAGAAGCAAATTGAAAAAGAATTGAGAACGGTTGTTCTAAAATGATTTCATGAAGGCAGTTTCATTTGTAGACATCTCCAAACCAGTTCAGTGATGTCGTATCATCACCACTACTGGCTAGGGAGAACCGGGCCAAACCAGGAGGAACCCACTACTGGTCAAGATAGACAGTGAAATTTCATGCCCTATTTTATATGGTACTTGGCAACCATCATTTGAAAGAAAGGGGAACAACCATTAATGAAAACATCCTATCACCCAAATAGGAATTCTGATTCTCTTCTCAGACTTCTACGGCTTTCCTAGAAGGAGTGGTTAGAAACAGAAGTCTGAGTTTTTCTCACAAATTTGCTAACATAAATCATCCAACTGGTTAACTGTGACTCTTTCAAATTTTTTTTTAATTGAAAAAGTTTTACAATACAGAATTTTTTTCATTTTCACCCCCCCTCCCCAGTCCCCCTATCCAACCCCTCCCATCCTCCCTCAACCCCAACCCCTTCCCTCCCCATCCCCCCCCGACTTCCGCTACAAGTTAAAAAAAAACAAAATTTAGAACAAGGGAAAAAGAAAAAGATTATTAAATATTCAAATTCTAAATTAAACAAATTTCAAAAGAGGAAAAGAAAGAGAAAGAAGGAAAGAAGGAAAAAAAGTAAAAAAAAACAAAAAACCAGACCTTAATATATTTAAACAATATTATAATTAAAAAAAAACCATTAATAACCATTATAATTAAGAACACCATTATAATTCTATCCTACCTACACCCCTTAACTAAAAAGAAAAAAAAACCCCAAAAACATAAAACATATATATGCATATATATTTATAATCACGCAGTTATATCATTAAGAAAATTATCTTTTGTTTAATTCATTCCTCAGTCTGTATAATCCACATTTCAATCTTCTCTTCAACTTGATTGAAGTCAAACATATTTCCTTACATAAATCCTGCTTCAATAATCATCTTGCCGCTGCCCCCATCAGCAAAGTAAAACATTTCCCCACACAACCCCCCGAGTGACTTTATATGAATAATATCCAACCACGAAGATATTCACACCTCTAGGAAGATTCATTCAAGCTAACTTATACTATACCTAAAAATAGGCTTTTGCAGTCTTGACATTCAAGCCTTGAAGAAAAAAAAAAGAGAAAAAAAAAAACCAACTAAGAGCTGCATTCCCAGATGTTCCTTCAAAATTATTTCAAATCCTGCCACCCTTTGCAATTCAATCCTTCGGGTTATAGGATATTTTCAATTTCATAGTCTTCTCCTAGAAAATAAATTCCACAAAAAATATATAATTGGGTAACCAGTGATCACTGCTAATTTTGCAGCAATCTATCAGAACTCAGGATAACATGTCCAATCCAGGATAAACTTCATAGTAAAAAAATTTTATAATCCATTTTGATATATAAGTTTAAAGTTAGTCCAACTCAGAATGAACTTTTAACAAATTGTTGTACATCTTAAAAGAGTTTTTATAATCCATTTTTTCCAAATCTTTCAATGCTTTCTGATTCAGTATCAAACAATTCAGGATGCTCTTTAAATTTATCACCTGTGGTTTCCAGTCGGATTTCTTCATTGACTTCTAGTTCCTGTCGATTAGCATCACCCCCCATGTCCTGAAGAGTATTGGACCTCTGCTGCTGGTCATCTCGAAGTAAAACTTTGTTTTTTGAATCTTCCTCCAGCAGTTCAAGGTCCTGTAATCCCCCAAGATCACTGAGGTGTTCAGTTTTCTCATCAGAAAAATCCATAATAGACAACCACCAAATTCTCCTTTTACTTTTAACACACTTTGATTTTCTTCTTTCTGTTCACATTTTGTAAACTCTGTTTTTGACTTTTTATTCTTAATATATTTCGATGCTCCCTTAAAGATATTTTGATAAAAATATTCTGCTTTTTCAATAGTATTCAGACAATGTCTCACACCTTGATATCTAAAAATTATACCAACTGGAAAATCCCATCTAAATGGGATATTACTTCTCTTCAATTCCTTGACCAAAAAATCAAAATCTTTCCTGTCCTTCAAGACCTTCGATGGTAGATCTTTGAAAATCCTGATTTGTGTACCTGCTACCTGCACTCTATCAGAATAAGACTTTTGTAAAATATCATCTCTCAGTCTCTTATCAGTGAAGTAAACAACGACATCTCTAGGCAAATTCCTTTGTTTAGCCAAACGTGAGTTAACTCTGTAAACTTTCGCTATAGAACCCAAAATTAATTCATCTTGTAGCTTTAATAATTCTGCAAAGGCCTTTGCACAAGTTGTTCTTAAGTTTTCTCTGTTGTTTTCTTTTATCCCTCTTAGTCTAATTGCAGATTCCATAGCCTTAATTTGAAGCATAATAACATCATTCTGAATGTTATAATTTTTGGCCTCTGCTTCCAGAAGTTTCGCTTGTAATTCTTGTATCTGAGATTCAAATTTACTACTCATCTCAATCACTTTCTTCCCCATTGCAGCCACCGCAGTTGAAAAATCTGAAGCTACTTGAGCAATAATTTGACTTAATTGGTCATATTTCCAGAAACCAGTTCCTCGAGGTCCTTCTGTGATCCTTTTATCTTATCTACCACACTCTCTAAGGACCTTGTAATTAACTCTTTCAACTCCTGTTCTGTAAGTCTCTGCAAATGAGACATTTCAACTTTATTCATCTGATTCAAGGGGGAGCCCCCCCTTCCTTTAAGTTTAGGCATCTTTACTTTTAAAAAGGACCAAGAAAAAATCCTTCTTACTTCAATAGAAAAAAGAAAAGAAAAAAAAAAACAGAAGAAATCTATTTAAATCAGCCTCTGTTCCTTTAAGTTCTTTTTCTGTGACAAAATATTCCTTTCAAAGTCTTTCAGGACTAAACTCTACGCTCCATTTCCGCTATCACTTTCCTTTCAAGCAGAGCCAGTCGCCATCTTAAAAACTTTCATTTTTCTTCCTCTCCTTCCCCCTTTCCCCCCTCCTCTTCCAAAAAATCCGTTGAAAAAAATCCATACTTGCTTAAATTTTTCTTCTCTCTTTTCCAACTTGCTCCAATTGTCGCTTCGATTGTGGTGTTGCTCCCAACGTCTGGCTCCGCTAATTAGGTAATTAGCGGAGGATCCTCTCGGCGCGGAGCATACCCTGGGGGTATGGAGGGAGCCATCCCTCTGAGCCCTCCCCAGGACATGGATAAATTCCTGGGGCGACTCAGTGAGGCTCAACCTCACCCCCAGAAGCTCTCCCTGCTCCTCCCGTCAAGGAGCAGGTTTTTTCGAGCCGCCTGTCTGTTGTAAGGTGGCTCTAACGCGCCGAGAAACCGGCGGGCATGAAAAGCCCGCCGCCAACGAGGAAGGCGCCACCGGAAGTCTCTTTCAATTTTTAAAAGGTAGGGCTGGATTAAAATAATGGTTAAGATAAAATATCTTCTCACACTTCAGATGTATGGATGTGAAGGTGATAATAGGATTAGTTTGTGTGGATGAATATGGGCATGCGTATGGGATTGTGTAGGTCATCTATATTTGAGTATGCTTGGAACTGTTATTTGCTTCATTGACTTCAATAGGAAGAAAATACTTCCCTTAGCCAAAAATGATAATTTGCTCCAGAGAAAATCCTCTCTGGAAAGAAAATTCTTAGTATTATCTTCTTTACTTCAATGTTTTGTTTGTTCATAGTGGTTCCTGCTTTCAATTAGGTACAGAAACCTGCAGAAAAGCAGCCTGCTGCTTTCACTGTCCATGAGCATCCAATTATTAGCCTGGGATGGTGGCTGCAGTTAAGAAGTTCCAAGTCCAGAGACTATAATATAACAAAGCAGAGCTACCATATAGAGATGTAGAGCTCAGAAACATCTTGACCCAGAGACAGGAAATAAGGTAGCCTGTCCCAATACAAATAATATTCAATTTTATTATTAAATGTTGCAAACATTTTATTTGGACATCACATGACTAAGGATGGACACTAATTGGCTGCATTTAAAAGAATGAGAAAGGGACCCCCTGAGTATTCAGGCCCTCTGAGAATAAGCCATAAGTGCTAAACTCTTGCTCATTCCTCCCATTTGTATTTTTAGTTAGTTTTGAATCAGTAAACTTTTCCATCTACAATATATGAGTGCATGTGTCCTTCACATGGATGGTTTATTTCTTAACAGATTGTTTGATACATGGAAATGTTTTCATTGCTTTTCTAATTTAATTCCCCCAAGCCTTCAAACTGAATTCTTTGTTAGTCATTTCTTATGCTTATACCTTCCATCATGAAATAGTTTGCCTGGGCATGTTTCCTATCACTCTGTTTCATGCTTAAAGTATTAGATCATAGACTGAACCAGCTTGAAACAGGTTGGGTCTAGAAGAAGCTGATGGTCCATATCAGAACAAGCAAAATATTTCCATATGTGTGAGTGTGTGTGTGCACGTGCGCAGACACATATGTGTATGTGTTTTATAAGCCATCAGAAAAGCTCAACTTTTAAAAATCTCATAATCCTCTTGAATAAATGCACAGCCTTAAAGCACTGTAAATTATCTGTATCAAATATTTTCTTTTAAAAAAATTACAGCTCATATCAAAAATACCTAAATTCTGGGTATTTTTGTCTGGAAAAGGAACCATTAATTTAAATGGGACTTAATACAAAATAGAAGAGAGATGGTTAGATGAAGAATATAAGATAGTTTTCCAGATTTTGCTAAACTAAACATCTAGCAATCTTAACCTATGTCATCAGTATGAAAATAGTTGAGGAAGTTCTAATCCATAGATAAATAACCTTCCTTCTCAAACTCCAGAGGTGAGGATGTTGCAATAAATCTCAGTTTCCCAACTTCACATGGCCTCTAAAATTCAGTTAGCAGAAGTCTCTCAAATATACAAAAAGATGCAGTAAATATATTCTTTACTGAAAAACTAGAATTTTGTACTGAACAGTATTGAACAGTTGGTTGCCTTGTATCAGCGTTAAGTTCAGTTTCCCTCTTACATTCATGGCAACTTAAATTTACAGGTTCTTCCTGCTTTTCTCATATTGCATCAAATGCTTTACCCTAAATTGCATTGTCCTGAAGCCAACTGGTCTGGGATTTTGACATAATTTACATCTCTGCCCAGACAATTGTTGACTCTCTTGCACCTGGAACCTTAGAATTTAATAACCTAACTGTTCAAAAAGGCACTGGATTCAGTAGTGGGTTGCCTCCGATTCACTCTGCTTCTATAGAACTGGTAGTAAAACCAGCAGGAGGCTCCACCCACATACCCTGACATCAACAAAATGCTTTTGCGCTTGCACAGAAGAGCATGCACATGGCCCCGTTGAGAACCGGTAGTAAAGGTAAGTAAAACCCACCCCTGACCATGTCATAAGACAAACTGGAAAACCTTCGAGTCCTCATGAAAAGAAAAAAATAAACTGTGAAGAGTTGATTACAGAGCCAATAGTCCGAATACTGGTAAATAAGAATAGATTGCCAAGGAACTCATAAAAATGTATATGCTTGCCCACTCACCTGGATCAGCTCACTCTGTTGTCTTCTGGCGAATTTATTGATTCACCCACTCATCCCCGCTGTTTTCTGATGGGTTTGGCAACATCTCTGGTCACTGGCTGGCCTACTGACATGGATCAGCTTGCCTCTGTGACCTTCTGGCATGGATGGCACCAACTCTGGTCACTGCCTCACCCACTCAGCTTACATCCACTAACTTCTGGTGTGTATCAGTTTACATCCACTAACTGGATGTAAGCTTACATCCACTAACTTCTGGTGTGTCTGGTGCACACTTTAATTACTTGCTTGCCCACTTACCTGAATCAGCTCACTCTGCTGTCTTATAGTGTGTTTGGTGCCTCTCTAGTCACTTGCTTGCCCACTCACCTAGATCAGCTTACCTCCACTGTCTTCTGATGTGTCTTACTGCCCCTCTGGTTACTGACTTGCTTACTAACCTTATTTTGCTATCTTCTTCTGTGTTTGGTGCCCCAAACACAGCTTACTCCCACTGTCTTCTAGTGTGGCTGGTACACACTATAAACACTGGCTCACCCACTCACTTCGATCAGCTCACTTCTGCTGTCTTCTGATGTGTATGGAAGCCACCCTGGTCATAGGGTCATCAACTCACCTGACCAACTCAACTAACTCCTCTGATGTGTCTGGCACCATCTCCAGTCACTGGCTTGCCCACACACCTGGATCAGCTTATCTCTGCAACCTGTGTTGCTCCCTCTGTTCATTGGCTCACCCACTCACGTGAATCAACTTACTCTCCTGTATTCTGGTGTGTTGCATGCCCCTCTGTTCATTGGCTCATGCACTCACCTGGATCAGCTCATTTTCCTATATTATGGTTTGTTGGGCAGTCCCTCTAGTTACTGACTTGCTCACTCAACTGGATCAGCTGTCAGATCCCTAAAAGTGATACTGCCATTCAATTGGAGGAAGGGGGAGACTTGGATTCGATTTACTAGCATTGCCTCTGTCAACAGATATTTTACAACCTATATGCTGGCACCAAAGAGCCCTGAGATCCTCTTTACCTGGAGGAATTTTTATAATAGCCATGTGGGTTGTTTCAGTTTAAAGTATAACAGTGTGAACACATGGTTTTTTGAGTTCTCAGGGAAACTGGGAAAGAAGGCATCTTCACACTTATGTATTGGCTAAAATCTGCATTCTGCATTAAAGGGAGAGGTCTCTACTACTTTAATCCTATTTGTTTTGCCTAAGGGATTTAGATTGTGCTTTAACCAGGTGGCTATCACTTCTACTTAATAAAAGATCTCTTTTGAACAACCACGTTTCAAGAGTTTTTACTTTCTTAAATTGGAAGGAGAGGCAATCCTTACACAAAGCAAGATCTGAAAAATGGTCAACCCAGAGAAACAATCTCCGCTCTACTGAGGGGATCTTGCAAACCATGTCTGAACGAAGCAAAGAGCTGGGAGAAGCCAATTGCTGGGGGGAGATATCAACCACCACCCAGTCAGATGCCTGTTTCATACACCTATCAGAGAGGATGAGGTAACCCTGGAGAATCCTGAAAAGCCCCACTGGTCAATTGGCATCAGGAAGAAAGATAGCTAGGATGAGAGAACCAGAGGAGTCACCCTCAGCCATGGCAACCGGAAACCGGGGTGGAAACTGGAACTAGAAGCCCTTGCTGACTGGAGGAACTGACCAAAGCATCACTGAGGGAGGATTATATGAAGAGACATATAACTCAATTTGTGATGGAAACTTTGGAAAATCTCAACATCTGAAGGGAGCCAGGACAACAACCAAAGAGCATGGGAAGGGCAGCAGTCACAGATAATGCCATGGAAGGCACCCCCCCTTTTGGAGCTTGCCTATTGAACAGATGGCACAGCAGCAGCAGGAGAAGACCCAGCAAACCCTCTCCCCCAGGCAGCACACACACCGGCGCCCATTCCCAACCAGTCTCGAATCCCGCAACTGGAAAGAGAAACTCTCTCCCTTGGGGTAAAGTTTGATGGGAATCTGCAACAATTAGGATTCTTCGTGGCACCTGTACTAACCTACATGCAAGAGTATGGGCGTGATTTCCAAATCCAAGGATCCCGAGTGTGAGTTGTGACCCTAACCCTAAAGGGTGCTGTTGCCAGATGGATGGTGACCTTGCATAATGCCAACGCACTAGAATTGTGGAATTTCAACCATTTCATGATGGCCCTGCAATGCTGGTTTGAGGACCCACTAGCAAATCACAAAGCATGCGACCGCATTAAGGTGGTGAAGCAGGGGCGATGGCCAGTAGCAGAGTATACAGAAGAATTCCGGGACCTCGCGTGTCATGTACACTGGCCAGAAGATATTTTGGTGAGCTGTTTCAAGGATGGCCTGAGTGATGATCTATACAATGCCTGCATGGCCTGAGGTGCACCAAATCACCTACATTAATGGTACGTCACAGCCGAAAAAGCTGATATCGATATAGCCAGAAACTAGTATTGAGCGAGCTGAGCATGGAAGAAATCCCCACCCCAATGGAAGCATGAGCCCCTCAAACCACAACCTGCATTCTCTCCAAGAGCTTCAACCTATTTCAAGCATGGAAAAGAGGGACACCGAGCTGCAGAGTGTTGTTTGCAAACACCTGCCCGGAACCACCCACCGTGGGAGAACCCTGCGAAACCAGGCTGGCATGGGAAGGAGACTGCCCTGAGGAGCAGGGAGACTGTAGAAGTTCCATCCCCTCCCCCCTTTGGAGAGGAAACCATGGCATCTGAACAGGAGGAATCACACTCATTCAGAAGCGATCCAGATGATGAACCACTGGTAAGCAAACCAATTAAATCACTTACCCTCCCCTTAAGACTATTTATCCCAAACCAGGACAGGGAGATAAATATCTTCACTCTAGTGGATTCAGGGTGCACCCATTGTTTGATCAGCCCAACCCTAGTAGGGATTAACGTAAGAAAGCTGAAAGACCCCATCGCTTTCTGCCAACTAGATGGGTCAATAGCAGGAGGGGAGCCAGCTTCTTTTGCTACCAAGCCTCTACATATAGGCATTGGAAGCCACAAGGAAATGTTTACATTTATAGTGGCACCTGGCATGGAATGGCTGTTGGTTCTGGGCCTTGCATGGCTGAAAAAAATGGAAATCCAAAAATCAATTGGAAACAAGGCATCATAAAATTTCAGATGAATGTGACTTTTGCTGAGAATCCACATAAAGGGGGCAGAGAATCCAGAAACAGCCATGCCTAGTCACGCCATACCAGCTGAGGGCATTCCCATAGAATATAAGGTTTTGGCTGAGGTTTTTCACACACCCCCACCATGCCATTGACTGTGTGATAGAAATCTTACCCAGCGCTAAATTCCCTAAACCCAAGATGTACAGCATGTCACCGAGGGAGTTGAAAGAGTTGAGACATTTATTGAGAAAAACCTAGTAAGGGGTTTCATCGAGCCAGCCCGATCAAAAATTGCAGCCCCAGTGCTATTTAGAGAGAAAAAAGATGGCTCAAAACATCTCTGTGTTGATTTTTGAAACCTGAATATGATCAGTGTCGAGAACATGTATCCCCCCTCCCCCTTATGAAAGATATGCTAGCACACCTCGCTAAAGGGAACATTTTTTCAAAGCTGGACTTAAGGGAGGCTTACTACTGAGTCAGAACTAAGGAGGGGGATGAGTGGAAAACGGCATTTAACACCCCCCTTGGTTGCTACCAATTCAAGATGCTCCCCTTTTGGTTACAAGAAGCCCCTGCAGTATTTATGCAGTTAATAAATGAAGTGCTACATCAGCATTTATATAAGGGGGTTCTGGTCTACTTGGACAACATTTTAATCTATATCAAGACCAAAGCAGAACATGCAAAACTAGTCAGAGTGGTTTTAAACAAACTCCGTGCTGCCAAATTTTAGGCTAAACTTTCCAAATGTGAATTCCACCAAGAGAAGATTGACTATTTGGGGTACCGCATTTCACACCGGGGGTTGAGATGAATCCTCTAAAAGTGCAGGCTGTACTGGATTTGGACCCTCCACGCACGTTTAAACAGTTACAAAGGTTCCTGGGGTTTGCCAACTTTTACCGCCAGTTTATCCCTGCTTTTGCTCAGATTGCCCTCCCCATCACCAAACTCTTAAAAACGAAGGGGGAGGGTAAACCCTAAACCGAAGCAGCCATTGAACTGGACTATGGAATACCAGGCAGCATTTGAAAAACTTAAACGGCTGTTCTCAGCAGAACCAATTCTAAAACACCCGGACACGGAGAAACCATTTGTCATACAAGTGATGTGGCAATAGGAGTGGTTCTGCTTCAGAAGAATGAGCAAGACCAACTACAACCATGCACTTACACATCCAAAAAGTTGAAACTGAGCAAAGGTGGGCCATTTGGGAGAAAGAGGCTTATGCAGTTCGTTGGGCATTGTTAACCTGGAGACACTTCCTAGAAGGCAATAAGACCCATTTTGATTTTTATGATCTGGACTGATCATAAAAATCTAGAAGCCCTAAAGACCCCAAGGAAACTCTCCCCAAAACAAGTACAATGGGCTCAGTACTTTAAATGGTTTGATTTTACTCTAAAATACCTCCCGGGGGAAAAAAACTTTCTGGCGGATGCGCTATCCAGAAAACTGCAATACAATAGTGTAAAGTCAGATGTAATCAAACCCATAATACAAAACAATCAACTAGCTGCTAAAGTAGTCACCAGTTCCCAGGCAAAACAAGAAACATTGATGGGCAATGACACCACCCAAACTTTTAAACAAGCATTGGCCACTGTTGAATGGTTTTTGAACAACAAATCCAGCTGTCTGATGAAAGAAGACTTGGCTTGGGTGGGAGGAAAGTTGTATGTTCCTGCCAGCCAAAGACTAGGCTTAATGGTAAGGTGCCATGACTCCAAATTAGCTGGACATTTTGGGTTTGTGAAAACTTTATACCTGATTAAAAGACAGTTTTGGTGGCCATCACTAAAAAAGGACATAGAAAGCTATGTAGCTAGCTGCCCCATTTGTGCAGCAGCAAAAAGACGTCAGGGGAAAACGCTGACGTCTTTTGCAGAAATGCTGAGGTCTATTGCAGAAGGTAGCTGAACCTTCAGTGCTTTGGAGAGAGATTGCTATGGATTTCATTGTAGAATTGTCAAACAGTGAGGGAAATACTGTTATTTGGGTTGTGACAGACCTGTTTTCAAAACAGGCACATTTTATACCCTGCCAAAAGTTCCCAACTGCTAAAAGTTTAGCCAAATTATTGCTAATACACATTTATCAACTTCATGGAGCTCCACAAAGGATCATTTACGACACAGGGTTCAATTCACCTCCAAATTTTGGAGGACATTTTTGGACTTACTTGGTACTGGCCAGAGGTTGAGCTCTTCCCATCATCCAGCTGCTAACGGAAATTCTGAAATTTTGAACTCGGTATTAGAACAATATTTAAGATGTTTCATTAATTTTCAACAGGATAACTGGATGTTTGCCTTTTGCTGAAGTTGCATTTAATAATGCTGTACATTCAAGCACTGGTTTTACCCCTTTTAGAGTAGCGACAGGCTAGGATTTCAGTCCCATGCCTGAACTATCCATAGAAGAACCCACCATCCCCTCACTTAAGGAGTGGATGGATAATGTGCAAAACATGTGGCCAGTGGTTAAATTAGCCTTAAAGGAAGCTAGAGAGGCTTTTAAAATTCAAGCTGACAAGAAAAGGATGGAACCAAACCTTTTCATGTTGGAGACAGAGTATACTTATCTAATGTCAGCCTCCACTCTTTCAATGCTTGCTTGTCGGCTGCCATGGTAATGGGGGGAGGGGGAGCTAGTGAGTTGCTAGATAGGGAAGTGTGCTGGAGGATGAGAGGAAGGGAAACGAAAGCGAAAGTTAGCTGCAGTCCTGTACCTTTGAAGCGGCTATCAAAACAACGGTCCTGACATTCCAGATTGATGACACTGTCAGACGTGTGATTCCACCTGATCTCTGGAGGACCTTTGGATTGGATGATTTATGCTGGACAGTGGGAGGGGAGGCTTTCTATATGAATTTTCACGCCTATTGCTTCAGATCTAGCTTTCCTTTGGCTGCATTCAGTTCTATTTTAGTAAAAGTACCTTTTCTCTATGAAAATGGTGTTCAGGTTATTCTTTCCTGAAATCTGAAAGGAGGCATGCCTGACATCTACAAAATTCCTGAAATCATTACAACCATCGAAGAAACTAGGGCCAAAGTTCATTGGACTTTTCCCCATCACTAGAGTCATCAATCCAGTAGCAGTTGAACTACTACTTCCAAAGACACTCAGGCAAGTCCACCTAGTATTCCATATCAGTTTACTCAAGCGAGAAGTAATCTCATCCCTCAGACCACCTGCATCTACACCTCCTGTTCCCATCATGATTGAAGGTGAACACTTTGAAATCAAGGAAATCCTTGATTCTAGGATCCACAGAGAGAAAATCCAATACTTAGTTGCTTGGAAACATTTACCATCAGCACACAATGAATGGGTGGCTAAACACCAAGTTAGGGCTCAAATCTTACTGAGAAAATTTCACTCCCAATACCCTAACAAACCTTGTTAATACTATGTTGCTAATAAAGGATACTATCATGAAATCTTGTGTATATTTGTTTTTTTTTAAACAGGTGGACCCTTTCGTTTTCTAAGGAGAGTAGCATGTCAGATCCCTAAAAGTCATAATGCCATTCAATTGGAGGATGGGGTAGACTTGGATTCGATTTATTAGCATTGCCTGTGTCAACATATATTTTACAACCTATATCCTGGTGCCAAAGAGCCCTGAGATCCTCTTTACCTGGAGGAATTTTTATGAAAGCAATGTGGGTTGTTTTACTTTAAAGGATAACAGTGTGAATGCATGGTTGTTCAGGTTCTCAGCAGTGGTGGGTTGCTCCCGGTTCGCACTGGATCGCAAGAGCCGGTAGTAAAATTTTAATAGTTCGGAGAACTGGTAATAAGATTGGCTGGCCATGCCCCTGAACCGGTTCCTGGTGGGTCGCCGTTCACTTACCCCGCCCACTCCCAATCTATTGCTGCCTCCTGAGTCCCAGCTAATGGCTAGAAGGAAAAAAACCATTTAAATTCTTGCCGTGGGGCTTCAAAGGGCCGCCCTACAGCTGATCAGTGTTAAAAGAAAACAAATGAGTAGATGGGTGTCTGCAAAAATAGAAAAAACAGCCCATATCAGCTTCAGCATAGGTTAGCATAAGTTGATTAGATCGGCCTCCCACCTCTCAGCTGATTTGCTCTCAGCTGTTTTGCTCAGGGCTCTGTTGCTAGCTGCAAAGAGCGGAGCAGACTTTTTTTCCCCTAGCTATGCTGAAAAAACGAAACTGAAAATAAAGCAGGGTCTTTGCTGCAACGTGACAAAATGAGGCAGAGAGAGATTTCTTTTTCTTTTTCCTCACCAAAAAAGGTACGTGCAAAACTGCAAACAATGGGAAATTCAGGGCAAAAGAGGAGAGTTCAAGATTTTAAAACACAAAAGAAAAAAAGCTCTATTTAACTAGGGAATTGTAATAATTGAGATATTATTAATTGTGTATTGTGTTGAAAGCAGAAATGGTTAAGTTGTGGTTTGGAGGAATATATGGGGGAAATTATTTGGTTTGTTATTATTGGTAAATATAATTAATTGATTTGTAAGAAATTGGATTTCATGGAAATAATTGGAATATTCATGTTCATATTGATTAATATACAAAAAAGATTTATTGATTTATATTAAAATGTTGAATTTGTATTAAACAACTGTAATATTACATAATTAACCAATGTGAGGATGGATATAAAAATAGATGACAATGGGAAGGGGTATAATATAGAAGAGAAGAGAAAAATTGAATTTGATTAAGATTAGAGATGAGGATGAAGGGTAATATTGGTTTTTTAAAAAAATAGATGAGGAATAAATATGGCAAAAGGGAAATATAGAAATTGTAAATTTAATTGAAATGACTAAACACTGTTTAAATTTGTGAACAGGCCAAATACTCTGTTCAAAGAAAATACATTGTATGTTTGTTTGTGTGTTTCTAATTATTGCTATTTATTCATATTTGTTCTCTTTTATTCTTTAAAGTTTAACAATTCATTCTTTATCTTAATATCTTTATATTTGTTTGGGGTTGGCTTTCTTCCCTTTCATCTTTTTTATTGTACAGCAATTTTTCTCCTCAAACCTACCACCTCTCTCTTTTCTTTCCTTCTTACTTTCTTTTCCCGCCCTCTTCTTCTCCTCCCTACTTCCCTTTCCTCTTCCTTTCTCCATCTCCTCCTCTCTTCCTCCCTCTCTTATCCTCACTCCTACTCTAATTTCCCTTCCTTTCCTTCATCCCTCTCTATTGCTGTGTCCTTTTAGGCATATGGACTGCTCAGAAGGCTGAAAAAGTTATTTTTGACTGGTCCTCGCACTTTTGACCAGTCCTCAAACTTATGACTGTCCTCACATTTTATGATTTTGCCCTATCTTGTCACCATGGTGAAGAGAAGCAGTTGTGAAATGAGTGACATGGTTGTTAAGAATGCTGCACGAGCATAAATGTGAGGATGGCATAAGTCAAAAGTGCGAGGACCTGTCAGAAATGACTTTTTTCAGCCCTCTGAGTAGTCCCTATACACATAGCCATGGCCACCCAGTCACATGACCAGCTAGCCACACCTACCCAGTCACATGACCTCCAAGCCACGCCCACAAAATAAGCGATGCCCACAGAACCGGTAGTAAAAAGTTTTAGAACCCACCCCTGGTTTTCAGGGAAGCTAGGAAAGAAAACATCTTCACACTTGTGTATTGGTAAAAATCTGCATTCTGGCTTAAAGGGAGGGGTCTCTACTGCTTTAATCCTACTTGTCTTGCCTAAGGGTATTTGCCGTACGTTTTGGTATCTAATATCAATGTGTCTCGATCTATGGCCAACAGCTGTAGATTTTGAAATATGGATCGCAACATCATTATCCTCCATAATATTCATTGGCCGCAAGGGGCGTGTCCACAAACTAGTGATGAGTGAGTCAAACCATATTAACTCATTTGTGGCTGTAGATAAGCAGGCATATTAAGACTCTGCAGTCGAGCATCATATGAACTTCTGTCTGCTAACTTGCCAATGAATTGGGCTGTCATTCAAATAAATTGCGAAACCAGATGTACTTATTCTAGATTTAGGGTCGCTTGCCCAATTTATCTCAGCAAAACATCTCAGTTGAGCTGATTTCCCTTTACTAGGTTCTAAAAGGAGAACTGTGTCAGCTGTTCCTTTTAAATATCTTAAGACCTTTTTAACACCATTCCAGTGATATTGTTTTGGCTTTTGAGAATGCCTGGATAAAAGATTTATAGCTAAGGAGATATCCGGCCTGCTCCATTTGCTAATAAATAGGAGTGATCCTATTATGGATCTATAAAAGGTTGTATCCTCATAGATTTCACTATCATCATGTGCATGGGCGAGATAATTAGTTTGCATAGGGGTACTTGTTATAGTGCATTTTCCATATTGCATCTTTCAATTAATTCAATTATTTTTTCTTTTTGCAAAAGGCTAAACAACTTCTCAGTTTGAGTTATTTGGATGCCCAAGTATCTATCTACTTGACCTAGGGATTTTAAAGTAAATTTTCTCCCTATAATTTCTGCAAATTTATCACATGTGGCTTTGTTTGGCCCTATGTAAAGGAAGTCATCCACATAGACTAATATTTTATCAAAAATATTGTGTGCCCTTTTTGTAAACAGGCATTGGTCAGCTGACGAGGTGGTGAAACCTATTGATCTCAGTAATTTGGTGAAGTGTTCATACCACATAAGGCCTGATTATTGGAGACCATCTTTTGTAGTTTCCAAGTTGAGCCCTCTTTTCCTTCAAAATTGGGTGGCTCCTTGATGTAAATGTCCTCTTTCAGATCAGCATGCAGATATGCTGTCTGGACATCAAATTGAAAAACTTTTTCACCTAAGGCCGCTGGGGTTGTTAAGGTAGCTTTTACTGTTTCATCTCTGATGGTTGGTGAATAAGTGTCCAGGTAATTGTTTGGGTACCTTTGGGCATACCCTTTGGCCACTAACCGGGCCTTGTATAACAATTTGTTACCTGGCATGGGTTTGGCTCTAAAAACCTATCTTGTCCTGATCGTCCTTTTGCCTTTGGGAACCTTGGCAGATGTGTATACTTGCATTTGTTTAAGGCTGTTCATTTCACAAAGCATGGCTTCTTTCCATCTTGCTTGCTCTTCTTCATCGAGTTAAAGAACATCTTTGTAGTTCTTAGGCACCGTGGTCACAGAGTTCATAGAAGTGATAACCCCTTCATACTTCTGTAGAGGGATCCCCTTGTTTACTCTTTTGGACTGTCTTACTTGGTGCCTTTCACCTTCATCTTCTTCTTGTGATGATGTGTCAGCATTGTAACTCCTCTTGAATTTTAGAGGTCTTTTGCCTCAGGCACTTGGGGAAGTTGAAGATCTTTTCTTTGTGTAGTGACGTCAAGGTGAAGATCGGACACTGGATGGAGGCGATTCTTCAGATAGTGCTTCTGGTTCATGTGAAGTGTCAGATGAGTTTCTTTTATTGTGTTGCACTCATGGTGATGGTTGCTGTTGCTATTCACCATCATCATTTGTAGGCGTGATAAGTAGAATGTTCTCTTCATTTTTGAAGTAGACACTGGTGTCATTGCAATGAATTCTCCCCCAGCTTTCATTTTGTTGGAAGTTGGCTGACCTGTAGACAACAACTTTATTTCCTTCATCCAAAAACTTATATGTTTTTGTACCAGGGGCATACCCTATGAATATCATTTTCTTTGAATTTGGTCCCCCTTTTCTTTTTAGTTGCTTAGGGATATTCACCCAGGCGTGTGTACCGAAAATTCTTAAATGGGATAATTTGGGTTTTCGCCCATACAACATGTAATATGGGGTTTGGTCAAGAGTTTTTGACCATGTTCTATTAATTATATAATTAGCACAGAGGACAGCTTCTCCCCAGAAGGCTCTGCTTAACTTAGCATTCGCTATTAAACAGTTCATTATAGTTTGCAACAAGCTGTTATGTTGTTCAACTATGCCATTTTGAAAGGTGGAGTAAGGTGCTGTTTTGTGGTGCCTTATGCCCTTGCTTTCAATCCAATTTTGGAACTTGGCGGACATAAATTCCGCGCCATGGTCGGTCTGCAATTCAGCAATGTTTACTTTATGTTGAGTTTTGACTAAATTATAGAAGCTTTTGAATTTCTCGAAGTCTTCGGCTTTGTCTCTCATTGTATAAATGTAGCCGTAGTGAGTATGGTCATCGACAATTGTTAGGAAAAAATGCTTCCTGCCTAAAGAGGCTAAAAAAGGGCCAACTATATCCATATGGACCAGCTGAAATATGCTGTTGGCACAACGTGCTGCAATTTGGGGCCTATTTGCTTCCTTACTTTTAGTTTCTTTGCAGATAGCACAGTCTAGGTGTGCTTTACATTTTCTAAGGTCTAAACCATCAGTAAATAGAGGCATCTTGTCAATTACCTGGAAACTGAAGTGCCCTAACTTTCTGTGTAAGATATGAACACACTTACTATTAAGTGGTTTTCCCTTAGAGGACGCTTTGTCACTGACCTTTTTGTTACCTTGAGATGTTTGAGATTCAATAACATTTTGGGTAGTCATTTCATCTATCTGCGCTCTGGCTTCCTTCTGCCCATTGCTCCACTGCTCTAGAGCCTTGGGCTTAACAAGTGGAATTAGGTATGGCAAATCATTAAACAGTTTTAAACTAGCAGCAATAACATTTTGCTTTGTCACATAACCACCAGTTTCCTTGAGTTTAATATTAATACCATTTTCCCTGCATAACTTTGTGCTACTCAGCAAGTTATTGGTTATCTTTGGCACAAACAGTACTGACAGTAATATTAACTTGGTGGGCTCTGCTACTGTCTTTATGGTTATTTCCCTTGTGATAGCTTTTCTTATGTTGTTTCTTGCTAGTTGGCTTATAACTATTGTTTTGGGGGCATTCATTCTTGAAGTGTCCTTGTGTGCCACAGCTATGACATTTGGGAACTGTATTGGCCCTGTCATAATTATTATTTGGTCTCCTAATGGGTCTTTGGTTTCTTTGTTGGTATGGAGCATGATCCTTACGTCTCCTATCCTTATCTATGAGGTGCCCAGAAAGATATTCCACATTTAGGAGTTCTGGAGCCAAACCATCAATAGCTGTAATAAATGTATCCCAGCTATCATCCAGAGAGCTGAGCATTACACTAACTAAATATTCCTCTGATACATTGTGGCCACGTTGAATTAAGTCAGTCCTCATCCCTTTTAATTTTGCAATATGCTCACTCATATTGCTGCCTGGTTTGAGTTTTGTCCCATAAAAATTTATTGATAACATTGTTGTGCCCACATTTGTACTACGAAAGAGATTATTTAATTTCGTCCATACTTGTTGGACTGTGAGACCATCAGGTATACTAGGGTGTAGGGCTCTGTTGATGGCTTCTAGTAGTATGCTATAAACCTTTTTGTGCACCTATTCATCCTCAGCTGACCAGGGGATGGCAAGTGGGTTAGTTAACATATACAAAAAAATTTGCTTCATGAGCACCACCTGGACCTGCTTGCACCAATCCAGATGGTTCTCCCCATTTATTTGCAATTTTTTGAACCCCTGGGGCAAAGCAGGAGTCAAAAAATGCATTAGATTATTATTTTCAGGCTTTTCTGACAGCCATTGCCGACCAGGGTACTGAATGTTAGCACTCCCTATAGCAGGCATAGGAATAGCTGTAAGAAATACCATTTTTAGAGGTTTTTAGCACTGCACATGTGCGAGGTCCTCAGTGCAATGCAGCTGTGCAAGTCTCAGTCCTGGCTGGAGCTCGATTGGGGAAGATGTCTTCCTTCGGGCTCCCAAAGAAGGCTACGGCAGGGGTCCTGGTCTACTGGGTTGGGCCAGAAAGGCCTGAAGATCATCAGGAAAAGCCGGTTGGGCCGGGAGTCCTTGAAGATGCAATGAGGAGGCCTCAGAAGATTCCCAGGCCCTGTTGATTGGCACCGGACAGCAAGTGAAGAGCTCTGAAGCTGGCAAGCCTGTTGGAGGGTGAAGACCTCGGATGCAAGATGCCAGCTGGCACGTTGTTGTCAGCAGAAGGGGATCGGCCATAGGTGTGATCCTGCATAACAT